>JAUNZO010003168.1:0-348892 GCA_031894775.1 Chloris gayana
CCCATCTCACATGACATAGCTCGTACCGTGAGTTGACCTACATCATGATCCTACTACCACTGGAAGAAGAAAGTGAACGGTACTGTCCAGGTTGTGCCGCAAGATCTACGTGCGTGGAAAGTGGCCACCAAGAAAGAACTGCTGAGGATTTGTGAAACAACTGTCAATGCGGCAATGAAGTAACCGTCGCAAAACTTTACCAGGATTGATATTGCCCGGCATGGCATCCTATGTTTTGTGAATCGAAAAGGAGGTTTGATATAATAAAGGGAGGCAAAGCTCCCAGCTCAGTGGCTTTTGTCTTGATGTAAGGACGCTGCATCCCACAGGGCATCTGCCTGTCTGCTGAATTCAGCGCCCCCGTCGTGTCTGGCTGGCCTCTTTAAACCCACGACCAACCCACACTCCCATTTTTGGCGCACAGTGACACGGCATCTTCTCCTCCTCTCATCAGTACAGTACTCGTACACAGCACGGATCATCAGTTCTCCCGAGGAAGAAGGGGAAGGTCAAGGGGAACAGGAGGAAGAGGAATGGCGGCGAGCAAGGCGGTGACCGTCGGCGACCTCATCCACCGCGTGGCCACCTCGTGCCTCTCCAACCGCCTCCCTTGCAACTACACCCTCCGCGACTCGGGCGACAGCGACCTGGAGGACGAGGACGACGACCCCTTCGCCGACGCCATCTCCAGCAGCGAGAAGTGCCGCCATTCCCCGTCCGCCGCGGCAGACGACGCGGAGGACGCCGACGAGGAGGAGGAGAAGCTCAAGATCTGGGAAGAGGGCGAGGAGAAGCGGAAGGTGACGGCGGCGGCTGCTGCCACTGCCGCGCAGGGCGACGCGGTGACGCTGCTGGCGGAGGTGTTCGACGCGGTCTCCGGCGTGCGGCGCGCCTACGCGGCGCTGCAGGGCGCGCACTGCCCGTGGGACCCCGACAAGATGCGGTCCGCCGACGCCGCCGTGGTCGCCGAGCTCCGCCACCTGGCGCGCCTCCGCGACCAGTTCCGCCGCTCCGCCGCCTCGGGCGGCCGCGTCCCGCCGCGCCCCACCCCGCCGCCGCTCCGCGAGGCCGTCGCGCCCTACGAGGCCGCGCTCGACGACCTCCACCGCCAGCTCCAGGCCAAGCAGGCCGAGGTCGACGGCCTCAAGGACAAGCTCGCCGCCGCCACCGCCCGCCGCAACGGCCGCCACCACCCGGCCTCCAAGCAGGCCAGCACCGCGCCGACGGCGGAGCTCTTCGTCTCCTGCGCCGAGCAGGCCCGCGCGGCGACGCGGGCGTTCGCGGGGCAGATCCTCCACCTGATGCGCGCGGCGGGTCTGGACCCCGCGTCCAGCACGCGCTCCCTCACCAAGATCCCCGTCTCCTCGCCGCACCTCGCCAAGCACGCGCTCGAGGCGCACGTGACCCGCGCGCTCCTCGGCGGGTTCGAGCACGAGTCCTTCTACCTGGACGGCTCGCTCTCCTCGCTGCTCGACCCCGCCGCGTTCCGCCGCGAGCGGTACACGCAGTTCCGCGACATGCGCGGGATGGAGCCCGCGGAGATGCTCGGCGTGCTCCCGACCTGCGCGTTCGGGCGGTACGCCGCGAGCAAGTTCACGGCGCTGCTGCCGCCCAAGGTGGAGGAGGCCTTGCTCGGTGACGGGGAGCACAGGAAGGTGGTGAATGCGGGCGCGCACCCGAGGACGCCGTTCTACGGGGAGTTTCTGCGCGCGGCCAAGGCCGTGTGGATGCTGCACCTGCTCGCGTTCGCGCTCGAGCCGCCGCCCAGCCACTTCGAGGCCGGGCGAGGGGCGGAGTTCCACCAGGAGTACATGGAGAGCGTCACCGGCGCGCCGCCGCACGCCGGCGCCGGCATGGTCGTCGGCTTCGCCGTCACGCCCGGTTTCCGCCTGGGGAACGGCGCCGTCGTGCGCGCCCGGGTCTTCCTCGTGCCGCGCGGCGGACGACCGTGACGGACAGAGGCGTGAATGGCGCGCTGTGCGTGGATCGGCGACACGCCGGAGTCGCAGCAGCTCATTGGAGGACAGGAAGGATTTTTACTGTTAGTTTTAGTTGCTTCTTTATCTGAAATGCTACATTATCCAAGTGTAATAACGGCTGGAATTCAATGTCATCGTTCGTTTAGCAACTGTTCCATTTTCCAAATTCATGTGTTCAGTACTGGTAGCTGTATGATACGGTACATGAGTCATGCTATTTTGACTATGCAGCTAGGATGGCGATGGACCGTTCTGTATTTCTGCTGCCGTGACATCAAGGATACTCCTAATCATAAAAGCCATCTATAGTGTGTGATGCGATCTGTTATGCAGAATGCAATGGCTTGCTGTTTCATTTCCCCTTTCGCTGAGCCAAAGAACAGTCACTTGTAGGATATGCTCATGGGATATGATGGTCATCGTTGATTGATCTGTAACAAGAATGAATCAGATCTCAAAAGTAGGGAGATGTGTCTTGTTCACGTCATGACTTTGTAATTTTCAATTGCATGATCAATTGATGATGGCCATGATAGATCACTTGTAGGGTGAACAGAATGCACATTTTGTCTTTCCTTTGCCCCCAGGATGTCCTTCTATAACAGATCTTCAGAAACTGTCGGGAAAGAGAAAGTGGAAAAGCACAAGCATGGATTTGTTCCTAAGCTTTTGGCCTAAGCAACTAGGTTGAGTTTTCTTTCTACAAAGTCATCCTTGACTGTCGTCGTTAGAGCGAGCCAGAACCACTCACTTTCCGTGATTGGAGATCTCAATACTACTAAAATAAATATTCCATTGTTTTAATTCTATTTGCATTTCAACTTGCTTTTGTATATTCATATCCCATTGGTATTTTGCAAAGAACCGTGTGTGCCGCACGGTGTGCATTTCAACTTGCTGGCACATAAAAATAATGGTTATTAAAATATGAAAGGAATTGCCTACAGAACTGAAAATGGGAACCTAAAAGATGGAATATTCCTTGTTACATGACATAATTAAGCAAAATATGAGCAACCTAATGGAACTATAAGTGAGTTCCCTAAGTTTAACATCCTCATTGCTTCAACTCACATCTCCTGTCAGAAAGGAGAAAAAAGATCACTTATTCCAAATAAGTTTTCAGTAGAAAAAGTTTTACTCGAAACACTTGCTAGTGGACTCAGAACTTACTGCTTAACTTTGACGGCAGTTCATGCCCTAACTGTTTGTCATGGATGCTGGTAATTCGGTTCTCAAGAATCCACCCACTGAAGGGCCTGCGTCATTCACTCAAGCGCCCCAGCTGAAGCTAGTGATACTATACACAAGATGCCTGCTCAGATGTGAAACACAAAATGAGAAACTATACAGAATGCCATAAATAGCTTCAATATCATCTAGTACTACAGCTCAAACTTGGGGGAGAAGCAAAAAGTATGAGATGTATCATGCAGAAAAGTACAATGATAATATGGAGTCCTTCCATTTTCTCACCTAATTGTACTGTCCTATATAGACTGGTTTACTTGAATGAGGGAACACAAACTAGTGCAATGTATACACAATGGGTGGATGCTCTACCTATAACTATAATTAGATCAGATTGTTATATACTAGAGATGTATTATCTTTTTGCCACCCTGATTTATGGACAAATAACATCCAGCTTTTGAAATCTGGAGTTCTTTTGATCATCTGATTCAAGAATATAAGACATGTTCCAAATTTGGTGTTCTCATCTCTTGGTATTTTTGGAACCATTAGTTACAAAATCAGGATTAGAAGAATGTTCAGACCTCATAAGTTGGTAGCATTGATGTCAGTTTCGACCACCTCAATTTGATCAAAATCCACATCAACAAAGCTCTCTTTGCCAAAAAGTGGCAACTGGACAGTGGCCTGTGAGAGATTACACTTCTCAGATAATGCCAGGAGAAAGGTACTAAATAATAATCATATGATTAGATCATTAAGATCCAGTGCAGCTATCATTTGCTGCCTAACCTTCTTATTTTTGCGGTTCACTTCCAGGAGGGATCCAGTGAAGCCTGCGAAAGGCCCAGAAAGAATATGAATACTAGCACCGGGTGTAAAAGCGCTGTGGCTGGAGCTACTCTTTGCGGGTGATTTCTTAAACTGCTTCTTTATTTTACTCATTAACATAAGTTCAGAATCTTCAACAGGTTTACTAAATGACTCAACATTTCCCATATTATCCATTTCTTCAAATTCTCTGTCAGCTCTCTCTTGTTCCTCCTTTTCTTCTTTAATAATTGATTCAACTTCTTCAACTGGAATAGGCTTTGGCTTTTTAATCTGCCTCTTGCTGCACAGTAAGAATATTAATATGCAAACAGGTACTAGAAGTGCAAATGAGAAAATTTGAATAACTAATCGTGGAAAAGACAGCCAGGTTACATATATGCTGTGGTTGCATACTCCATAAGCATTCAAATTGTTCACTGTTCTTGAAAAAGAAAATACTGATCATCAAACAAGCATGTTTATTGTTTATAGGCAAGAGTGCAAGACATAGTAGAGCATACTGGTTAGTTATGAGGTTAGAGCTGACAGCGCCATTAAGGATGGCATATATTTGTTTGGACATAGCTACAAATCCACAGAAACCACAATGGTGTAAGTCTTTCCTAATAAAATTACAAGTTGAGATGCTATTTATGGTCAAATACTATTGAGCATAGCCCACAACTATAAAACTCCAAAATAAGGAATATAACAATGCAAATTAACAGTGTGTCAACAAAAAGGAACAAAAGGTCAAGTACTCTAGTGTATAGTAAAGAATTATATAATTTCAAAAGAAATATGATGTTAGCCATTTAAAGATAAGATATATAACAGTGCCGATTAACAATGTGTTAACAAAAAGGAATAAAAATCAGTGAACGGAAAGAACCCTATGAAGTACTCACATAGATCCAACTGTAGCTCCAATAAAGCCATAACAACCTTCTGTGTCTCGAATGAAGTCATGAAGCTCCTTATTTAAAGTGCAATGCAGAAAGACCAATCCAGGATGCAATGGCTTTGTTTTGACACTGATTGAGCCACTTTTCAGTCTTTTCTTGACTTGGATGGATGGGTTATAAATCTGCAAGTAACGTTTTTGTGAGAAATACAGAGCCAAAAAGAAAACAATGTTAGCAAGTGCAGTCATTCGGTGAATTTCCACTGAGGCATTTTTTAGGAATCTAATGGTACAAAGGGAATCTTATGGTTAGTCTAGTTGGATTCTTATGAGATCCTAGTACTTCAAATGTCACAAAATGAGTTGTTTACAGTAACATGAACGTAAGATAAATGGCCAAGTTCAGTAATTCACTATGTTATCCAATTAAAGGAGTCATCGTTTTAGAGATTTTAAGAACGTATGAACAAATTACTTAATCACTTTCAACGCATACTATATAATTATTAGTTTACATGTCATTTGTGAAATTCTAGCTGCTACATTGCTCATAACATAATTTTCACACATCCCACTGCGCACCACATAAATGGAAGTAGATTCAATAATTAGCAGAGTAGGCTCTTCTAAATCCCCTTTGCAGCATCACGCTCATGACAGGTGTCCGGCAAAAAATGCTCGTGCGAGCTATGTTTAATTTGCGCAACACAGACGCAAACGAAGCAGTTCAACTAGCAAATGAGGGCAAAGGGATGGTGACCTTGAACGGGACTTCAGGGTAGCGGCGGGAGATGGCCTTGGTGAGGAGGTCGACGTAATCTGTGCCGGGCGCCATGGAGACGCGCACGAGCCACCACTGAGTGCCAAGCTCGGCGAGGAGGTCAAGGTTGAGCTCCTCCCGCCAAGTCCTTTTAGGCGGTTTCTTCCTCCGTCGCGCTGGCTCGTGTATGAGCCGGTCCTGCACCTCTTCCTTCCAGTCCGTCGCCCGAAGCTCCCGCCGCTCCCTCCGCTGCTGCCGCCTCTCCCGCGCCGTCAGCTCGCCGTCGCTCCCACCTCCATCCGATGAAGCTAAAGCCGACAGGGACACCGACACGAGAAGCGGAGACGGCGACCCAAGACGCGGCGCCACCGACGCCGCGAGCGAGCAGCGGGACGGGAGACGCAAAAACGGATAACCCAAGCTCATGGCTTCGTCGGGGAGAATGGCTGCGACTTGGAGGATCACTATTAAAACATTTGGGCTTAACAGGCTAAAAAATCATTTGGGCTCACATCTCAGCGGATTGCCTTTTCGGGCTACATGGCCCATTCGATGCAGCCCATGTGGTAAGGCCCGGGATCCTCTCCGTTTCCTTCTGAGGTAGCTGCCTCTCCTCTCTCTCCCGACGGGGAGCTCGAGAGCAAAACCCTAGCGTCTGCTCGTCGCGACATCGAATCTCAAAGTCACCGCTCGAAATTAGTCCTTCATTTTCCGTCCTGTAAGCATCTGCTTCTCCGCAACCCTTCTCCTACTTCTGCGGATGATTTATTGGAAATTTCAGCTCTGCATATCTTGTTGCTCTGTTCTTTGTAGGTGAGCTTCAGCAATGGCTGCGAAAGGCGGGCCGACCAGCTTGGAGAAGGAGCAGGCATGTTCATTCACCTTGATTCCCTTTGTTGGCGTTTGTTTTGGTGTTTGTTGCCCGTTCTGAGATTGGTGCGCCCTTTCCTCTGGACAGATGTTTGGGATGGCGGAGAAGGAGATGGAGTATAGGGTCGATCTTTTCAACAGGTTAGTGATATTTCTGTTTGCCTGAGATCAGCAGTTGCAAGAAGTGGAACTGTGGTAATTGTTTATGTCCTGGGCGCTTTGCATTACAATTACAAACCTGTTACTAGTAGCCCGCGTTGCAGAAATTTGTGAGCTTGATGCTGTTTAATGAATGCTTCAGTTGTGCTTGTCTTGCTATGTACTTTTTTATTAAGATATATACCAAGTATATTGCAAATGCTCTACCTAGTTCCTTGACAATGCCGATTGTCATCAGCAGAAGAGATAGGTGATGTATTTCTCGCCCACTTAACTGTTCCAGCAATAATATAAGATAGTTCATACTCACCATGGATATCAAGATATGGTCCTCATTATTGATCAAGATGCTCTGGGCACTCAGCATAGATACGCTTCTCATTCATGATCCATATTTTTTCCCTGAATTTCGAACATACTAAAGTAGTTGAATAAAGGGTGATTGTTTTCCCTACCAAATTGTGTCTGTCTTGCATGATTAAGCTTGCATCCTCCACAGACACTCAAATACAGATATAGGGTACAACAGCAATAAAGTCTTTTAGTCCCAAGCAAAGTTGGCGTAGGTTAATGTAGATGTAGATATAAGGTAATTAGAATTTTTGTGCTCTTCTGAAAACAAAATGTGTGTCATCATTATAGACTTATCCCTTATATCACTACGCTCAGTTCAGTTTCTTTACTGGAGTAAAATTTTGGTTGCCATTTAAATGATTGTTCTGATACAGTATCATTTGTTTTATACAGGCTTACCCAGACTTGCTTCGATAAGTGCGTTGAGAAAAGGTACAGACATAAATTTTCAAAAAAGTTATTTATGCTCTTGTTAGCACATCCTTCTGTTTTTGAATGGATAGTGCTCTCACCTAATGTGGCGATGGTGGAAATGTAGTGAGTTGAAAACTTGAAATGCAAAATGTCTCGTGCATTGAACTTCTTGTAACAAATTTGTTTGTGCCAAGTGAGAAGAATTTATCATCTAGATTTAATTGTGCTCTTCTTTATGGGGTGTGTTATTTATTCATCAGGTATAAAGAAGCTGAGCTCAATATGGGTGAGAACAGTTGCATTGATCGATGTGTTTCAAAGTACTGGCAGGCAAGTTTATTGATACTATTGTTTTCCTCTTTGATGATTTGATTTTAGTTAGACTAGACTATGATGTAAATATGTCATACCATAACTGTGTGCACTCATATTTTGTAAAGTGTCTTTGATTGTATCTTCCTGAGATTCTGTGAACTGCATTCTAAGGAACAATGAAGATATATTTCTTGCCCCATCTTTTTCATGTTGAATATAATGCTGGTTCTAAACATGTGACTTTCCAAGATATATTGCATCTGCAGTGCCTTCGATGCATCTGTTGTGACTTTCTAACATGCTGGCTATTGTTTTCTACTCCCTCCGTTCAACAATAGATGTCATTCTAGAGTTCTCAACTTTTCTCAAATTACATGTCATTCTTGCTTCCCAATGCACCTTTCTCTCTTCCTCATACAATATTCCTTCTTTCCACTACACCTCTATCTCTATCTCTCTCCTTGTTTTCAGTGCACCCACCTTTTTTACTTCTCCTTAGGCTGACTCCAACAAGAGAGTGCATTTTCCAGAGGCAAAATCCTCTTTGCCTGGGATGAACAGTCTCAGATGCATATCGGTGTGATGGGTGACTCCAACAGAAAAGGCAGTTTAGAGAGGCAAAGAATCGGTTCCTGCCTGGTGTTCGCGCCATGTCCTCCGCCGCGCCGCCGTGGGCCTGCAGCCAAAGCACGCAGCAGCACATCAGCGCGGTCAACATGCGCACACCACCTCTTGACCGGCAGCAAGCTCCAGCACGGAGCCTCTTTCTTCCCCTTCCTCACCGAGTCAACGCTTCTTCTCTTCTCTTTCCGCACCAAATCAGCCGGACCCGTACACAACGAGATAGCAGGGCTGCCCGTAGCTCCATGCCAACGGCCAACGCATCCGTCGCTGATGCCGTACTCGCCCGCAGCCGCTCGCCGCTCCGCACACCCGTCACGTGCGGCCCACACACGTGCTCCTTGCGCTGCTGCGCAGATTCACGCAGGAGGCGGAGCACGGCGTCGGGCGTGGTAGCGCAGTGGATGAGAGAAGGGGCGGCCGAGCTGCTGCATTGCCTCGCCACCGCACGCACGCCTGCCCCGGCCCCGCGCGCCGCATCCTCCGTGCGCTCATCCGCCGCTCGACCTCGCGCCGCCGCCGCCTCTACGCGCGTCGCCTCCGTGCCGCCGTGGACCGCTTCCACGCGGTCCTCTGCCGCGCACCGTTGGGTCCTCTATGCGCCGCCACTCCGCGCCTGTGCTGCTGTTGGAGGATGCATTCGAGGAGAAAGAATATCCAATTTTAGCTTGCCTCTCTCCTCAAATGCAGAAATGCATCCTCCTTTACCTCATCTGTTGGAGACTGAACTTGTATGAACAGTAGCTAGCGGAGAGCTATTTTTACATTTGCCTTTTGCTGTTGGAGTCGGTCTTAGTTCTCGTGCCCAACTCCAAAACGACATGTAAAAACTGAACGGAGGGAGTATATGATTTTGTTTACTTGCTGATTTGTTCCCGCTTTATTGTTATCACTTTGTGTCACGATTTTTAATCCCCTGACTATGGACCCAAATTTCAGGTGACGAATCTAGTCGGCCAAATGCTTGGTAATCGACCTCAGATATGAGCTTAGACGCACTGGTTGCATTTTTAGCAGAATCTTGTGTCCCTTTTTCTCTATTTTTGGCTGTTTTTAGAATTTTCCCACTCTGTACTAAGTACACTAGTGCTGCGAGTCTCTTCCTAATGTGTGGACCACTTGAAAGGATATAGGAATACATATAGCTGTGTATTGTCCTTTCCAGTGGCATACCTTCTCTATGAATCATGAGTGGAGAACATGCCTGTAATAATTTGATACAGCTTGAGCATGTTTCTTTGCAAAAGCTATTTTCACATGAGATTTCAAGTTCCCAATAGAATTTGATTGATTGCACTAGCCACAATCAAATTTATTTTTTGCTTTATTAATTTGCTTTGGGACTGGGATGGTGAATATTAGTGATAAATATACATATACGTATGTAAGAACACCTTGCACTTGATAATGACATTTGATAAAAATTTGGTTCCTCGAAAGAAAAGGAAACAAAAACAAGATAACTCTTACGGTTTATAGCTATTGAATAACTATCAAACTAGTAATTACTACTCCCAAGTATAACTGATCATCAAAAGGTTGAGATTTTAAGGCTGTTGAATCCTGAAAGTTTGTATATACATGAATTTGTTGAAATAAAATGAAAATTGTCACTTTACAATCTCACATCCACAGAATGCTATCGCAATACTAGTTGCCCATTTCTGTATGCATGAATATGAAGGTGTAACAGCCCGGGAGTTGACATGTAAAACCGCTGGAAATACCGATACTAGGGGATAGCAAAAACAGCCCTACTGGTGGCAAGCGTTGGAGGCACCCAAAATGCAGGCGATCTAGGTAGGTACAGGACATTCAGGGCTATACATTTCTAGCTCTACTATTTCTTTCAGCTTCCAAAGCGGTGGCTTTCTTTAGCGCTTCTCGACTTTCAGCCTCCCTTCCCAGACCTAGAAGTGTCATCGCTTGCAGATAATGTCCAATAGACCACCCAGGTGCGATATCCTCAGCCTTCTTTGCATCCTCTAGGGCTTCCTGCAGCTTGTTAGATACTATATTTGCAAAGCATCGACGCGCTAGCATAGTTGGAGACACCAGTGCACCTGTGTCGATAAACTGCCAAATTTGAAACACCATCGATTAGTGCCATAGTTGAGGTTTACATCATCGTTAGTGTTGGAAATAAATCCAGTACAACCAAATCCAACCACCTATATAAGGTGCATCCGGTACCATGAAAACAACACAAAAAAAGTTAGTTATCTTAACAAAAAAGCATTTTAGGCTCAAACTCAACTCAAGTTATGTCTCCCTAAAAGACTCACCCATGCAGCTATACATAGGCACAACAATGCGAAAGACATGTCATCCCGGTTTAGTCAGAAATCCACCTGACTCAACCCTCAATTTTGTTCTGTGACGCATTTACTGACATATAGCAACCCATTGGAAAACTAAATTCAGGGCGTTACTTAAATAAATTTACATGCCTTAGTTAACCGAAAAGCAAACTAAAAGGAGCTGAAACAATGAAGCAGAAAAGGTTTAATTTTCAAATTGGAAGAAAAAAGTACAGATACTGGAGAATTATATTCTGTTGTGTGGTAACATAAAACTTACTCTTGAGTAACACTCATGAGCAGTTAAAAAATCCTTGGAGCCAAAGGCATTGTCCGCATTCCTCTTAACAGCAATACTCTCAGACAGTTGACCAGTCCATGACTGAAGAGATATCTGCAAGTTCCAGCATCACATGGATATGTAAGACACTGTACAACACAACACCACCATCAACTACTCTTTGTCTATGTTGTTGCACAAAGCCTCACTCGAGGAATATTTCAGAAATGGCCATTAATGGGCCTTCTGATCAAAAACGGAAAATGAGGCTAAAATCAACCAGCCAGAATGCCGAGTTGGCCCTAGCAAGCTTGTACCTTTTATTTAAAATTACCTTTTAAATTTTTCTGTTTTGAAAAAGATACAACAAAAGTAATTGATATGAGCATGATTAATTAGTTGAGATGCATGTAAGCTCATGGGTGGCATGGATTTATTTCTTGCCTAATCAGAATGATACTAGACAAGCAGTAAGGGATAAATGGATACTTCACAATAGTATCACAGCAATGAATGTCCTAGGGGTGAAGTTTACGAGCAAATAGGTAGCTTACCTCAGAATTCGCCATGTCATCCTCAGTATATCCATCATCCTGCAGTATAGCGTGTACTGCATTCAGGTCCACTTGGGCAAAGGCTTTTCCAACAGCGGATAAGGAAATTTCATCTGGTGTTTCCTTGTCGTGCTGGATGCCTAGCAAGGTGCATGAAGGTGTCTGCATAAAATTCAGGAAGAAAGAATTATTAAGGTATGAAATATATATATAAATGCTGATATAAATAGACTTGTAGGTAATGTTAGAGAAAGGATTTGTGTTCCAAACACATAGACAGGATTTGTGTTCCCAACATATATAAACTAATAAGTGTTTCATTGCAGATGTGCCAGTTGGAATTTGAGTCAAACAAAATTTAATATGTAATATTTGCACAACCAACAGTCAATGTTATTGTGAAGATCAATGTATTGGCATTAGACTATGAATAATAGTAGGAAGAAAGAACATTACGGAAGCATCTTTCTGGAGACTTGCAAGACCAGACACTACTGCCTTCAAATTTGGCCGGTCTCGTGCTTCATATTGCAAGCAACGGGATGCTAATCGCATCAAGTCAGTTCCATCAGAGTTGGAGACATGACCTTCCAAGCATGAATCCATCAGTACCAAAAAATTCTTCCCTCTTACAAGGTCAAGGGCCTATGGCAAAGCAAATCAAAAGTCAATATTTTCCTAGTATAAAATTGACTAATGACAAAATCAAAGTATACAAACACCCCAAAGAACATAGGCAAACTCCATGATCAAGCAAGAGTGAACAGAACAACTCACATGGCTTGGTGGAATGTGCTTTCCACTAAGGAGATCAAGCAAAATAGTCCCAAAACTGTAAACCACACTCTCTGGGCTGACTCTGCCTGCAGAAACATATAACAGTTGAAGAACATTAGCGTGCGTGCGTGTGTGTGTGTGTGTGTGTGTGTGTGTGTGTGTGTGTGTGTGTGTGTGTGTGTGTGTGTTACACTTGCCTGTCTTAAGGTACTCTGGAGGTGTGAATGCTAGGTTTGTACTGTAACTCTTTCCATCACGGCTGTTCTTCATCAAACCAAAACATGATAGCCTAGGGTTACCATCCTACAATTCACCGTAAAAAAAGGATTAGTGATTCTCTGTGTATCAAGGCCTGAGAAGTAATTGAGGCATACACTTGGAAGACTCACCACATCAAAAACGACCCTGTATGCATGCAGGTCATGATAAAGCGCTCTCCCTTTGCTACTGCAGTAGTCCAGTGCCTGTGCCACATAAAGTGCAGCCCTCATCCTCATTGCCCAGTTCAATGGGTTAGTCTCCCCTGCCAAGCATGACCCATGTTACAATGTAGATGCTTCCCAAAACATATCAGTTGTCCAAACCAACATGTGTAGTTTGGATGCAATCAAAATACAAATATCATCTATGATGGTTACAAAAATAGTAAGATGGATGCTTATCACAGTACTTCCAAATAAAACAAGCCAGTGTTTTTACTATAGTGCAGGAAAAGCGCCAGAAAAAAACAAACAGCTAAAGGATTCTACAACAGGGATTACTTCAAACCTCTCCAGCGCAACAATTCAACATGGGATACCAGTGCCAAGCACATATCCCTAAAACAGGGTCCTAAACTTTACCACCTTGTTGTTACATTCATACTACTATTAGACTACAGCCAAATAAGAAGCAACTCAAGCAGAGCCAAAATGTAGTAATTGTGGTTACTGAGAATAGCAGGTAAGTAAAATAAACCAAACATGCAGTCAACAGATGTTTTTCCAAGATCACTTAAAAGTCCAACGTGTGTGATCCGCAGTTGAAAAATCATACAACGTCAACCCTTCCCAACAAGGTTTTTTTTTAATGAACAAGTATGTATAATTTGTTCAAACCAAAATTTGCAATTCAGATGCAGTCAAGAGATAAAAATCCTCTAGAAAGGACTACAAAGTTGATGACATGGATACCTAGCATACTACCTCCAACCAGGACAATGATCAACAGCATGTGCACAAAACTAGTGTGTCAATTTTACTGCCTAAAGCACAGAAATAGCACCCTGGAAAAAATAAGCAGCTAGACGATTGTAAAGAAACTACTTCGAACTTGAATTGAAAGCAACAATTCCACACTAGGTATGAATTGCAGGTACTCATCCTAACAAAGGGTCCCAATCACTACCTTGATGCTATAATCGTATTACAATATCCACTACCAAATTAGAAATAACTTCACCAAGGCCCAAATGCACTAATTGTAGGTACTGTAATGTAAGAGAACATCAAGTAAGAAAAATTGAACATACAGTGGAAGAGATGCTTTGCCAAGGTCTCGTGTGGCATGAACTCGGCCACGAGCAACCGCTCGCTGCTCTCGCAACAACATCCAATCAGGTTGGCCAGCCGAGCACTCCTCAGCTGTCCAACGGCCCTCGCCTCCTCCTGCAACATCAAGCATACAGTCATTCCGTCAGACACCACAGTCTGTAGTCATACAAGAGAAAATGATCCATGACAGGAAACAAGTCACACGGACCAAGAACTGGCGGGAGTCAGGCCAGGCGGAGCGGCCAAAGCGCTTGATGGCGACAGTGCGACCGGAGCTGAAAAGCGTGCCGCGATAGACAACGTTGGGCGCCTTCTCACCGTGCTCTGACACGATGCGGTCGGGGAGAAGCCGTCGGTTGCCGCCCGGAGCTCGTCAAGGCTGTACTCGGCGAAGACTGGCACTCCTGTGCCGTCATCCTCGGCAGCGCCATTCTCTGCACAGGGAACCACCACCGGTGTCGGATCAGGACGAAGAACATGACAGCAGAGTAGCAGACACATCACACCTCAAAATCAAGTGCAGACACTTGTGATTAGCAACACATTGCCATCCATCACGAGATCATCCCAAAAAATTGCAGGGAACTAAACGCAAACAAGTCCAAAATCCAGCAACCAAATTTGTTGAGCAGTGGTTCAGAACACCAAGGAAATGCGCCAAATCAGCGAATGAAACAAGATTCGGATCACCCGCGAGCGTCCAAGCAAAACAACCAAATGGATCGGGCACACCCGCCACGAGTTCCAGCGAGATCGACGCTGCCACCTCCGCGAACCAAACCCCGAAAACACGCACGCGAAAACGAGCAAACAAAACCCCGGAAAAAACGCAACAAAAACAAACACAGCCGCCCCAAATGCCGGAGCAGCTGCGCCGCAACGAAACACGGCAGCAGCAGCAAGCGTAAGAAATTATCAAATAACACGGAATCAAATCACCACAGTGTGGCAATGTGCGGTGGGTGGGTACCGAGCATCGGCGATTTGAAGTGGGGCGGCCACCAGCAGACGGAGAGCTTGGAGCAGCGAGCACCCATGGCGGCGTTCAACTAGATCTCGCGCAGCTCCTCGCAGCGAGCAGCGATTCCGTCCGCTCCACCACCACCTCCTCCTCTTGCTCGCCTGCTACTGGTAGGACTCGAATAGATTAAGACTAAAAATACTTGTGAGAAGAGGAGGAGAGAGAGAGGACTGGGAGGAAGAAAGGACCGGGTGGGGTGTTCGGGTTGTGGATCCAAGGAAGGTGGTGGGCTTTTCCCTGCTTTTAGCCCCCTGTTGCCTGCAGCCTGTGTTTGTTCCTCTCAACCTTTCTCCTCGCCCCTTTGTGGTTTTTTATACTCGCGAATTCTTATCTTTTTCACCGGGAAAACAGGCTTAAAACGTCCGTTGCTGAGTAAAAAGTTAGGATTCTTTGCGAGAATTATTCTGTATTTTCATTTTATAACAGTACTAAGTTTCACTAAGGAGATACAGTAAGAGTGAGTCAAGATCGTGTAATATGTACCAAAAACACAATAACAGTTAGTAACGGCTTTATGTGTCGTCGAATTTGATCGTAATTATTAGTTGGTTACGAGCCTCACGTAAGCTTGTAGCACACGTTTAGAAATTACGTTACCGAAAAGTTTTATAAAAATATTCAATGAAGTTTTTCAAAATTAAAATAAGATTATAATGTTGTTGACATGTAAACCGTGAGAGCGAAGAGCATAATCAACGGACTTCTTCTTCCTTATATATCGTTTATACTTATTTCCTTCTTACTCCTTGTTTCCTAGTTTGGATTCTCTCCAGCTTTTAATAAACTATACAAAAACTAGTTTCTATAATCAATTTATAAATATAAAGTTGAGACCACTTTTGAATACTAGTTTTTACAAACTAGAATCCAATGGTAATGACTAATTTTAGATGAAAGCTGACATTAGGTGGGTTAGACTAGATTATAAATCACTTAAAAAACTTATAATCTAGTTTTATAAACTGACAAAAAATTAATATATTTGGGGAGCTCTCTAGTTTTTAGAAATTAGTTTCTTATAAACTGGAGAGATTAGTAGATAATGCTCTAAATTATCGTCGACATTTGAGCTTATGAGACCTATAAATTATTTTCAGTCGTATAACTCTAATTGTATATGAGTAATCATCTGGTTTATAGCACTTATTGATTTCTTTTTGTGACTTTTCTAAAAACATTTCGTAAAAAAATTACTACTACCAGGTACACTTCAAAGTTTAGCACGTCTTAAAGAGTATCTTCAGGAGACTCATAAATTTCTCCTAAATTGAATTAATAGGGCCTAGTCCGAAAAACGATCTCCAACAATAGCTGAAAATAATCCATAAATTTATTTTCCTCCTAAATTCACCTTTGGTAGCTGCAAAATAGGGAGAAAGTTCAGTCCCAATCCTTCTGCAGAGTATTTACAGGGAAACTAATGTTATTGTGAGTCTCCTAAATGTTGATGTAGCCCAATTAAATGTATTCTTGATCCATTTTCAGAGAGAGTTGTTGGAGGAGAGAGAGATTGACGCCATATTTTTTATCTCCTCCCAAGATTTTCAGGGGTCTAATTTTTCTTGAGATGCTCATGTACCTCATCTGATGAGAGGGATTATCCATGTGCTTTCTTCTCTGAGCTAGAGTGTTACAAGAGCATCTCTAAGAAAATTGATGGAGTAGTTTTTATAGTAAACTGACGAGTGGGCTAGCTAGAGTTTATCCATGAATCTGATGGATGCGACGAAATTAGCGATGTGAACTTGACGACGCGCACGGCGCAGGCGCGTCCTGAGGTATATAGTCGTTGGGCACATGCACGCAGGCGCTACGAGGAAGTCGCTGTCAGATTATGATAGGAAGTCGTCGTTAATTAACGGATAAACATCACATGCGTGCTGGTGGCGGTGGTGCAACGATCGCTTTGACCAGGACCAAAGCTAGCGGTAAAGAAGGCGAGCGCGACTGGTCAGCAGCATAAGTTTATTCGCTTCGCACTCGCTGTGTACATAATAATTGGCAAAAACTTTATTGGCTTGGGCTATAAAGGTCGATCAGCTTGTTGGCTAACCCAGTGGATACAGGCTTAAAGTTGGTAAAGTCGATGCGGAACGGGTTATCAGTAGTAAACAAATGGAGTGTGACAGAGCAAAGCCCAGGCCAAGGGGAACCGAATGAATTCAGCTGCTTACAGTATGCTGGAGTAGACGAGAGCACATAATTAAACTTGTGCAAAAGGGGAGCGACCGGTAGTTACGTGTCGCTGCACTGATAGATACTTTGCGCACCGGGAGATCCCAAATCTGCACTACATTATCGATTGCAAGGGCAGCATTTGTTGCCGTACAGTAGTATTAATCGGGAGACGGAATTAAGAGTCCGATGACAGAGACAGAATGAGATGAACGAGGGTGAGCGGCAACACAGGAGCAGGAAGAGCCACAGTCAGTTCACGCCTCCATCCATCACTCTTTCCGAACCAGCCCCGACCAGCGCACGGCCGCACGCACGCACATCTGCACGGGCCCTCGTGGATCCCCTCCTCGCTCGCGCGTCGCCCGAGACAGCACAGCAGCGTGCATCGCATCACACAACAGCCATGCTGCTGTTGGCACGGACCGGCGCGCGCGTGCGGCCTGCGCTGGGGCCCCTTCTCTCTTTCCCCGTGCGCGTACGGGCGCAAATCTTTTGCCGCTGCTCTGTGTTGTGCTCGCGACGACATGACCGGAGGCGTAAATGCCCGGCCGGTCCGTGCTGCCGATTGAATGCACGCACCAGGACGAGCGAGGGCATGCATGACTCCCGGTCGTGTCCGTTCGTGGCCTCCTCCCTCGCCTTCAATCCCCTCCTGCTTTCATCAATGGCTCGCACGCCGTTGACATTGCTGCGTAGGTATAGGCCTGGGGCTCAGCTACGAGCAAACTAGCACAGGCATGATGAGTACACGCCTGACGCGATTCGTCCTGCCGCGACGTAGACTCCTGTTCCTGTACTGTTCACCACCTCACCTCACCGTGTGTCCTCTCTGCTCATGATTTCCTCGACGTGTAAACCCACGAACAAGAACAATCTGTACCGCCAACACAATGATGCGTCGAAGCGAATCGACGAGGGCCCTCCTCACGCACGTACGCCGCGCGGTGGCCTGCGAGGGATCCGTCGGCCGGACAAGGTAGGAGGAGGAGGAGCAGACCACACTAGCAGTACGTGCAGGAGCCAGCGCACAGGCACGTCGATTTCGCAGCACACACACAGTGCCATAGAATTCGCAGCGCGTCACATCACATCGTCATCGACATCGAAGCAAAGCAAAGGCTTCTCTTCTCGTAGGTGGATGGGTGGGCACGCGCCGGGGCGGCAGGCTGTGACGTCCGCCTGGCTCGGGCCCAGGCGCGCCTCTGGAGGCAGCCCATTGGTCACTCCATCGCGCGGCAGTCTCATCAAGCAGCAGCGTGTCTTACGTGCATTGGCAGTGGCTGAGGCCTCCGGATACGAAAAACATAGGAATAGGAATAGAAAAAATTGTAAGAATTAAGATAATATGTTCTTAAAATTTTATAGGAATTAAAAACATAGGAATTGAGATGAGAAGGTCTTTGATCGTCTCATAGAAAAAACAAAGGAATCTATATCTTGCTCTTGCTCTACTTCCTCTGTCCCTAAATACTTGTCGCTTTTAACTTTTGGATATCATATTTGACCATTGTCTTATTTATATATTTTATATAAATATTATTTTACTTTTTATAATATATTTTAGTATTAGAGACACTTTAATTATGATATATTTGTTTAAAGAGTTAGAGAAAAAATTCAAATAAGACGGAAGGTCAAACATGATGAATAGAAGTCAAAAGCGACAACTATTTGGGGACGGAGGGAGTACATTAAAACAAAGGAAAGAAAAAAGAGGTCAAACCTCTTACTTTGTTTCCTCCAAAATCAAGCATAAGAATCCATTCCTATAGAAAGTATTCTTTATTTTTCCTATAAGCCAAAGAGTCAAATAGGAAAATTTCCTTTACAATTTCTATCCTCTAAATTTCCTTTGTTTTTCTTCGATCGAAAGGGGCCTGACTGGTGGACCAGCGGAGCAGTGAGCCCACATGTCAGTCATGGGATCCCTCTCCTCTCCGGCGCAACAGGCGGAGGGGACGCCCATCCGCGCACGCAACAGCCCTGCAGGCAACAGCTCGGGCAGCGGCGTCGCAGGCGAGCCCGGCTGCAGACCGGCGTGTGCGTGTGTGAGCGCTCAACGCCTGGTTTCGGGTCGGTGCGCAATCATCATGGCCGTGGGAAAGGCTGGCCGGAGCGCTGCGGAAACCCACTGGCATGTCGCTCTGTCCTACTGGCCTGTGCATTCCCAACCCGGCAGCCACGCGATATTCTACTACGGCAACTTGGCTCTACGAAATCGCCATGATGGAGCTAGATATGTTGGCGATCTAGCTCTAGTAGCTGTGAATCGGATCACGGGGACGATGCTACACTGCTCTGCTGCGTCACCTTCTTTTCTTCTGGGATTTCAATGACGAAATTCAATGGCCTTTATTCCTCTGTCCCAGAATTCAGAACAGGTCAACTTTGTGAGTACTGACTCGTTTCACATTTAGAACCACTAATAATCTGGGCATGAGCAACCTAGAGCACACGATCCGCGGCAAAACACAAAAGCAACCTGGTTTGGAGGAAAGGATCAATGCAGGCAGCACATTGGAGGGCCCGGTCTGCTTTTCATGTCGTTTAATTATGCTCGATCGATCCAACGGAGAAGGAAAGGGAGATCGCTGTATCCAACGTCGGTGTTGCTTACATTATAAAAAACGTCGGTGTTGCTGGATTCCTTGCAGAGTTTTTTTTTTATCCCGCTCCGAGCAAAAAGCGATCAAGGGGAAAGCAAAGGAAGGCCGGGCTGTCCGGGCGTGTCCCCGCTGCGTCGCGGCCGTGGGGAGCACGGCGGCAGCGCAACGTGCCCAGGCCCGTCCCCACGCCACACATGCTGTCCCGTCCTGTCGTGTCGCATCCACCAACACCCTCGCCGGCCGCCGCTTTCCGACCTGTATCTCTTCGGCTCTTCCCGTGTATCATCAAGAAGTCCAGCGCGGGCACCAGGCAGCCATTAGGTTGGGGAGGGAAAAAAATGAGAGGAGCTTGCCATGTCGATGGGCTGCTGCAGTAGGCCTCTATGGCTACACGGGCTGTGCCAGCCCACAACCATAAGCCCATAACTGATTCGAAGAGAACTTTTGCTCAAGGCCAGATAAATCAATCTCTCCGAAGGCTGTACGGTTCGGAGAACAGACTAACCATATCCCGTCTTCCTCCACTGATCGCGCCGCGCGATCCTGCCGGCCATGGCAATGCGCTCTCTGATCGGCATGGTGAAGTCCCTCCGCGGCAACCTTGTCGCCGCCTCCGTCAAGGTTTGCTCCCCGTCTCCCTCCCTCTTCGTAAAAATCAAAACCCTACGCACGGCACTAGTTATATAATTACGCGCATCTTCCTAATCTGGCCAACCGCTCTAATTGATCCCCTCCCTCGGGGTACGAGGGAATTTCTCTGTCCATCGCCTCCCTACCCAGATGCTATTGATTTCCACCATCCAGGAGGCATAATTATTCAAAATCCTTCCGACGGAACACATGGCTGATGGTTATTGCTGGTTATGGCACTGCAGCTTACTTTTCTATAAGTGTTGTCCATGCTGCTGCCAAAATCTAGGGAAGCCAATGAACAACATCTACTACCAGCTTGACTGTCTTGAAAGGCTTCTGGCTTGTGTTATGTAAAAGACTATGGTTTGATGTAGAAGGATATCTATCTATCGTCTGTTTCTCAATAGTGTGCAGTGTGTGACTGTGTGTTGTTCAATGCAATGTTTATTTATGCTTGGCATAAGGGGGAAAAACTCTGTACTGATCTGGTTGGTGTTGAACTTGTAAGAATTAATCAGCTGCCATCTCAGCCCGAGTGTTTCTGTCGATTTGCTCTCCCTGAATTTTGTGTACAATTTTGTTCACTGGTCTTGAATTCTTGTATGGAGTATACAGGGGTTGCTTGTTTTATGGAAATTTAATGGAGCCATGTGCTTCAGCTCAGAATGATCTTTCTGGGGCAATTGCTCTTTTTTCATTAATGCTGGAAGCTCAGTGTCCGGTGGTCTGTTGTACAAAATCTTGCGGTTTATAGTTGAATTATGTAGAACTGAGCAATTTCTTTCACGCTGTGGGAAAGTTTCATGCTTGTGGACATCTTCCTTTGCTAAGATTATGCGGTCTATAATTCATTGACCTTGCTTGTATTTACTTCACTTTCAATGTACCAAATGCAAAGCTAAATTTAACAACAGTAAACAGGGAAAATGTAACATCGCTGCTGCTTCTTGATCAAGATCGACCGGTGGCTAAGTACCAATAATACACACTGCAAATAATATATTATTTGCGACAACAATTAGTATTACTAGCTGCAAAACCGCAAGATTGTATAGTATCCTGTTGTTCATACTTCAGGACCAGAGAATTTATTGGCCCATCACAAAGCACGATGCCATCATCAATGATAAAATGACGAGTCTAATTCGAGTTATCAATGATAAAATGGCAAGATTAAACTGTATGAGTTTGAGAGCTGCACCTTGCATGCCCTTGACAAAGACAGTAGGAGGCAAATTAACGTAATATCATTACAGGGGCATGGACGATCGTGGAAACCGGTCTTCTCTTCGCTGGTTGCCAAAATAATCCGCCTGCCTTGCGTATGCCGTTCACTTCCATACACGGCCGGCTCGAAGAAGAAAGAAGATTTGGTTTTGGATGGACGACATCATTAGTCTTTGATGGAGTGGGTTTGCATGGACGACATTTTGGCCTATCCACCTATCCGATCGGCAGATGATACGTACTACTCCCTTACTAAATTGTTGTCGCTAGTTGACTTTTTTTAAGTTTGACCATTTGTCTTATTTAAATAAAGTTTAACAAATTTTATATATTTTGTTGGAATATATTTTATCACTAAAGAAACTTGAAATGTAGCATATTATTTTTTGTATTTGAAGAATTTTTTTGAATAAGACGAATGGTCAAACGTCACGAAAAAGTCAATGACGACAACAATTTAAGTAAAGGAGGAGTAGCTGCTAGGAGTATATCCAGTTCCTGTCCGGCCGTTCCACGAAAGTAAATTGCCATGTATACTAGGATAATTCCGTGTGGTAACCACTACGGAGAAGCCATGACTTTTACAGGGTCATCAATATATGCTTGACCAGCTTCTCAATGGCCTGACCCGACGACCCGTCCTTGCCGGTGCACTCCGCCGCCGCCTTCTCCAGCTCGCCGGTCCTCTCCCTCATCTCGGCGCCGTCCTTGTCTATCATGAGCCGCCTAATCGCCGCCTTCACGTTCCCCCTCTCGAGCTCGCCTTCCAGCTCGAACCCAACCTTCCACACGTGCTCCACGTACCTGGCGTTCCCCATCTGGTCCCCGAAGCAGGGGCGGCACAGCATCGGCACGCCCGCGCACACGCTCTCCGTGGTCGAGTTCCAGCCGCTGTGCGTCCAGAACCCGCCCACCGCGCGGTGGCGCAGCACCTCCTCCTGCGGCGCCCACGTCACCACCATGCCCCGACCACGTGTCGCGGCGTCGAACCCCTCCGGAAGCAGCAGCTGGTGGTCCTGGTGCCCGTCCACCATCCCCGGCCGGATTACCCAGAGGAACGGCACGCCGCTGTCAGCGATACCCCACGCCGTCTCGACGAGGTCGTGGTGGCTCATGCACGCAACGCTGCCGAAGCTGACGTAGATGACTGTTCCCGCCGCCTGCGTGTCCAGCCAGTCCAGGCAGGTCCGGTCCTGGCGCAGCAGGCTGCCCTCGGCGGCCGGGGCGAACATGTGGAGCGGGCCGACGTCGAACACCGGGACGGCAAGGTCCTGCCGGATTCTCACCAGTTCCTGCCGCTCGAGCGCGTCGAACGTGTTGAGCACGAAGCCCGAGGAGGCCTTCACGGCGGCCACGGCGCGAGCCAGCGCCTCGCGCAGCGCGACGTGGCAGTCCGCGCCGAGGAACATGAGGTCGCGCACTCGGTACGGCGGCAGCTCGGGCACCAGCTCCTCGCGCTGCGACTCTGCGGCACTGATCGTAATTAATTAATTAAGACTGCTCACACGTCGGTACGAGAAACAAGAAACGCGTATCAGAACAGGCGTGCATGATGATGAGTGGCAACGCGTAGAAAGTTGTGAACCTTGCACCGGGAGGTAGCCTTTCTCGCAGAGCGTTGGGTATGCTGCGAAGCATAGGAACGACGCGGCGCTGCCGGTGCGCAGCGCGAGCGTGGGCACGGCGAGCCGCGCGGCCACCTGGAAAACCGGCAGCAGGTGCGCGTCGGCGATGAGGCACGCCACGGCGTCCCGGGAGTGCTCCGCCAGGACGGCGGCGAGGCGTTCCTCGAACGCGGGCGCGCACGCGTGGCCGAGCGCGATGATCTGGGCGCAGATGTCAGCGATGCCGACGGGGCTGGACACGCCGTCGGGGACGGGGACGAAGCGGTAGGCCGGGTGGCGCGTCGGGTCGGGGGCGTTGAAGTGGGTGTGGAAGACGGTGATGGCGAAGCCCCGGGAGTGGAGCACGCCGGCGAGCCGGAACATCGGGTTGATGTGGCCCTGGTACGGCAGCGGGAACAGAAGCACGTGGCGGCGACGGCTCCCTCCGAGCTGTTCGGCGGCGCCGTTGTTGCTCTGTGCGGCGGACATGGTTGCAGAGGAGAAAGGAGCAGTGCAGCGCTCGGCAACCTTACCTAGTGACTGTGATGCGCTCGGCCGGGGTTTGTCACTTGTTTTCGCCTCCTGTCCAGTTGTGAGCTGCTGCCTCCGACGACCCCGGTCGAGCAGACGGCGACCGCCGCATGGATCCAGGATTGCTTTCGCTTTCGCGTCGGAGCTGGAGCAAGAGCAACCCACCGGTCGCGTGTCTTGTTTTGCCGCATGCATCCAGGATCCTCCGTGGACCACCCACTCGTCGACGGTGCTTGTTGCGCCCACTCCTCCAAAGCATGCTCCTACGGCCGTGGATGTGGATGCCTCGTACGCTGTTTGTCGTGTCTCTGCAGCCGATGGAGGTGTTGCGTTCTGCTGATTCGTGGCTGCTGCACCCGGCCGATCGCCGTCGATGTCGTACGTGCCGTTAGCCGTTGGCGCGATGCGTGCGGCCGCAGCAGCCTGCCAAAAAATCAAGAGGGCCAAACTCCAACGGGAGCTACGCTTGTCGCGGCCTACTTGTTCTGTCTTCTCTGCAGCTGCATGGTAGTATATTGATTTAGCTCGCCGCCCGCCCCTTGTTCCGGTGGAATGATACTGTCCGTGGATAAGCGCACGGTTCAGGTTGGTTTTAACAAGCCGCGTTTTCAACCTGTTCGATTGCATTAATTTTTCCCACAAGAGTAAAACATACTTCGAATTCATAGCTGCAAATTGCAACATGGAGGTCGTTTCAGTGCGCTTGAGTGTGTGAGGAGCGGGGAGGGAGTCATAAGATGGTCAACCCTAACTATACATGGTTATCTCTTTCTACATAAAAAGTTAAAAAGAAAGAATATATTGATTTACATATAAAAGGATAAATATAACCATCCTTTAAATGGTATGGATCCTTGTGCCATGCCCCCAACGACATTCACATATGCTTAGGTTTTTCTGAAAGAAACTAGAGAGGCAAGTGCCCCTATATATGCTTACTTTATTATTCTACAGAAATTATTTTGTGACTACGGGAACCAATGTCCACCCACATCAAGTTTCAAAATCCGCAGACGGCGTGAAACGACGTTACACGCTCGACCCCACAAAAACCAGATCAAACGTAAATGTTGCAGACCACGCCGGTCCCCTTCCCTTCTTGCTCCAGGTCCCCCCCGCGTCGTGCTTCATCCTCTCTACCTTGCCCCTGGCCCTCGATCCGCGCCGCCCGCCCTCGATCTGCGCCCGGGAGCATAGGAAGAAGAAGGTGGGGAACAGGAGAGGACCGACCGTCTGCGTTGGAGTGGAAAGAGACGGTCGCAGGCGTCCGATGGGAAAAGTTTGCCGGTTGCCGATGTCGGAGCGGCCGCGGGGCGAGGCGTCCTCGATCCGCACCGCCCCTGCCCTTGATCTGCCGATCCGTGCCGGGAGCATACGAAGAAGGACGTGGGGAATAGGAGAGGACCGACCGTCGGCGTTGGAGTGGAAAGAGACGGCCGGAGGTGTCCGATGGGAAAAGCCTGCCGGCCGCTGACGTTGGAGCGGCGGCGGGGCGAGGCGCGGCGGCAGCCACAGGGACACGGAGGAGTGGCGACGACGGCGGGATTCAACGGGTAGGCAGTACAGTTCGGTGCCCGCCTCATGCTGCTCCACGTGCTGGCTCCTGAGGTGTGATGAGGTCCGGCAGCGGGCGGAGCAGCACTGCTTCTAGCGGCGGCTCGCAGAAGACGACCCAGGAGACGCGCGCGGCGTCACGGTTGACAAAGCCGTGGTGGAGCACGCGGTGCGCGCCGCGGCCCGCCTCATGCTGCTCCGATGGTCCATGCCAAGGTGAGGTGTGCCCTGTTCTTATCAAAAAAAGGGAGACAGATGCAGGGTGAGGAAAATCAGAGGGGAGGGCCCACCTGCTGCTCATACTGCCTCTGGCGCCGGACGGTATTGGTCCGTGCTGCTGCACGTGGGGACCGGTTACAGGGTGAACGGTGTGAGACGACACCGGACGGCGAAAAGTGTATTGTTTGTACGAATCTTGATATAGACAGCAATCTAACGATTTGGTTGAGGGGTGGCACGGATCACCGTGGATATAAATTTCACACTCATTATTCTAACGTGCCCACTGACTGAGTTACCTCAGTTGGATTTTAATGGTGTTTAATTTCCACAACGGATTCACGATGAAAGGTTGTCCATTTTTGCCAACAAGTTTCAGTTGTCGAAGAAAACTCAACATATCTTATCTTAATAGTACATCTAAAACACACGCGTTTCTACGCAAAAGAGCCAGGTCATGTCATCTAATAATTACATGGTGGCGCAATACAGACCGTAGGATCCTCAACAAAGTATTTAGATCCACACCCCTCTAGAAATATCGATCAAAATCTCTTGCTATCTGGTCCTTCCACCCTGACATGTAAATTTGCATCTAGATCAATCTAAAAAAGCAGAATCTTACAATGGAGTCCTACTCACACCCACGCAACTTCTTCCTCAGTTCCAGTCTCGGAGAGAGAACAGTACTGCTGCCTGCTCCGCCTCTCCATGCAACCATGCCGCCTCCGACACTCCCAAGGACGCCTAACTCTGCGGCCTTCCGCTAGCCCCATGGTGCCCGACAAGTGCGCGCCACCAAACTATATTGCTCTCATCATAAATTGCGGCGTGCCAGCTTCGGCTGATTCTTTTGCTACAGTCAGCGAGGAACGGCAATGGCGATGGTGATGCACGAGAGTCGGTTGGCGGCGATGAATTGGATATCGCGGGGATGTCCGTGCTTTTCGTCAGCCCGAGCTGACAAACCCAACTGGAGTCCTTCCTCATGGCCAACGTCAAGCTCCACACGGTAGCGCTTAGCAGTCTCGTACGAACTCACGACACCGGGTCGCAACCGTGGCACGTGTTCAAGCATCTGCAGGTGCTCACTACCACTCCTGGCATCATACAGTGGTCATCACAGGCATAGGGCCCCATTAGTTCTCTGTCCTCTAAAATTTAAGATCTTGTCACATCAAAGAGAATCTTATTATTTATGAATATTTCGATCAATTTAATGACAAAATCCTATTGATGATTGAGTGCTAATTTTCGAGATGAATCTAATGAGCTTAATTAATTTAGATTTTACTAAAATGATGCTACAATGAACCGTCTTCTAATCATGACTTAATTAACCTCATTAGATTCGTCTCGTAAATTAGTCTAGGGGTCTATAATTTATTTTATAATTAAACTTTATTTAAGTACTTCTTAAATAGTAAGATTTTTTTGATATGACAGCTATAAAATTTAGACCTCAGAAACTTTTCAATCAATTAGCTGAGACAACTGAGGCATCCATTTCTGGTTGCACACTTGATGTTCGAGGGGATTCCCATGAGCGTCTACTTAGCTCTCTTGCCTTGCGATATTTAATTGTTTGCATATATCAACGTTCCTTTGATTTTAATGTAGTTTATGAAACTACACATATTTTTCTAGATTTGATGCTGGGTAGCCATTGATGTTGGCCTACTCTATCAGCTCGATAGCAGCATGCCACCATGTTATAACGAACCTATTATGGGACATGTGCAAATTAAATCAATCAGAGCTGGTGCTAAGAACTGCTATCTAAATATGACACTTATTTCTTTTTTGTTTTAGGGTGCTATGTTGTATATGCGTCTGCAATTATATTCAAAATACTACTACCATTTATGCAGAGATGGAAGATCTTGCTGTAAGAGCAAGATAAGGAGGCGGATCAAGAGAGGTCAATAAGATGAAAACATGGTAAGATTACTTTTGGTAAAGTCTACATTAAACATTGTAGGAGCTGTAGTGCATTCAGTAGTCTCCAATTGCAGGCTTAACTAAACGGGGAAAATTGTATGTGTGATGCTGAATGCATTATGTGTAAACAAGCAACCTCAACAAGCAGGATTAGTTGTATCTCCGTTTCCAGGGTTGGAATTATCATCTGGAATTTTAGCCATGATTAAGGTCGTTTCAGGCAAGTCTCATACTGTAGTCTTTCGAGTACAATTTGATGGGACAACTTGCGACGATATCACGGTGGCCGCCTGAAATGATATTCTCGTTCGTCTGGTCTTGGGCAATGTTTAATCAGACGAGTCTCGTAGAAAGACTTTGAAGATACGATACGTCTTCCAACATACTAAACCATTACTGTAACTTGCAAGCAGTACTAGGACACGGCCCTTCCTTTACAGTGACATCATGTGCGCCACCAGCTTATCAATGGCGAGGCTCGACGACCCGTCCCTGCCGGTGCACTCCACCGCCGCCTTCTTCAGCTCACCGGCACGCGCCCTCATATCAGCACCATCCCTCTCCGTCATCAGCCGGCGAATGGCCGCCTCCACGCTGGCTCTGCGAAGTTCTTCACCGCCCAACACGAACCCAACCTTCCACACGTGCTCCACGTACCTGGCGTTCCCCATCTGGTCCCCGAAGCAGGGGCGGCACAGCATCGGCACGCCCTCCGCGACGCTCTCCACCGTGGAGTTCCAGCCGTTGTGCGTCCAGAACCCGCCCACTGCGCGGTGGCGCAGCACCTCCTCCTGCGGGGCCCACGTCGCCACCACCCCGCGCCCACGTGTCGCAGCCTCGAAGCCCTCCGGCAGCTGGTGGTGCTGCACGCACCCGTCGACCAGGCCTGGCCGGACAACCCAGATGAACGGCACGCCGCTGTCAGCGATGCCCCACGCCGTCTCGATGAGGTCTTGTTGGGTCATGCAGGCCAGGCTGCCGAAGCTGACGTAGAGCACCGAGTCCGGCGGCTGCGTGTCCAGCCAGTCCAGGCAGCCGCGGTCCTGGCGAAGCAGGCTGCTCTCGGACGCCGGGGCGAACATGTGGAGCGGGCCGACGTCGAACACCGGGACGGCGAGGTCGCGCCGGACGCGAGCGAGCTCCCGGTGCTCGAGCGCGTGAAACGTGTTGAGGATGAGGCCCGTGGAGGCCTTCGCGGTGGCCACAGCGTGGGCCAGGTACTCCTGCGCCAGGGCGTGGCCCTCCTCGCCCTCGAGAACTATCAGGTCGCGCACTCGGTGCGGTGGCAGCTCGCGCACCGGCATGTCAAGCTGCGAATCTACATAGACCCAACACGGGAAGTGAATTAGAAACATGGCGAAAACGCGAAAGCGAAAAAGGGGACTTGCCATTCACGGGGAGGTATCCTTTCTCGCAGAGCTCCGGGTAGGCGAGGAAGGCGGTGAACCCGGCGGCGCTGCCGGTGCGCAGCGCGAGCGCGGGCACGCCGAGCCGCTTGGCCACGTGGACCATGGACAGCAGGTGCACGTCGGCGACGAGGCACGCGACGTCAGCGTCCCCACCGGAGCACTTGTACTCCGCTAGGACGCCAGCGAGGCGTTCCTCGAACGCGGCCTCGGACGCGCGGTTGAGCGCGAGGATACGCCTCACCACGTCGTTCACGGCGACGGGCGCGGGGCCGGACGCGCCGTCGGGGACGGGGACGAAGCGGTAGGCCGGGTGCTGCGCATGGTCCGGCGCGTTGAAGTGGGTGTGGAACACGGTGATGGAGAAGCCTCGGGCGTGGAGGGCGCCGGCGAGACGGAACATCGGGGTGATGTGGCCTTGGTACGGCAGCGGGAACAAGAGCACGTGACGGCGGCGACGCTCGCCTTGCACTGCGCCGGCGGCCGCCGTGCTGGATGGCGTCGTTGCCATGGATGGCTTTCGTCGCAGAGCGCAGCGCTCGGCAAAAGTTTCAGCGTATTCTGTGATGCGTCTCTGGAGCATGACACGACAGACCAGCGATTGCGAGGTCACTGTCTCATCCGCTCCGATGGACGTGCTGTTTTGTCTGATTGTCTCTGCCTACGATAGGGAAGTGAGCTCTGCTTTCCTCTCTGTTCGAGCTGTCTGTCCCGTTTGCACACGTGAGAGGTGAGACGTTTGGCGGGTCCAACTTCCTGGGCTTTTCTCTGCTTGCTCCTTCGTGTATTGGGCTATGACCCATGGGCGGTTAGCCCAGCAAGCCCCCGTCACGACGGAACGAGGCCCATTTCTGTCGCTCGGACCTGATAGCCTCTGCGGGACTGCGGCCCTCCTCGTGTCGTCGTCGGCCGTCACAGAGCTCTGAATCCCCATTCCACAAGCCAGGGTTTAGGTGCCCCGGACCGGACGCGACGAACAGAGGAGAAGAGGAGCGGCGGAGCGGCGAGATGGCGGTGGCCGACCTGGCGTTCAAGGCGCTGACGGCGGGACTGGGCGTGACCACGCTCTACCTCGCCGGCACCTTCTCCGTCAACGTCTACCGCGGCCTGGCATGGCACTCCGAGCAATCCGTGAGCAAACCCGTCCCCACTTCCTCCCCTCCCCTCATCACTGGATAGGCTCGGATTTAGGCTCTCATAGCTCATATCTGTCCGGTTTCACCTCAAATTATACTGAATTTTACAATACTGATGCGCGTGTTGCAAATTGGCGATTCTATACTGCGTGAGATTTTAGCCTCTGCCTAAATGCAGTAGCGGAGGACAAGAAAAAAATAAGGTGTGGCGGAATGCATTCAGATGCTAAAAAGTTGCAATGATATTATCAGAATATTTATTGAACCAAACAATTGAACTATTTCCTTTTGTAGAAACACCAAGCAGCAGCAGTAATTTAGATCAAAATGGAAGAATGTAAAGGAAAAAAAACTTGGCCTTGCTAGACTAAGAGCAGGTGACACTGGTGGGAAAGAAACAAGGTACGGCCAGAGCCCCACCTTGCCATACCGAGTCCTCCGCCACTGCCTAAATGTGTGGTCACATGAGCGCTATTGCGTGCTTGATTTGTTGTTTTCCTCCGTATACAACCTGATCCGCGTCATACTGTTTCTATAATGAATGGTACTCGGGTCAGTGATCCTGTGTGCATCAGCACCAGATGAGCTTCCGCACATACCAACATGCTTGTTTCACAATCCCGTTGGCCATAAATTCATATATGTATACAAGCAATTGGTGTCACCATGGATCATTTTACTTCCCAGTTGTAAGTTATTAGCATTGTGCCGTCATTCAGGGGCAGCAAAGTCAGGTGGCAGATGTTGATTCGATAAGCATCTTTGGTGGTTAGGTCACTCTGAATGCAAACGTGTCTGTTGTTGTACTAACACACTATTGTCATGTGTGTCAATGTTGCAACCTCGTAACCATGAACATATTTCTTCCGTGATTCCTTTGAGTATAAGTCGTATACATGAATTAGATGTTCTGTATACAAGTAGTCAGTGTTACAAATTTTTTTTGACCGAAAGTCAGTGTTACAATTGTTCATATAAATTCTCAATTAAGTAAGCATTGTTTATGGGCACCGAGGTCTCGTGTTGTGGAGCTACTGATGGAATGAATAACTCTTTTTGACATGGTTGCAACTTACTGCAGAGCTGTAGAAGGATAAATTACTTTTTTTTTATTCTTGATCATGTTAAAATGACTATCTAGTTGGATTGGTTGCTTCTTTGTTGTTATGCTTGCGTATTGAATAGCATGTTGACTTTAGGCTGCAAACTATTTGGATTCTTTCTGTGCTGTGTTATAATGTAATGCAATTGCTTTTGTATATCAGTGTCAAATTAAATTCTGGGGATCCTATGATTGGGTTTCTGTGGAGCTTGGAAAAGGAATTCAAGATATAACTAATGCAAGCTTTGAAAACCTATATTATCGTTGATCTCAGTGTGTTCTCTGAAAGATGAGCGCTCATCGTAATCTCTATGCGCTCAACCCATAAGATGACGCAAAATTTTAGTCGGTATTGTTCTTGGGGCATGGCATCAAGATTTTGATCTGAAATTCTGAATTACATAAATGGAGCTCCTTGGGAATTGGGATGAATATGCTTGTTGCCTTTGGGTACAGTTCTAGCAAAATAGGAAATGCTTGCAATTACAGCCATGGGTGTTGCAGAAATTACCTGCGATTATTCATAAATATTAAACCTGACAATTTCTATGCAACCCGTATTTGTGCTTTTAAAAGATCCTTAATTTCTTCGATATCATCTTGGTTTTGCCAAAGTTTGTTTCCTACTACTATGTGTTCTGATTTTTCTTGGTATCTTCTTCTGAGCATTGTGCTAAAGCTTTGCTTTGTTCTGCATTACAGAAGCTAGAGAAGGCAAAAACTGAAGACTGAAAAGGATCGGCAAAACTATTTTAGATGAACAACCAACCAAAAGAGGTTTTTGATGATAGCTGATCAGTGATGTTATTATATTTGCTGTTTTTGTAGACGTTTCTGGATTATGCTGTTATATAGAATTCAAGAAGCTATTTGAGATGATTTACTCATCTTTATGCACACACTGTTTCAGCATACTTTTATCAACATAGGGGCATGGTGAATGCCTGTTGCCCTTTTCCCCGATACATTTTGCTCTGAAATTTCACTTAAAGTTCTTGTATGAAGGCTCTATTTAAATTGTTGAGCGTGCATATTCAGTTTTTTTTTCTTTTCGAAGCAGTGTTTCCAACTGTCCCCACCACTAATGCAATTTACTTGAGCGGTATTGTTAGTGTGTCCAGCTTATATTTTGACTGCCCCAAGAAGCAGATGTGACATACCATGAGATCTCATTAACAATCAGGATTCAGGAAGCAAAACAGGAAGTTTATTTTTTTTTTAAGCAAACCTGATCCTGTGAGATGGGTCTCACAAATTCATGCGGTGGTAGTATAGGTTACTGGTTCGTAAGATGAGTGTACGAGAGTCTTATTTACTCGAAGAAAACCTTTCGATGGCATGCTATGTAAATGCTTTTTTTTTATTTGACACGGTATGAGAATGCAGTTGCTAGTGAATGAAACATGTCCAAGCTCAGAAGTGCATTGTTCATTTAGCGTAAAAATAAGCCAAATATCAATCAAGAAGATAAAACACGTTCCATCAGAGAGATAGTTGCTTGTTAGACTTGTCAAGAATGAGACGCTGCGAGATGAGTAGGATCAACTCATTCAATAACACTTTCAGCAGAACATAAAAAAGCCTTACAATAATTGGTGAAGAAGCCACGCATATGACATGACGTGACGTGTCTCAGTTATAAACTGTTTCACAAAATATGTATCCAAAATCCAACAAGGAGGGGGAAATCACCACGTTGTGTAATGTAAGATTCACAAACCATAATTTGCGTAGAAACAATGGTTAAAGTGACACAAACGGCAAGTAGTACATCTGTAAAATTCTTTACAACAGTTGTCTGCTAAAAATTAGATACTGTATCCCTTCCCTTATGTTGTGAGCAACAGATATACAAGACCTTTCAAATATCCAACAATCTCTGAGCCACCAAGTTTTGAAGTTCCAAATACTCTATCAACAAAAGTTATTGGAACCTAGAGAGGCCAAAAAGGGCAAACATCATTTAACAAAGCCATAAAATTAAATATCCAACCTTACATGAATGGAAAACGAAATTGTGGCAGAATGGTTTACCTCTTCGATGCGATAGTTTTTCCTAGTAGCTCTAACAATCATCTCCATTTGAAACACATAGCCCTTGCTGACACATGAAGAAATCAAATCTTCCAGAATATCACGCTTGTATAGCCTGTTATGCAATAAAAAATATACATAAAAACATTGGTCAATGTTTTTTAATTAAGGTTGAGTAAAACAAGGCAAACCTAAACGATCCAGTCAAATCTGACGCTCCAGGCTGCAGTAATGTCTGTGCAAGAACATTTGCTCCCCTGCTAGTCAGCTTGCGCATGAGATTCCAACCGTGAACACCACCATTCTTAACATAACGTGTGCCAGTTACAATGTCAGCACCAGTTTCCTTTTGCTTCCTGGTTAAGCGAGAAACATTCTTAAAAAGATAGGCTCTTCTGAGCTACTTCATTTGAGTAGGCCTAGTGAAGGCCCCCGAGTTATTTTGATCCAAAAAAGATTTCTAGACAGTCTGAGGATTATTTCTGCTTATTATAAATTAAGATCTGTTAAAGTAAACTAATCTTTAATACACACCCTAGTTAACCCATACATGTTCAAATGTACAATTCTTACCTAATAAAGCTTGGCAAATACTTTGGCTGTTCAGAGTGGGCAAAACATAGTTAGCAAATCAGGAGGAAAATATTCTAAACTCCAGAAGAATGTCATATAGGAGTACTAATAACAAAAAGATGAAAGAGCAGGATATAATTATACATGATGAGATAGGTCTGCATCCATGATTACAACAAATTCTCCTGAGGCATGCTTCAACCCATGTAAATATGCAGTACCTGAAGGTTTCCAGTTGCTAGTTAACGCAAAAGGAGAGCATGAAATTCATTGAAAGACTTCTGGTTTTAAACTCACCAAGTCCAAGCTTGCTTGGTCTAGCTCGCAGTAGCTGGTATTATGCCAGGTGTTAGACATTGATGTAAGCCTTGGGACCAGATAAACAAAACCACATGACAAATATAAACTTCTAGCTGAACATGAGAATGTTAAAGATACTTACAACACGATCTTCACCATATAATTTTTGCAACTGCTTTACAATGTCTTGAGTCCCATCCGGACTTCCATCATCCACAATAATGATCTCAAAGTCCACATCACTATGTTAAACAATAACGTGAGTTATCATCACATATAATAATCTGACAATACAGTGTAAGATGCAACAGTATTGCCATTACATGTCAGCGTTGAGGTTGCAGAAAATAACAAGACATTCAATTGATGTTAATGTATGCATGATGGCATTCCAAGATGACCATTTTTAAAAAAGGGATATACAAAGGGAGAAGTTTGCAATATCTAGTGAACATTTGTGTATCTCATCCCTAATTAGGAAGGTAAGAGGTGGTAGCTTCTCCCACCCATTGTAGCTCGTGATGAATTAATAACATATTTCAGTTTTTGTTTGCTGGCGCAATTAAGCAAATTAGCCTCACCCAACAAGGACCTGAATGCTTCAAAATATTCAGGACATACCATCACCTGAAACCAGCTCCGAATTGCACTAACTGAAACTAGCTCTAAATTATACAGGACATACCATCATCCAGACAGCGAAAATAACAGCCAACGGTTTGAATCGCAAAAATAAGGATATAAATGGATCCTACAAGCATCACTGAAAGTAAACCGGAAAGTACGTCTGTACGTTCCTTGGTTGGATCTCAATCTCAGAGCATGTAACATCTGGACTGGGGATAGGTGTAATTCCCTTCAGAAATCAAGATCAGATCGGCTCCGAGCGCGTGTTACTCCAATACGTCCCCACATTAAGCACATAGAAGCAAGCCATACATAATGAATTCGAGTCCTACGAGATTCTACACTGAAGATCTCGAAACAAGCGCAAAAACAAAGGCACATATCACCAGAACACGGAGAAAGCGGAAGGAGCGGTGCTTACGGGAGGTGCTTGAAGATGAGGTAGACGATGAGGGCGATGTTAAGTCGCTCGTTGTAGGTGGGCACGATGATGCTGTACGCGCGCTTGCGGCCCGCCGACGCTTCCATCGCCGGCCGACTTGGATGGAGCGGCGGATCGCTCCCTCAGACGAGCAATACGTTGGCTTTAGCCCCAGTCTGGGACTGGTAGAACTGGTTGCTGCTCCTTGTCGCCGCAGCCGCAGATGGGGAGGAGGACGGCGACACCGGCGAGATGAACTAGGCGTCCAGCCTTCGCCGGAGCGGATGATTTGCGGGGCTACGACGCCTGGACCCAATTCCTGTGGCATTACGAATGGGCTGAGCCCACGCATATTCTTAGCCCACACCCATATTCCATGGAAGAATACAAGCCCATCCAAGTAGCAGATTCGACTTTTTCATCCTTTTTACAAACATTTTGAATGCTCTAGAACAAGAACATGCAACATTAAGTGAGGGTAAAAAGACTATTTTACCCTTTTTTGAAATAAACTTCAAATATATTTCAGAAAATAAAAGTAAGGGACTATTAGCTTATTGGTTTATAAAAATAGTCTATGACCCTTCACTTAACACCGTTAAGACCTAAAACTAAGGAACGGGCCATGGAAGGAAACAAAATTTGGTTTCTGACCTAATAAGGAACTTTCATTCCGGAAGAGTCATAGAAAGAATTTTTTGTCGTGTCCTACATGAGCAGCCCCAGCCACGTTATGCTCTACTCACCTGATTACATTTCTTGTTTAGTACTACCAAGTACTACTTCTGTCCATAAATATAAGTATTTGTTGATTTTCAGGTATTAGCTTTGACCACTCGTCTTATTCAATTTTTTTGTTAAAATATTATTTATTTAATTACATTTTGTTTTATCATTGCATATATTTTAAGCACTAATTATCATTTTTTATATTTATGTAAATATTTTTAATAAGACAAGTGATCAAATACAACAGGTGAGGGAGTAGTACTCATGTTCTCGAGCTTGTATTCTTTTTTCGCACTATTTATGCTCCTTTATCAGGGATATGGGTAGGCACTAGCAATAGTACTATTTATCGCATGCAACTTATTTTCCAGCATCTATTAAGGGGGTGTTTGACATGGTTATAGAGTTGAAGTCCAGTTCCGAGCGTCTATTAAAGAAGAAAAATAAAGTTGAGACAATATGGGCATAAAACTAATTCTTTTCAATTGAGGAGCAAAATTTCCTTGATGACTTTAAAGCAGATGAGGAGGATTTAGAGCGTGAAATCATTGACAGGATGTGCGGCCTCGTAAGCCGTCTGCAGAGGCTGTACCGGCACAAAGATACAGGAGAAATTACTTGCACAGCTACTGATTATCAGTTTGCCCTGTCCCAATCAAGACAACTAAAGTTTAGCAAGATGCAGCTGCAATTCAACCGAGGTCATTCTCCATAGTACAACTCAACCAGACAAAAGACAAGTATCGCTGAAAACCAGGCACAGTGATGCAGGAAGCAACAGAGGATCCAGTTGTGCCAGGAGACAGGTAAATGAAAAGGGAATCACAATGCAATCAAAGAACAGCATTATACAGCCACAGGACATTCCTTGTCTTCCAGCAAATATTTAGAAAATAGTTGTAATTTCAATATGACTAGTATGGGGGCAAATATGAAGAGGAAACATATCCTGTTTGCAATTTCAGTATGTACTGTACGAGGAAATCAAGTATACTCAAAATTAACAAACTTGGTTGAAATTATAAGAACCAATTGAGGCAATCCCACACTGCTATGAAGGCGCAAAATTAAATGCAAAACCAGAGTGACAAAGGGAGTGATAATGAGGTAGCAATATCAGCTTTTGGTAGCTAAATGTACACATTAGGAATCAAGACTCTTGGTTAGATGCATGGGTTCCCATAAAATATTGACTGATTCAAAAGTCTGAAAATACCATCAAAAGCTGATATTGCTATCTCACCATCACTCCAATTATCGTAATCGATCAAAGGCTTAATGTTCTCTTGGTTAGATGCTTTGTTGAAATTATCCTACTCCACTAATTCAAAAGTCTGAAAATAACACTATTTACTTAGTTCCGTTAGTGTTAAGAAAAAGTCATACAGTTATTAGTGCCTTTGACTTACCATTGTCATTCCACTACCAAGCCTCTAAATATGAATGGAAAACTTTTTTGGCCATTATTTTGGGTAATTACTTAAATTCCCAATCATAAAAATAACTATTTTTTTGAATTACCACAGGCACATATTACTGACAATGGTAAATCATGTGTATGGAGTCCCAGGAACTCATATATGCGAGTAGAAGCATGTAACAACCTTGCAGTACCAAGTTCATCATCGAAAAATCAATTTACTCAGTGAATTAAATGTGGAGCAAGAGAAAAGAAACTACAACATGCACAGACAATCGATAATTCCAGGCTTGTTCTACCCCACTAAATTCACCGTTAACTATGATGCATGCCCATGTTCTAAGCATTCCCTCACAGGTGCATTAATCTGAGGTCAGAAAAAATTGATACCACTAAATCGTGCAATCTCAATCCTCTGCGAAAATTTCTCAAGCTTGAATCACTACTTAAATCAATGGGTCCAGTAAATCCTAGAGCTAGTTTGCTGTCCCCACAACCAAGTCCTGTTTTCTGGCCCATATTAAAGCCATGGTGAATCACGAAAGCACGGTCCCAGAAGCTCATCAAAATAATTTCTATTGCTTATAGAAATTTTGTCATGAATGCCATACATTTATTACCGCCTTCAACTTACAGTCACTATGAAGAGTGGCAGATCTACAAAATTTTCAAAGTTGAGTGTGCACGTCTACCACATAGGAGACATGGTGTGCATAAGCAAAGATCTTCTCTGCCTGCTTTTTAGCCTAAGCTCTGCCTAAAGCTAACATAACCCTGCACCTGCACACTGTGCATACCCCCGAATCACCGTTAACTATGATGCATGCCCATGTTCTAAGCATTCAATTATGAACAAAAAAGCATTTCCCATATTCTTAGGGTATTACAGGTTTATTAATAAGCAAACGTATCCCTACATAAGTGTTGCAACAAGCACACATTAAAGCCATGGTAAATCATGCAGAAGCAGTCCCAGAAGCTCATGTATAGTCAGTGGAAGCGCAAGTACTATAGTGCGAAAGTTTATAATCACCTGGCAGCAACAAACTCAACCAAATCAATTTATACAGACATGGAACTGGTGTTCTATCATAAATATTCACGAACTCGTTTCTTGGAGTGTGCAAAGATTCCACAAACAATTCCTCAGTTAACTATAAGGAGCCCAGGGGAAATAAAATACAGCAAACAAAAACAGGCATATGGAAATGATCATATCAGACTTCCGAACTGAAATAACAGAAAAACTATGATCGATAACTCATTCAAAGCAGGGGCATAAACCAGTGTTCAGGAAATTCGATACCACTAATCTGTGCAGCCTGGATCACTCCTTAAATAAAACTGCAGGGTAAGAGCCTATTTACTGTAATATCTGAAGGTTGAATCATTCCAGTAAGAGCTTCTTTCTACTGTGCTGAGCCAGGTGGGGGGTTGCTGCTGCCACCACCTAGTCCTGCTTTCTGCCCCAGTTCTGCAAGTTGGTGAATAAATTCTGCCCCGCTAAGAATTTCTGTCGCACCATATATCACATGCTTGGAAGGCTGTGAATGATGTTCTAGATCCATCAAGCTTCTGTATTCAATGTAGTTTCCACCACCAATCATGAAAACAATAGCTTCTCTGAAGGGTCCTTTAAACTGCCCACCAGTTCCAGACCTAGGAGCCCGTGGGTCGAACAAAAGGTAGTCATCCACCTCTGGGTTTGGTTTGCCTTCCATCAGAGCCTCAACTGTCCTTGTTAAGGCCAGCTGCCTCCCATCTGATAGCAGATTTTTCACACCTGCAGTCACAGCACTAAGGGACTGACCATAAAGCTTCTCTGCCCAATCAACAATGTTGCTCTTAGTTGCTGTGCCTGAAGCAGCAGCGAATTGTGTGTTCAATGCCTTTATCCTCTTCACATACTGAAATGCAGACATGTCAACTTCAGATTCCCGCAGTGCGACCTCAATCTGCTCCAGTTCAGATGAAGGGGAGTCTCAAAGGACAGCAGGTAGGTCACAGCTAGCCGGAGCTTATCTTCTTTGGTACCCTGACCTCTAAGGAGATCCAGCAACGCATTCCGATCCACTGTACCATTAACAAGCATATCATTCTCGCAGTCGCAGTATTTATCCAAGGACCTCGCCTTGATTTGCTTGAGCAAGTCTGTTGCTATATTTGTATGCTTATCAATCATCTTCTTCCGTTCTGTCATTTCCGGGAGAGAATTCACCGTACTCATGAGATGCTTGGTGCTGCCAATGAGATCAGTGCCATCAAACTCAACCCCAGCATTGCCACCACCAGTGCGCTGGTTCACTTCATCCACATCCTGCTTGTACTTGGTGAGCTGTGCCTCGATTTCCTCAGCAACTTTGGGGAATGGAGACCAGCTGTTTGCCACCCACAATTTGTCAGAGTCATCCAGCTCGTACTTCTCCGTCGGTAACTTCAGCTTGTTCAGCTTCAAGCCAAGCACATCGTGGACCAATGGCCGGTAGCTCCAGTCGTGTTGTACCCCAACCGCCAGCTCGAAGTTCCTGTCGAACAGGCACAGGACAGGGCGCTGGAACGACGAGATGGAGGCAGATGCAGCCTCTGTGAAGAGATTTGGCTTGGCAAGGAGGTGGTCGCGGAGTCTGGCGTCCAGTGCAGCGGCCACCATTTCGGCGGGCCCACCACGAGCGCACCTGATGACGGGTACGACGCCGAGCGTGGCGGCAACGCAAAAGAGGCCCAGCGCAATGGCGTCGATGAGCGCTGTGATGTCGTCGTCTGCGGCAGCGGGGTCGTTGAGCGCGACGTACGCGCGGGGCTGGGCGAGGGAGAAGAGCCCCTCCTCGAGGCAGACGAAGTCGAGGTACTGGTCAGCTACGCGCGCCACGCGTTGCGCAGCCATCGGCGACGCCGCGCAGGCGGCGGCGAGGCGGTCGAGCAGGGGCCGCGGGAGGGAGGTGGAGAAGTTGAGGTGGAACGAGGCGTAAAGCCCCGCGGCGGCGTCGGCGGCGATGCGGTCGGTGTTAGCGGGCGTGGGGCGGACGAGGTAGACGGCCGGCGCGTCGGGAACCGCCTGCCGCGGCCGGTCGATGCCGAGGTGGAGAGTGACGCCGTGGCGGCGGAGGTCATTGACGCGGAGCACGGGCGAGAGGATGGAGATGCAGTGGGAGTCCATGACCAGGATTTTGTACGCCTCCTCCTCCCCTGCCCCTCGCCGCTGCCCGGTAGCTGGGGCTGCTGCTGCAGGTTAAGGTGCAGCATCCGCTCGATCACATCTGGATCGGAGGGGGATAGCGGGATTAGAGCTAGCCATGTACACATGCATGTAGAAAGATGTAAGAGGACAAATGGGTGGACTTACCGAGCTGCTTCCGGCGGAGCCTGAGCGCCATGGCGGAGGGGGTCGGATCAGATCTGGGGACGGAGGCGAAGGAGGGAAGGGAGGAAAAATGAAACAGAAGAAAGGAGAGCAAGCCTAGAGAGGAGAAAGACAGGGATGGCTTCTGCCACATGGGCTCAGGGTGTCTCTGTGTCACGCACGCCGTCGAATGCTGGGTGCTGGCGTTGTACACCGTCCGATGGCAACTTCATATGTCGGAAACTCCTCCTTTATACAAGAGAAAAAAATACAACTGGGTACTTCGAATTGAAGTAAGCTGTTTTGGGTAGAATGTTCAAATAATTGAAATTACATGTAAATAGAGTATTTTTAACTGGATGATGAAAATAGCATGTGTAGAGAATAGTTTGACTGATATCATAATACCTGATAAATTTGTAATGAGTCATACGTATGTAACTTTTTCAAGAGATTTAAGGCTGTATACTGCATTCAAAGTTATCAAAATCGTTGAATTTAAATCGCTCGGTGCCTCAAAGAAATTGAAGTTCATTTTCCCGAATAAATATTATTTTTGTTGGTATATTGAAAACCAAAATCTCGAGCCCATGCCTATACCATGATCTTCATAGTTTCTAACGGTCTGACATATTGGTGAGACAGATTCTCTGAGCTTATTTCTAGTAGCAAAGTGAACCATGGTGTTTCTCATCAGTGAAAACGAATAGAAAATACACACCAAAAGAGGCAAATAATATAATTTTCTTTCACGTGACAACTGTATGTAATCAGCAACCATATGTAACATTGTGCGCCATTAACAGTAAAAGTCACGCTTTTGTTTCAGTCAGAGATTTTCTACAGTTCAAAAGGTTGCCCAAATGGTCCCTTTCCTCGCACATCAAAGTAAATAGCTAAAACCAGTTGATTTTATACCAGGATACAGACTACAAATGCAGCAAGATAACAAATCCATACAAGCAAGTCAAATTCCATAGTATGCTCGTTTCGGCAACCAAAATAGAACTGGAAGAGGATAACAAATATGCACACCACGCGAACATAATATACCAAAACTCTGGCAGCCAAAATAAAAGTGTCCAGTATTATCGTGCAAGTCAGATTCTTGTGCTCTATGGGGCGAGTCAGGAATAAACATAGTAACATCATTGTCAAACACACCTAGAGATATGCTGTCTCTGTATTTAAGAACTGAAGACTTCAAATTGACAAGGCGGTGCTGCTAAGAATTCTTGTGCCAAAGGGACTTGAAAGGCAACTGAGAGAACCACGAATTGTGACCTGATGATCTGGGAGATGCATTTGCACCAGCATTAGGACTTTGCCAAAACTTGAGAACATAAAGGCTCTCCTCCTCGGTACATCTCTTCAAGACAACACGGGAAGCATAACCCATTTCACTCATTACATGACATATATCCGAAGGATCATTGTCTTCAAGGGCTATCATGTACAACCACCCTCTTTCTGATAGCATCTCACGCACAGCGGGAAGAATCCTGTCTATCACTTGGCGTCCATTCAATCCTCCAGCCCAAGACGAAGCAATGCCCTTACACCCAATTTCTTCCTCAGGTGTTGGTACATAAGGAGGATTAACAACTACAACATCAACCATACCAGCTAGACGTTTCTCAAGACCTGACACAATATCAGTGGCAATCACATCTGCATGCACGCCATGAGCTTCAAGTGTCGCTTGAGTTGTCTCAGCAGCATGTTGGTTGATGTCGGTAGCTAGGTATTGTGTTCCAGAACCTAACTGCCTGAGCATGACTGCGAGGGAGGTGATGACATAACCACTCCCACACCCAATCTCCAAACATAATCTCGGTTGTAGTGTCAAAAGTTGTGACTTATCTGAGAGCAAGGCATCAACAAGTGCAAAGGAATCGTCACATGGCTCATACACCTCTGGATGACTCGCGACAAGGGGAATCTGTGCTGTGTTCAATGTCCTTCCAGATAAAGTCTGCAAAAACAAGTTCTTGTCATGCAAGCTAGTAGAATCTACACACTTCAAAAATAAATACTGATTAAATTTGTTCCAATTTACCATTTGAAAGCATGTACATTAGTTAGTTAGAGAAAAAAAAATAGTGATTGTGATAACACAAAGACGCCATTAGCTAAATGTCACATAGTTCAGAACTAATTCATGACCGAACTCACTCACTGCCGTAAACAGAAGGATGGCATGCTGGAGTCCTGGAGCATCTATTTCATGGCAATTTCAAGTTATCTACAATACATGTTCACCACAATTTTAAAAGCTCATACTTTTAGGGAAAATAAATACTTGGATGGTACTCTCATTTGTTTTATTACATGAGAAAGGACTTTTAGTAATTGAAACATCTCTTTGTCACATCAAAGACTACATGAAACAGTTCAGCATGGTAAGAATGTACAATAGTCATAATACAGCCTACTCTAGTCTCACATGCTGAGGACTACTGCTGAGGTGTTTAACTAGAAAATGCAGCAGTTCGTATCCTACTGCCCTGATCCTGATTCAACTACTTCGGTGCTTACTGAAAGGTATGTTTGGGGTCAAGGTTTCTAGTTTCCGAACAACACTGCTACTAGATTAACCGGTCATGGGAACCAAATACGAACAGGGACCACCCCGCGCCGCCGGGGAATTATCTCCGACGGCGGTGAATAGCCATGGTCATGGGATACCCAAACGAGCTCGATCCTAAATCCCATCGTCTCCTCTGGGTTTCAACCCGTGAGATACGAGTGCTCGTCTCCCGGTCCCTACTCACCGCCCGTCTCAATCTCGAACTAAAACTTGGAGCGGAAAGTGCTCACCTTGCTCCTCCCGTGAAGCCCCTTCGCTTCTCCAGTCGCTGGTGGCTCCGTGGTCTTCCCCGTCGCCGATGCTTTGTCGCTATCCGCCATGAACCAGCCGAAGGCGAGGGAGAGGATCAGAGGAAGCAGGGGAGATGCAGTGCTGCCGCACACTAGCTGTGGCGGCGTGGCGTGTAGAGGAGAGAGAGGGAGAGCCGAAGAGGTGGGCGAGGCGTGAGAGGACGAGTGGGCTGGACGGGCGAGGCGTGACGTGAGAGGACCAGTGGGCTGGACGACCAGGCTTCGACCTGACTCGTCTTGTCGTCTTGGAGCCAAACGGGTCGTCTCATCTCCAGAGTCCAGACAAGCTCGGGCAAGCAGCGCGACCCATGCCGATGTGAGACTGACTCGACTCTATCCACTTCGGAGGCAAAAATCTCTCCCCAAAATCTAGCCGAGCCGTGGTGGAAATCCTAAACCCCCTCCCTCCCCGCCGTCGCGGCCGCCGCATGCCGGCATGGCGCTCGTGTCTACTGCCACCGTAGCGTCGTCGTCCTACCACTGCGACCTCCTCCTCTCTCCGACGGCCAGGTGGAGCTGGCGCGGGCCGAGGAGCCGCGGCACCGCGGCCGCCAGGCTCGCCGTGCTGGAGCGGGCCAGCACCGCGGGCGCCGGCGCGAGGGTCGCGCTTCTGGAGCGCACCGGCGCCGCCACGGCTGCAGCGAGAAGGGAGGAGTCGGTGCCCGCGGCAGCGGGGGCAGGAGCTCGTCGTACGAGGTTGAGTCGCTGATCGAGAGGCTGAGCAACCTGCCGCCGCGGGGCTCCATCGCGCGCTGCCTCGAGACGGCGCGGCACCGGCTCACGCTGCAGGACTTCGCCGCGGTGTACCGCGAGTTCTCCCGCCGCGGCGACTGGCAGCGCTCGCTCCGGCTGTTCAAGTACATGCAGCGCCAGTCATGGTGCCGCCCCGACGAGCACATCCACGCCATCGTCATCGGCGTGCTCGGTCGCCAGGGCCCCGCCCTGCTCGACAAGTGCCTCGAGGTCTTCGAGGACCTCCCAGCGGAGTCCCGCACCGCTCTCTCCTACACATCCCTCATCGCCGCATACGCGCGCAATGCGTTGCACGAGGAGGCGCGCGCACTGCTCGACCAGATGAAGGCTGCTGGGGTGGCGCCCACCGCTGCCACCTACAACACCGTGCTCGCCGCCTGCGCCCGGGCCACCGACCCGCCGGTACCGTTCGACATGCTCCTCGGCCTCTTTGCCGAGATGCGGCACGACGTGTCCCCCTCCGTGCGCCCTGACCTCACCACCTACAACACCCTCCTTGCTGCAGCTGCCATGCGCTCCCTTGCTGACCAATCTGAAATGCTGCTGCACACCATGCTTGAGGCTGGTGTCTCCCCGGACTCCGTGTCTTACCGTCACATTGTGGATGCCTTTGCTGGTGCCGGCAACCTCTCCCGTGTAGCTGAGCTGTTCTCTGAGATGGCGGCCACCGGCCACACACCCGATGCTTCTGCATATTTGGGCCTCATGGAGGCACACACACGTGTTGGCTCAACAGCTGAGGCAGTGGCCGTGCTGCGGCAGATGCAAGCTGATGGCTGCGCGCCAACAGCTGCTACATACCGTGTCCTGATTGATCTCTATGGGAGACAGGGCCGATTTGATGGTGTGCGTGAGCTCTTCCGGGAGATGAGAAGTTCTGTACCACCAGACACGGCCACGTACAATGTGCTCTTCCGTGTATTTGGTGATGGTGGCTTCTTCAAGGAGGTCGTAGAGCTCTTCCATGATATGCTTGGCAGTGGTGTCGAGCCTGATATGGAGACCTGTGAAGGTGTCATGGCTGCGTGTGGTCGAGGTGGGCTCCATGAGGATGCAAGGGAAGTTCTCGAGTATATGACAAGAGAAGGAATGGTGCCTAGTGCAGATGCCTACACTGGTCTTGTAGAAGCACTTGGACATGCAGCTATGTATGAGGTTAGTAGAAACCAATTCTTGATTACATGACCCAAGATATCTTGTTTTCAGATGAATGTTTGATTGATGATACTTTTCGTTATGCAGGAAGCCTATGTTGCTTTCAACATGATGACTGAAATCGGTAGCTTGCCAACTTTAGAGACCTACAATGCTCTTGCAAATGCGTATGCCAAGGGTGGTCTGTTCCAGGAGGCTGAAGCTGTATTTTCTCGGATGAGTAATAATGCTGGCATCCAGAAAAACAAAGATTCATATGATGCCCTCATCGAAGCGTATTGCCAGGGTGCACAATTGGATTATGCAGTGAAGGCATACATGGAGATGCGCAAATCCAGGTTTAATCCAGATGAGCGCTCCCTCGAGGGGGTACTCAATGCCTATTGCATAGCAGGGGTTATAGATGAGAGCAAGGAGCAGTTTGAAGAACTCCAATCTAGCATGACCGAACCCAGCATTATTGCTTACTGCATGATGTTATCACTATATGCAAGAAATGACAGGTAACAGTGAAGAACTTTGTCTTGAGCTGCCAGTCTCTTGAAGATTGCTCATGGTTTAAAATCAAAACACTGGTGTTGACAAATGGGACAGCATTCTATTAACAATATGCCATTAGGCTCATCATCAAACCGAATACCTTATTAGGAAATACTACTCTGTTTTCTTAGTGTTGTCGTTAGGACATAGAAGCGTAATTCATTTCTAGTTCTCTTCCATTGTCTGAAACGACAACAAATACGGACCGGAGGGAGTACGAAGAGAGATTTACAGACTTCAATTGGATCTGCAAATCATTTACTTTAATTTTGATATTGCTAATCAAAGTTCAAGCACACAGCTGAACAGAAAATTGCATATGTGGGCAACTGACCCTTTGCCTCTGAAATTGATCTTGTGGACTTGGAGCTGATTGTTATACTGATCAAATTGAATAAATTTGGATAAAAATTTGTCAGATCAGGGTCCTGATCGGCACCTGATTGATACCATTTCACGCCCACCTTTTAGGCTGTCAACCTCTTTTCATGTGTTGATTTACACTTTTAGGGCCTGCTTGTTTCCAGTATTGTTGCTGGTTGTAATTTGTAATTGTTCAATATTTGTTTGCTGCAATTTCTTTCCCTTTTTTATTTGCCTTTTCTGGTTTTTAAGATATTTAAATTTAAATTGATATGAGGCCTATTGATCTCGGTATATGCTATATCATTTCAGGCATTATAGTGGTAAACAACTAAAGTTGCATTTGTTGAACAAACTACCCAATAAACATTCAAAACTCAAAATGCAAGCATTCTTGTCTTTCGTAACTAACAAGTTACCAGAAATATTAGCTATCGTATTAAGCTGCTAGATTATCAGTTTATATCCCTTGTGTCAGCACCACATCACAATCATTGTGCATTTTCAGATGGACTGATGCTTATGATCTGCTGGAAGAAATGAAATCAAACCGTGCTAGTAGTTCTCATCAAGTAATTGCTTCCCTTATCAAAGGGGAGTACGATGATAGCTCCAACTGGCAAATGGTTGAATATGCCCTGGAAAGCAGTACCTTGGAAGGTTGTGACTATAGTCTGCGGTTCTTTAATGCTCTTCTTGATGTCCTTTGGTGGTTTGGGCAGAAGGCTCGAGGTGCGAGGGTTCTGGATGAAGCACTAAAATGTGGACTCTTCCCTGAACTATTTCGAGACACTGGGCTGGTGTGGTCTTTAGATGTACACAGGTAATGCTAAATTTTTCATATGTAGTACTTTTTCAATATATTCGCAATTTTCAATGCTGTACCTGGTTCCACTTTGCATTTCAGGATGTCGGTAGGCGGTGCACTCGTAGCTGTGTCGGTGTGGCTCAATAAGCTTTATGACCGACTAAAAGAAGATGAGGAACTTCCTCAATTGGCCTCTGTTGTTGTATTGTAAGCTTTCAACCAAGACTTAAAATTTTCCTTTTACTATTCCCTTCCTCGGCTGGTATTTCGTGTTTGAATTCCTCAGTAATTACATAAATAGTTGTTTTGATTGATTATATCTTGAACCGAGACTTCAATTTTTTGTTTTAGTATTCTCTTCCTCGGCTTGTATTTCGTGTTTGAATTCCTGTATAATCACATATGTAGTTGTTTTGATATATTCACAGAAGTAGATCTTGATTTAATCTAGAACAGTATTGTTATTTGAACGTTACATGAAGAGAGATATGTGGGATATATAACTGGAACACACTTGCACGCACATAATTGAAGCAATAACATTTCCGCACGATAAAGTTGTTTCATTCTTAAAAAGATAGTGGCCGTTGTTGTGCTAACTGTTTTTGCATTTCACTTCCATAAATTTTATGCCTAGAGTATTTTGATTTATCCTGTTTCGTGCTATCTAACATTCTTTAATTAACAGGAGGGGAGAAATGGAGAAAAGCACGATTACTAGAGGTCTGCCCATTGCAAAAGTTGTCTACTCCTACCTAAATGATACACTGTCAGCATCCTTCCACTATCCAAAATGGAACAAGGGGAGAATAATATGCCTGAAGTCCCAGCTGAAAAAGCTGCAGTCAGCCATAGATTCCACAAATGGATCTGCTATAGCTGGTTTTGTCCCCATGACAAACTCCCATTTGCCGTCTCCCGGTTCCAAAATTTATACTAGGGAGTCCCTAGCTGATAATGGTACTGGCAATTTGCCTGATGAACAGTTGGTAGACGAAAAGGAGTCGGAACTTCTTCCGTTATGAGTTTGCAGGAGCTGCGGCCTTCCTCTCTTGCGGAAGTTATAGCATCTTCTGAACAAGGGAAAAACAGATGCAGAATGGCAGTGTCAGTTTTGTAGTTTGGGCATTCAGATCTTCCTGTCCGGTGGCATGACCATATGAATATTTGCAGCACGTGGCTTGCTTCAACTGTACACAGCCTCGCTAAAATGAAGGTTGAACCACACATGGTGGATCTGACTGTGGATCCATATCTTTCTTCTGTGAGTCACTGATTCCTGCTAGCTTGACGTTCAGTTGCATTTCATGATCTAGCCCGTTTTAGGGAGGGTCAGATCACGGTTGTTGTTGTTGGCTGCACACTTCTCTCTATGATATGATAGACAGCCCTGTACTCCCAGACCCAGCCTCACTTGTGCAGCCCACAACTCCTGTAAAACTTGACAGTTTCAGTAGCCTGAGAAGCCTATGTTAGTAAAAGTGTGAAACATGTTAACTATTGGATTGATACGTTCTGAATCTCGATGCCCGATGGATATTTGTGCTTGTGCATCAGTTGTTCTCTCGCGCTGGTCATACCATTCCGGGCTTTTTTCACGCAAATTGCCAAAATTTTGGTGATGTACTAGTAGAGATCGGCGCGCTTCGCGCGCCGCTTGCTAAAACTGCATTTAAATACAGTTGTTTAATGACTCACTACAAATCATAGAGAAGATTTACAACTTAAAGAGCACCTAATGTAGTTTGTCTAGACATTCTTGTTCAAGACTGCATTCAAATACATGTGCTCGATATAACATCACAACTTATAGAGTTTTCAGTGTGGGTTGTGGAACTGTTTTCTTCTCAAGAACGCGGTGCATGCAAGCTAGATCAACAACGCGGGAGTGTAAAAATGCCATAGTGAGAGAGTGAACCCATCGTCCGACCAGCCTCTCTCCTCAGCTAGAATAGAATGTAGAACATTCCCAAAATCTACATTAGTCAAAGATAGATAAGAGCTTCAGATACAGATTAAATGCCAGGAGATAGTGTTGGATGGGGATGTGCCGAAAAATAAGATTAGCGGGTAAACAATTGGATGATATTGAAATCATATTAAAAAAATATTTGCATGAAAATTATGTATTTTCTTATTATAAGCCATACCAACAGATTGAATAACACACAATGGAAATATTCTAACCTTTCTATGTTGGCTGAAGAAATATATCACATAATTAATGCAGCTAGGTCCTGCAGAATTAAAGAAAATGTATATGATAAGTGAATCTATAATCAAGCAAAGGCCACTAATTAATGAAAAGTTAGGAAAACAATCATAACATTGGTATGGAAGAACGGTATATAAGGTAAGACAGTGGGAAGGTGAAAGTAAAAACTATTATGGCCGGAGGATGGCGGTGATCACGTCTCTCTCACCTACCGCGAGCGGACCACCATCTCCACCAAATCAGGGCAGCCCCTTGGGGGACACATGGCGAGATCGGATCGAGCAGCAGAGACGTGGCTGCATCCTGGAGGAGGTGGCCCATGGCGTGATCGACGAGCGGACCCCGCAAGTCGGCGACGGGATCGGGGAGCGGGTCACGGATGTGGTGATTCTAGAGAGTGCTGGGGGTCGATCCGGAGATGCAGAAGCACATAGCGATAAGGTTCGAAACCAGTCCTCTTCCACCCCGAACCCTAGCGAGAAAGCCTTCAGCGAGACCGATGAGCTAGGGTTTCGAGCTTATTCTCGCTTCTCCCATCAATCTGCCCAAATCTATCGAGAGATTCCTTTACCACTTCCGGAGAAGGGACTTGGGGACTTCCTTCGTCAAGGGGGATTCGAGATCTTTCGCGCAAGTTGTCGGATCTCGACCAGGCACCGATCCTAATGGTGAACGGAAGGGATCGGGGCTGGGGGAGAGAGGGATTCGGGCGAGCGAGACAAGGAAGGGGGCCGGAAGGAATTCGTTCCGAGCAAGGCTTCACTTGGAAGCGTCAAGAGTGGAGCCAAAAGGGGAAGAATCTCGATAAGGGTGATGGGATTCCCGATCGAGATCGTTGGGACCCAGCACTTAAATCGAAGTGGAGAAAGAAGAGGAGATCAGGAAGAAGAAGGAGGAAGAGGAGGCTCGAGAAATCAAGATGGGGACACCGGCCGGAGATGCAGGAAGCGAAACAGTGGCTCTGGGAAGCGGGAGCAACAGCCGATGGCGTCCGGCAAGGGGACGAGCTACCATTCCGGGCTTCGACCGGACAGGCAACTCCAAGGTGACAAGGTCCAGGAGTCATCGGCTAAGCAAGGTGAGAACCCTAATCCTTTTGGGGTAATAGAATGCTACGGATGTGGGGAGAAAGGGCATATGGCACGAGATTGCAGGAGACCCAAAAAGTGCATGAGGTGTGGACTTTTCGGGCATATATCGGACCACCGCAGAACCAAATTGTTGCCTGATTATATAGCTCCGTTTTGCGCTGCACAAGTGGAAGGTCAAGGTTTTTTCTACATTCCCGATTGCCCATCCGAGAACACCCTCAAGGAAAGGTCAACTACTGCTATTGTCACAGCTTCGAAAGGTTCAATAGAGGCCAAACACATAGAGAATGAGTTCAAGGAAATTCGGGTGCTAATATTTGGCGGTGGACTGCTAAGAAAGTAGCTGAGAACAAGTTCACGAGTGAGGTTTCCTACAGCTCGGTTGATTAAAGAGTGGGGCCATTTTAGACCTCCGGGGATGAGAACAATCAATGCTCAAATTTGTATAGACCCTTGGTCGTCATCAATTGGAGCTAAAGTCGTGTTTCAGCAAGCTTGGTTCGGGGTAAGAGGGATACCATATGACAAGAGGAATGAAATGACTCGGCTTATGTAGGTTCTCTCGGTTGGAGTCACTACTGAAATAGATGAATCATCCATGAACAAACAGGAATATGTCGGGATTAAGATCTCGCTGCGAGGATGTGTCAAAGGTTCTCGAATCGGTTGAAGGACTGATAGTACCAAATTTACATGATTTCTTCTTTGAAAGGGAAGTGGAGATCCCTTCCCATACTCCGGAAGAAGGTATATCGATCAATCTGCTATCAGCCTGGAGACCATCGGGCAAAGAAAGCAAGGAAAGAAATCGATACTGGAAATACCTCTCAAACTAACCGTAATGAGTGTGGGCAACAAGGTATAGGATCCGGGTGGAAGTCAGCACCATCAAAAGTTGCATATCGGGGTACATCTAAGATTATGGCTAATGCTCGGAGAGTACACTTGGACTTGCCAGAGACAGATAACAACGAACAAAGTGACAAGCTACAAATCTTTGATGAGTTTGACAGTGATGAGGATTATGATGGGCTGGGTGAAGAGATGATTGAGCACAAAGGAGAGGCATCTTGCTCTTACCAGCAGATTGGGATGGCCAAGTGTGACTTCAACATAGTTGAAAAAGTGCAAGAGGTATTCGAGTGTTGAAGAAAATAGCAATAAGGAGAAGTCAAATGAAAAAGAACAAATACCCGAGGCTGACAAGGTCAACAAGGAGGGAGTGAGGCTGGACAACATTAAGGAAGGGCAAAGAGTCAAGATAACAAGACAGAGTGACAGGATATAGGGGAACATTGTGAAGGACCTGCAGAACAAAATTCTCCCAAAGAAAAGAGACCTAGAAGGTACAAACCTGAATACTCATAACTCCTTTTCTGTCTTAGATAATGATGATATCCGTGATATTGCTGAAAAAATGGGTGTGTCTATTAAAGATTATGAGTTTGATAATGTTGATATTATGAAAGATTTAGAGGTAGCTAGACATGCTCTTAAAGAGAAAAATGAGAATATTAATAATGCAGGGCGAGAATGAGAACACTAGCAACAAAAATGAACCCGATAATAACACAAGCATCGGTCCTGTTTCTTGAATGGGAGCAGGAGGATAATGAAGAGGATTCCTATACTGTGGTACAATCCAAGAAAAAGAGTAGAGATAAGAAGGGTGTTGGTATTGGAATACTTAGGAGGAGTAAGAGAACTACTCCTTCCGAGTATAGGGATAAAGGTCAGCAGGAAATTCTTGCTCCTTTATGTCCTAAGAATAAGAAAAGCAATAAGTCATAATGATAGGTCCGTTCCGGAATTGCAGAGGCATTCGAAAGAAAGGGATGACTCCTTTTGTTAGAGATCTACTAAGGGAGCATAATTTTGATTTTGTCTCGCTTTCAAGAAACCATTCAGAAAAGTTTTAATGATAGATACCTTAGGACAATTGATAGTAACCAGGACTTCTTGTGGCATTGGACCTCGGCTAGAGGTAAATCTGGGGGCTTGCTAACCGGTGTTAAATCTAATAGATTTGATGCTGGTGCTTTTAAAGAAGGAAAATACATGTTGCAGTTGAATTTATGGGATAAGGAATTATCCCAGAAATGGAATATTATAAATGTGTATGGTGCTGCACAAGATGATCACAAGGAAGAATTTCTGGTAGAACTTGCTGATTTTTGTTCCAAGAATGATGAGCCTTTAATAATTGGAGGTGATTTTAACATCATCGATTCTCTTATGAGAAGAACAAAAATTTTCGTCCTAACAGATATATGGACCTTTTCAATAACATCATCGGCACAAACGAACTTAGAGAAGTGGAGATGACAGGTGGAACCTTCACCTGGACCAATAATCGAGCAGACCCAACTTTGGAAAGACTTGATAGAGTACTTATGACTAAGGAGTGGGAGGCCTTATTTCCTTTAGTTAGAGTTTACAAGAAAACAAGAGAGATGTCGGATCATAATCCCTTGATTGTAACTACCCTAGTTGGAACCCCTCCAAAGAAAATCCCTTTTCATTTTGAGCTATCCTGGTTGAAGCACCCCGACTTCCTACCTACAAGTGGAAAAAATTTGGAATATCCCAACCAGGGATACGAATGTGGTAGACAAAATGCAGTTCAAATTGAAAAAGTTCAAAAAATATTTCAAAGGCTGGGGATATGATCAGGCAGGAAAAGAAAAGAAAAGAAAGCTGGAAATTCATGACGAAATGGCTATGCTTGGAACAGCTAGAAGAACTGATCCCACTAACCAATGTTCAAATAAAGAGGAGAATCGAATTACAGGTGGAATTGTTCAAACTTTTAGAATCCGAAGAGCTATACTCGGTTCAAACGAAGTCATGAAACCTGGCTTCCGAAAGGAGATAATAACACTAAGTACTTTCATAGGATTGCTAATGGAAGGAGGAGAAAAAACTCCATTTTTTCCATGCAGCATGAAGGGGGCATGATAAAAGGAGATGATGCTTTACTAGCACATGCGACAAAGATATTATAAAGCCTTGTTTGGTCCTGAAGTTGGGAATGCTTTCTCCTTTAACAATAACCTATGGGAAAACAAGTGTAAATGTAACCCCGAGAGGATAATCAAATGATCACTAGGCCATTTGAAGAAGAGGAAATAAAATATGCCTTGTACCAAATGGAAAGAAATAAGGCAGCTGGGCTCGATAAAATCCCAATAGAATTTTATCAACATTGTTGGGAAATAGTTAAAGAGGATGTTCTGCAAATGTTTAATGAATTCTATCTTGGAAATATGGATATGAAGAGACCGAACTATGGAATCATCACGTTGTTACCCAAAGTAATAGGAGCTGAAAGAATTCAGCAAGTATAGACCTATCTCGTTTGCTTAACCGCATTTATAAATGGTTTACAAAAGTGCTGACTATAAGAGTTGAGCCAATTGCGAACAAAATCATACATAGAGAGCAGATCTGCATTTATAAAAGGGAGGAATATTATGACTGGTGTTCGGCTTTGCATGAGATCATGCACCGGACAAAAATAAAGAAAGAAACAGGGATAATTATAAAACTAGATTTTGAAAAAGCATATGATAAAGTGAATTGAGAGTATCTTTTCGGATGCCTTGAAATGAGGGGATTCAATACAACCTGGCAAGAGTGGATTAAAAAGGTAGTGAAGGAAGGCACAGTCTCGTCAAGCTAAACAATAAAGAGGGACCTTATTTCCAAAGTTACAAGGGAGTAAGACAGGGGGACCCTCTCTCCCCCATCTTATTCAACATTGTAGCAGATAGTTTAACAAGAATGGTTCACCAAGCACAAGAAAACGACCTCATAAAAGGTCTAGCCGGTGATTTAATCCCCAATGGGGTTGCTATCCTACAAGTATGTCGATGACACGATTATGTGTCTTAAGAATTGCTTGCAAAGTGCTAGGAACCCGAAGCTTCGCTGTACATTTACGAGCGGATGTCGGGCCTTAAGATAAATTTCAACAAAAGTGAAATAGTCTCGTATAAATGGGGACCATACCACCGAAGAAATATATGCTACTCTTTTCAACTGCCAAGTGGGGAAGTTTCCAATCAAATATCCGGGTGTACCTGTTTCTCCGAGCGAGGTTGCATGTAATAGACTGGACAAGTATGGAGGAGAAATCCTATAAAAAAATTGAAATTTGGAAAGGGAATGCCACTTCAATGGGTGGTAGGAAAGTTTTGATAAAGGCTAGTTTGTCAAGTACTCCTATCTACCATATGTCAATGTTTCGTTTCCTAAAACAGTCACTAAAAGAATGGAGAAAGCAAGCAGGAAGTTTTTTTTGGCAAGGAGGGAGTGACAAGAGAAAGTACCATCTAGTAAACTGGAAAACGGTCTGTAAGGCCAAAGAAAAGGGAGGGTTGGGGATCAAAAGCATCAAGAAAATGAATTTCAGCCTGTTAACTAAATGGTGGTGGAGGTTGGAAAATGAGGAAGGCCTCCGGCAGGATATAGTGAGAGCAAAGTATTTGGGAGATACTCCTATTAGCTTGATTAAAAACAAGTATAATGATTCACCAATTTGGACTGATTTACTAAAAGTAAGAAAGTATTACCTACAAGGTAGATGCTTTCGGGTAAAAAATGGAAAGTCAGTCAGTTTGTGGAAAGACTGCTGGCTGAATAGTGAACCACTATGTGATCCCTTCCCTATTCCGTATGAGCTGTGTGTTGATAAGAACATCTCAATTAAAGATTGTGCTGACAAAGAGTGGGTAGTTCAGTTTAAAATCAATCTACCACCAATCCTTCTTGATCAGTGGTATTCTTTGGCCACGATCTTAAATGATCAACACCTGTCTCAAGAAAAGGATGTGCCGGTTTGGAAATGGGAAAAGTCAGGAAAATTCACAACAAGATCGGTTTACAACCACCCGACGAAGAACGTGAGTGGTCCTAATCATAAGAGAATTTGGAAAGCTAAAATTCCAGAAAAAATAAAGATCTTCATGTGGATTCTTGAGAACAGAGCCACTTTAACTAAGGACAACATGCTGAGTAAAAATTGGCATGGTAGCCCTCTCGTGTTACTTTTGTGATCAAAATGAAAGTATTGACCACCTTTTCTTTTCTTGCCCGGTGGCAAAAGTGGTTTGGGGAGTTATTGCTTCCTGCTTTGGAGTAAAATCCAGACCTAGTAGCCTCAACCAGTTCCGGAGCTGGATTGAACAGGCTCTCCCTGGGGGAAACAAAGTCTACCTCACAGGACTTGCAGCAATCTGTTGGGCCATTTGGAAAAACAGAAATAAAGCCTGTTTCGATAAAGTGCTAATCAAAAGTCCCTGTGATATTATTTTTCAAGCTAGTGCCTTCTTATCTTACTCGGACAGAGTTTACACAAAGGTGCACTCCAAGAAGTGCTCGAAGTCCAGTGCTGAGGCGATGTATCAAGCAGCCGTCAAGGTGATGAGACGTCAAGGAAGATGTGTGGTGGTGGAGACCATCAAGGGACCGGAAGCACATGATGAAGAACAGGGAGACTAAGTTCGCTTTATTTTAAGCTACTTTCTGTTCGGAGCGGGCTGGTTGTGCCTTGCTGGTAACTGGTAGTCGATTGACTCGTAATAGAGTTCAGGAGGGAGCTTCCTCTGTTTGCCCCTGGATAATTAGCTGGAGGTCCGCTGATTATCTGGGGGCAGGGGATGGCCTTTTAAAGACTTTGTTAACATCCTTCGAGATGTCTCGTAGACTCTGTGACTTCCGTTTTTTGGAATGGAAGTGGGTAATCCCGTTTCAAAAAAAAAAAAAAAAAACTATTATGGCCACGTGAAGAAACCTCTAACAGGAAAACAGAGTAAACTTCATATAAGCTATCATAGCTCTCTTCTCTAGTCAATCATCAATATCCATTTACCAATTTTCTAGGGACACTTAAGATATTTTTTCCTTGTCAGCCCTAATAAAGCATCAAGATCCCTATCGATGTTATTTTCACACCTTTAATGATTCCACAATGCAATTAAATTAAAACAAAAATATGATAAATGTTATGGTTGAAATATCATTGTGTCTGTCATGGATAAAATTCCTTTTTGTTAGCATAAAATTGAAAGAAGGGCAATGGAAAACCAATCCGTAAATAGAAAGGATTATATCAAGTTATCAATACATATAATACAGAAAGTACTAAGTATTTTAGGCATGTGGTAGGATGCATTCATGTCACAACACTGGGAAAGGAAACAAATATTCTTTGCTGAAAGATACTTGAAGCGGGCGGAAATAAATCAAGGATGGAGAAACAACAGAATTTACTCCTATGTGCCTGTATAAGCCCTCTGTTCTTGTAGAGGCATGGTGTATACGGTGGATGCTGTAATCAGTCCCCCTTTTCATCACCTAAATCACTGGAAGCATCAAGTCACCATGAGATAGAATACTGATATCCAGCATTAAGCAAGGCAATATGCATAAGAACACTTGGCTGAGATGTACAAACATATAGAAGGACTGCCATTTTGAAGCTCACCTCCCACATATAATGGCAGAGAAATTTGCATTTCGGTGAACCGTCTAAAAATAAAATTTGGTTACATAAGTTAGTCTTATCTTCCCCAACAGGATAATAATAGTAATACCTTTGACATATGCAGACCCCTTCAATGGTCGTAGTAATTAATCCTTTCGATAGCTCATATATGCTACAAAGAAGTAAAGCTAAGGTTACACCAACAGGTAAATCTTCAAGTTTTGATACAACCTTATGTGTAACATGCAGGCATATTTAGAATCATTCAGGGAAAAAGCACCAGTTATACAGGTTCTCTAATAGCAGACATTATCTGTAACAACATAACATGAACCCATAAATCAACCTCACGCTTCAATTAACAAATCACCAGAAATTGACAATATGGTATAAAACTCTAAACAACAAAACTTTCTCATATTAACATGTGTAATTAGTAACATACTCCTGGTGAACACATGCACCAAACTCTGAATTTGATCATTAAAATTGGATAGAATATAATGCTGGTGATTTCTCCCTGCTTGCAGTATTATCAGCACGCAGACATGTATCAGTAAAAATAAAAGTCAATTCAAAGAGGTGACACACGTCCAGTGAGATAATCAGCTTCATATTGTCCCATTATTTAAACTGAACTTTGACTTTGGAGGATATTGGCTCATTATCTCTGAAGCATACAAGATGAAATGAATATTGCAGTATGGATATTGACTGCGGTCTGGAGTGGAAGATGTAGAGAGCACAGTAGACAATATTGTAGATAGCGTAGAACAGGAAAATAATGCAGCTAAATGATTGACCTGTTGGTACACAACCGAGGAACATCATGGTTACAAAGCTGCCAGGAAACAATGGACACAACCAAAGCTCATAGATTATGTCAACTTTCACAAAGCTTAATGTGCCCATTGATACCACAAGATTGCTTGATCGGCCTTCATGATCTTACAGAACAATGCACCAACATAATGAATCTTTGTTTACATTGCCGAGGTATCTTGCCCTCTAAAAACTCCTGCAATGATGGAATTACAAATAAGTGATCTAACCGCTGAAAATAAAATATACTTCAGTTTTATTTGCTACTTTCTTGCCACACAAAAATGTAGGTATCATCAATAAATAGAAGCCGTAAAGCAAAAAAAAAAAAAGTTGCACTAACCATGTGGTGCATGCAAGGCACTGGACAGAAGAATGCTAATGTGTTGTGAGTACACTAAGAATACAAGCAATAATGTGAAGGACCTAATTTGGCACAAGTACACAGTGATGTTTTACGCAAATACACACTCCAAGCATAATAATTAAAGTAAGAGAAGTTCATTACAAAATGAAGAAAAAAAATGTATAAGCGAACTAAAGGAAGGAAAACACCGACGTGGCATGGGTGCATTACTCTGCACATGTAAGCAACTGCAACACCGTATTTGAAAAGAGGATTCCTAACAACATCGTACAATGAACTTGAAGAGGGATGTTATCAAGTGCAAAAAAGTACAATGGAATCCAGAGATATTACATTCAATATCTGCAAGAGTGCATGGTTATACAACAAACATCTTAACTTCAAGAGCAATTCCCATGTAGCCCATGAAGAATTCATCGCTTTGATCGATCAGCTAGGCAGGACTACCAACCCGAACTGAGAGAAACTGTTTCTTGGAGATAAGAATACATTTTCAGTTATACAAAATAAACTTTCATAGACGACGAAACAGAAGAAAATAACTTTCACATAAAAAATATATGTGACAGTACAAAAATTCGATTTGAAAGGAGACACTAAAAATTAAAAAGGGAAAACAGCCAGTAACTTGCATGATGAACCCTGACCACGTAGCGGAGGCAGGAATAGGAAATTTTTCTAAGAAAAAGAAATATGTCTGGCAAGCAGAACCGGTATGTAACATATATGACTTATCTCTGTGAGGTGGTAAATAAAAACTTTTTAGCTGTGCCACATACAACCTACAGATAATATTTAGATCATTAAATAAAGTCAACTGAATTAGCTTCATGTAAACAATCGGCTCACATTGTACTATTTTAGGAGTTGTACCAGAGAAGTAAAGGGAGATTTCATAATTGAGAAGTATACTATCGCTATTAGATAAGCTTTGGCTGAGGTAAAATACACATGATTAATTTCTAAATCCACAGCGTCAGCACTTAATAATTGTCACAGCACATATATAGAAAACAAATAACCAATTCAGCTCACCCCAAAAAAATGCTCATGGGTATAAAAAGATAAAAAAGCATTCAGACCATGGGCTAAATCCTTTCAGCATATGCAGCAAATGGAAAGGAAGTTAGTAGCTAATGAGGCAAGGAAAAATCTGCACCTGTGATGGCTTCAGTTCGTTTCCTCTGTGTTTCTTTTTCTTCTCTGCAAAAATAACAGCATATATTTTTTCCTTTTCTTCTCTATTCTGTTGTGCTCTCTCCTACAGGCGAGGTCACAATTTCTGCAGAGAAAACTTGTCAAGTTAGGGTGCAACAATGATGCTAATTCTTGTGTCCAGCGTCTCCTGTGGCAAAAATGGTCAACCAAGACATCACAGGCCACTAAACTTGAAACTCTGCTGCTGAACCACATGCTCACGGTTTTCAGGTCGATAGTCACGGTTTTATATAACATGCCACTAAACCTGAAAAGAAAAACGTGAAAAGAACATGGTTACTATATATAGAACATCACAATCAATAGGTACACACAAAATATTCATGTAAAATCCAAGAATCATGCAAGGTGCACCTCTACGCATGATTATTATCAAATACTAATGAATGATATAGTGAAACATTTCTTTTATTCTCTTTGTGAAAATGCCCAGAGGCGCCAGAAATCAGTTATATGTAGAAATGTTCTCCATGTGTATCATTTTAGTGCATTTGTATCATCCTCTTCAGCATTAGGTAATATACTTTCTTTTTCAGTAAGGTAGTAAATAAAAACACCATAAAACAAGCAACATATGCTACATAGGTAACAATGGGCATCAGCGGTTATTTTCTCCTTTTAAGTTTCCTCTTGTCCAAAGACAGATGAAAATTGTCAGAAACAGAAACAAAATGCAAGGTGATATGATATAGTGAGCAAATTGATTTTTGGTAATAAAAAATAGGTGCTAGATTAGTAATAGCAGCACCCAGGCAGAAGCATACAAATCACGGTTATCTTGTGCTCATACAAGCGAGAAGAACACACGCCCAAGGATAAATAAAGTCAGAGCTACACCAAGTTTTCCAACAAATTGCCTCATGCGACTGCTAGATCCACAAAATTTTGCAGCATCCCAAATCCAAGACCTATCTATTTGCTGTGAAAAAGAAAGCATTTCAGATCACAGATTAAAGCACCAAGAATCCCCTTCCTGTCGTGGCATGAAAAAAAAGAAGGAAAAACTCATCTATTAGGACGAGATTTCGTAGGGAAGATGAAGAAACAGAAGGGGCCAGTCGCAGTCGCCGTCGGGAATCCAGGGCGGGGGCAGATGCGGCGTGGTGCTTGTGACGATGGGCGGAAGGAAGAGGGAAGTTGGTCCTGGCATTGGGCCCCTGCAGCGTCCGTGCAGTAGGCACGGGCGACATCCTCGGTGGAGTCGAATGTGCTTCGCCGGGTCGCAGAGCAGGAGGCGGAGGAAGAGAGAGAGACTGCAGCGAGATGGAAAGCCATGTGTAGCGTGGACACGCGGAAGACAAAGAGAGAATCACCGCTCACCAAACACGGTAACAAATCGACTGCCGTACCCGCCAGCGATCCGAATCGGGCGACGGTAAAAAATCGGGGCGACGCGGCCCGATGGGTCACGCGGGTACTGGCCCCGGGGTGGTAGTTCTAATGTATGTGTTGGGTGCTCCCGTAGTCCTGTGAGTGCAAGAGGGTCCAAATTACAGCAGCCTTCATATTATGTGAGTTTAGAAAACAAATTTCACTTCCTATTTCAGAATTAAAAAAAAAACACATTTCAGGAAGATCTGGTTAATCGACAATTGGAGCCACTGTCATGTAGGGGCAGAGAACGAAGCCCACTGACAGAAGGGGTCACCACTCCTGGGGTTCATTGCTCAAACAATCTCCTCTCACGGTCTCACCTCATCGAGAAAATTGCAATTTTGGTACTCAAAACATTGCGCTTCGTAGTTTTGCCATTCCTAACGTCGTCTTTGTAAAAATGGGCCTCGAATCGTTGTCTTCTTGTTTTCCATACCCTTCAGTGTATTCCACCTTCTTCTTAATTAAAATATATGTATTTGATGCAGGAATGATTCTTTTGCCCCTGCTTCCTTTTCCTTGTCATTACGTGCATGTTAATTACGGATCCAGGAAAAACTTTTGATTTGTATTCTCTCGCGGAGACGCCGAAGCCGCAATGCCGCACTGTCTTCATAGACGATGGCGCACCGCCCGACGCCACGGCCTCCGCCAAAGCTCTGCTCGTCCCCGACGCCGCGCCGCGCCGGTCATCCCCGCCCAGCTCGTCCCTGGCGTCGCGCCGGTCGTCTCTGCCTAGGCTACTCGGCTCGTCCCCGGCGCCGCGGCTGCCGACGCCACGGCCTCCGCCGAGCTCCGCTCGTCCCGGCGCCGCGGGGCTCATCGACGACGCTAGGGACGAGCTGGGCGGGGATGACCGGCGCGGTGTCGTGGACAAGCGCCGTGGCATCGGGGATGAGCGGATCTTCGGTGGAGACCGTGGCGTCGGGCGGCGCGCCGTCGTCCATGAAGACGGTGCGGCGTTGCGGCTTCGGCGTCTCCGTGAGAGAATACGAACCGAAAGATTTTTCTGGATCCGTAATTAACGTGCACGTAATGACAAGGAAAAGAAAGCAGGGGCAAAAGAGTCAATTCCTACATCAAATACATGTATTTTAATTAAAAAGAAGGGGGAATACACCGAAGGGCATGAAAAACAAGAGGACAACGATTCGAGGCCCATTTTTACGAAGACGACGTTAGGAATGGCAAAACTACGAAGCGCAATGTTTCGAGTACCAAAATTGCAATTTTCTCCACCTCATCAGCCACCGTGCTACAGCAGCACACGGGTGAAACTAGAGCGCGGCCGGAGTCCGGAGATGGAGACGGATGCGGCGGCGGCGAGGCAGGCGAAGGAGTCACTGGAGCTGGTGTTCCAGATGTCCCAGATCCTCGACACGGGCCTCGACCGACACACTCTGTCGCTACTCATGGCGCTGTGCGACCGTGGCGCCAACCCGGAGGCCCTCGCCGCCCTCGTCCGCGAGCTTTCCCCCACTGCACCCCCTGCGGCAGCTGCAGCAGCCGCACCTGTTAGCAACGGCACCGCAGCAGCGCCCCCGACAACCGCGTCGTTGTTCCCCTCCGGCCTGCGCCACCCTTAGGGTTTGTGCCCTACTCATCCCCGATGAGATCAGATGGCTGTTGTCAACTACATCTCGTGATGCGCACTTAAGAGTACTTAATGACTGAATGTAGGTTGTGTTATATCCTTCTGATGATTAATTTTGCATCCTGCCTTGTGACCGCAATGGGATAGTTAATGGACGTTGTGTTGTTCTAACATCTTATAGCTGGATTGGTTCAGAGGAAAATTGCATATATGTATGGCATGATGTGCTACCAGTAATGTTCAAATTACAGATATGGTAAAAAAAAATCTGAGCGTTGATATGGTCTGTTTTGAGCGTGGCATTTCTACAAACTAGTTAAGGGTGTCGTAAATGCCAAAGTTAGGTTTGTTTTTCCATGCACCCAGAAGTTAAGTTCTATCTCGTGCTAGAGGTTGCCTTTTTAGATGATTGTTTTTTTCTAAATATTGCTTTTGTCATGGTGTCGTTGTATTGTTGCAGCGAATAGATTTACATTGGTTGAGGATGTAAGTTCATCCAATGCTCCAACATCAATCAACTTCATAATAGAGTGCAGTCTAGGGATCTCACAATTTACTCAATTGTAGTCTACAGTGCCTTCAAGTTACACCATGTCCTTATATTCATCGTATTGGATATGCAAACTGAGGACAGTATGTGGGTCAGAACTAATGTTGCTATCTTTTCAGTTGTTAGTCCAGATTTTAGGATCTTTACTAAGTTATTATGACAATAGCTTAATCAGTTTTAGTGTTGTTATCTTTTCACTGCTTGTGATCAGAATAATCATATGCTGATGGTCTGAATTAATAGTTTACTCATGTTAAATTCTATAAGTGATTTTAAATTTATTATGAACATAAATAATCATTATGTGTACAATATGCAATGTGATGCATGTGGATCAACTTTCTGTGTACCATTTTCTTTTGATTCCGGGTTCTGGATAAGCCAAATAATATTTTATTGCGAAGTGGTAACCTTAGATTTCAAGTAGTTGATTCTTAAATCCTGACAATTCTTAGCAAGTTACCAAAATACTATAAATATTTGATATTGAATCTGTTTGGGACAAGATTATGCTTTAGTTGCTGATTGACAAATGCAATTTCAAGTTTCTGCTGCATTGAGATTTGAGACTTTGGCCAAGATCCAAGTTATCCATTCAGATTTACTTGACCAGTTTTTTCTTTTCACAAACCATTTTCTCTGGATTTTGTTGCTCTTGCATTTGTACATAATCAGGTACAACTAAAGACTTGGTTGGAACTATTGTGGTCAATTTAAAGTAGAGCAAATTCAATGCTAGAATCTCTGGATGAAGAGGCACCACTTTCTTGGTGAAGATGTAGAAACTGTCTTCAATTTTTGCATTGGTGATTTTGTGGCTATTGTTTCAAGAAAAAAGTTGTGGTTCATACTCCTGCTCATTGATCTGGGGGAAAAGTTGTGGTTCATAGAGCCACTGAAATTTGCGTATTCTTTACTGAGTTGTGCGAGTTAAGAATAGTAATGATAATAAGAGGCCATTGTCTTTTCAGCTATCACTTGGTTACTTCCATGAGCAGCATATGTATGAGTTGGACACCTGGTCGTTTGCTAATTATCCTCGCGTTGAAAATGCATCACCTTGTATTGTTATGAGCAGATGAGCTTATCCCATGAGGAACGTGTCACGGGCATTGATGGAACACTCTTTTTCAGATACAGTTTTTTTTTTTTTGATAATTATTTTCAGATACAGTTTGAGCTTGGTGGATGACATCTCATCTCAATGCAGCCGTCATGTTAGACGTGCGTTGCGATACTGTTTTACTGGTTTCCAGTTTGGTTGTGTAACTGAAAAATCTATTCTCCATTTTGCCCTCCCCGAACAAATAAGCTCTGCACCAATTATTCAAATTGTCACGCATAAAATCGAGCAGTTTTAATAGTTTTTATTAGCTGTTGGCTTAAGTAGATTATCTTTTGCATGTTCAGTTTAGTTTCGTTCATACTCATAGGGTTGGGATTTATGGTCTCGAGTCTCGACAGTCGACACAGACACAGCTGATTCCAATTCATCCCTTGATCTGTTCAGCGAATAAAAAATAGAGACTCTAAAAAATATTCTAAACAAAATAGCTGGCCCGGCCCGACCAGACCCCGGCCTGCGTAAGACTGGGTCGGTCCTTTTTGTAGTGGCGCGTGCACCGCTCAGTCCTAGTGGCTCTTCTTACGGAATTTCAGGTCATTTTCTAGAGGGAGGAAAAAAAAAAGGCATCGGCCCTGCACGGCGCGGAGTTAGGTCAAGCCGCGGTTGCGACGCGGTGGGCGAGAGGAGCCAAGCGGCGATCGAGGCGAGGTTTGGCGTGACGGCCGGAGATGTCGCAGAAGAGGCAGCCGGAGGAGAGCGATGGCCCGCGGAGAGGAGGTGGCGCCGAGCCCAGCGGGAGCTCCGCCTCCCTGCCCCGCCATCCTGGCGAGACGAAGCGCCAGCGGCTCCCTCCCTCCGCGAGTAAGTTCTCCCTTTTCCTCACAAGCTCCGCGACTGAGGTCCCCTTGATTGATAGGAAATCGATTCAATCACTGTATTTTTCTGATTCTGTGGTGGTTACTTCTGCAGTGTGATCTCGGAGGTGATGTGGAAGACTACACTCGAGAAAGTTTTCATGACGATAGAACCCCTCATTCGGAGAGTGGTGAGTCGATTGGTCCCATTTCTCGCTTCTATGGTTTGAAATGTTTATATGATTGATCAATTTGTATTATATATGCTCTTGTTCTTCTATTTGGCCTACTAGTTGTCAGCAGTTTGCTCCCTGATGAGACTAAAGCACTGTAGCTCCCATTTATGTTGGCTTTGGGTTATTTAACACCCTGAACTAGTTGCAAACATGCTTATATTATTTTGAATGTTTCCAATGCTCAGGAGTAGTACAAATATACAAATTTGGACTAGAATTTACATGTTGAAGGATTAAGTTCTTGTTTGGTTCCCGTCTCTCTCCTTTGAGACTGAACTGTGTATCTTGATAGTTTTATGGGTTTTTTTTTTATTTGCTAGTTCCTTCAATTCCAACCTTAGAGATTCCTACTTTCCATTTTATGCGAAATCGCTACTATTTAGAGATAGATAATTTAACAAGGCAACGTATCCTATGAGAACCAGATTCGTGTGAGAACTATGAGAACTTCAATCTGGGCCACATAATCTTGATCCAAGGGGGACACATAGAGAGAGGTGGGAGGGAGAATTTGCAAAAGTGCGGTGATTTTGCAAATCCCTCCTCCCACCTGATTTCATGCGCCCCCATTGGATTAAGATCATATGGTCCAGATTGAAGTTCTCATAGTTCTCACACGAATCTGGTTCTCATAGGATACGTTGCCATTTAACAATGCTCTGTAAGAGTTTCTAAATCAACCATGTGCTTATTTTAGTCATTGTCCAATGGTTGTGCTAGGTGAAAGAAGAAATTGAGTCGGCATTTGCGAATCATGCCACTATGATGGCAAGGTATGGTGCCTAAATACTGCTGTTGACAACTACCGTGACTTGCATTGGTACTCTATCTCTAACAATTTTATTTCTTATTACTTATAGAAGTGTCACAGACACTGTTCCATGTGCATCGAAAAAGTTGCAGCTGCAATTTATGACTAGGCTTTCTCTTCCAATATTTACTGGATCTAAGATTGAAGGAGAGGGCTCCTTGAGTATAACTATTGCTCTAGTTGATGCATTGAGTGGACAAGTTGTAGCATCAGGCAAGGAGTCCCTGATGAAGGTTGAAATCGTAGTTCTTGAGGGGGATTTTGAAGGTGGAGAAGACTGGACATCTCAGGAATTTGACAATAACATTGTTAGAGAAAGGGAAGGTAAACGGCCCTTGATTTCAGGAGATGTGTTTGTTGCCCTTACCGGAGGCATTGGAACAGTAGGGGAACTTTCATTGACAGATAACTCCAGCTGGACACGGAGTCGAAAGTTCAGGCTTGGGGCAAAAACAGAGGATGGTTGTTTCAATGGCGTAAGAGTACGGGAAGCAAAAACTGAATCATTTGTGGTAAAGGATCATCGAGGAGAATGTGAGTTTATGCATTGGCTTTATGTAAGCTATCTTTATACTTTCTTGGGCTGGATTTGTGAATCGTGATAAGCTTCAGATCGATATGGCATAGTAGTGGTATTTATACCTGGTACAGTAAAAATTGATACTAGCCTGGCAAATAGTATGTTTCATTAACTGAAGGATCTTGTCTCATCCTTGTTGTTTATTCCTTCTAATAAAATGATTGAGGCCTTTTCATTAACTATTGCTTGTATGCTTCCTAAACCACCTAATAATTTCAATTCATTGTCTTGCATGTTTTCCCGCTCGTAACAGTGTACAAGAAGCACCATCCACCATTTCTTGAGGATGAGGTCTGGCGCCTGGAGAAGATTGGCAAGGACGGTGCTTTTCACAAGCGTTTGAATAAGGAAAACATTGTTACCGTCAAGGATTTTCTCACCTTACTACATCTGGATGCTCCTCGACTCCGGAAGGTGTCATTATGATCCTTGTTTATTCTTATGTTGTTCTGCATGCCTTCAAAAGTTTTCTGAATCTTTTTGTTTCCTGAATCCTTTTGATATGGTTATCATTTATTCTCTTTCCAAAACATTATGGCTATAACAAGCTTGATAGCTGGGTTGTAAATGAGATATGAACTCAGGAAGCTGGACCTGTTAGAAAAATTCATGTTTATATGAATGAGGTTGTTGTATATGATGTTTGCATTTCAACAAAGATGTGTGTTGCTAACATTGATCATGTCCATATCATGCAGGTATTAGGTGGTGGCATGTCATCAAAGATGTGGGAGGTTACTGTCGAACATGCAAAAACTTGTGTTCTCACTGAAAAAGTGCATTACTATTATCCAAACAATGTAAACAAAAATGGTGTTGTGTTCAATGTTGTTGGAGAAGCCAGAGGGTTAATATCTGATAAGTTTGTTTTAGTTGATGATCTTAGTGAAACAGAGAAGGTAATCATGTTTTCCTTATACATGTTCACCTGTCTTCCATGTTTTGACTGGGTGATTTGACTTTACATGTTTTGCTACTTTCAGGCAGAAGCTCATGCAGCGGTGAAGCAAGCATATGAGCACTGGAAGAATGTCTTTACATGTGACAATGAAACACTTGTGGAAAATTCTTCACAGATCTGCAACATGAAGTCACCATCTCTACATGAAAACCAATATAGCCAATTTTCCACTGATGTCACTGATGGCTTTGGTTTGAGTGATTCAACTGTACCATCAGCTGACATTTTCTCTATGGAACCCTCAAGTACCTTGGATCCTTGCTCACTGGAGACTGAGGAGAGCACTGAAAATATATTTCAGTCAGAGTTACCTGCACTTGGTGGTCATGAAGAGCGTCAAGAATCTCAGATGGAGAAGTTTTCCAACTCTTTGGTTTATAATGACAGCACCAATCATCCCTCATTCAGCGATAGCTATTACAGCTGCATAGATCATGACATACCCTTTGACACACAAGATCTTGGGGCTGCACTTAAAGGTTTTATTGCGACGATATCGAAACCCAAGGCATATAGAGGATGGAGGACATTATCTTATGTGTTAGGATTGATATTTTATACGAAGAAAATTGTTGCGTTGAAGAGAGAGAAACATGGGAAATGAAGGTTCTCGATTTGGGTCTTTGTCTCTTTCTTTGATTATTATAAATTGCCAAATATAAGGTGGGAGGAGATCATGTACAGAAGAGTGGTTGCCTGGTTGGTTGCCCCTTCTTTTTAGTTTAGCTGGTTGGCTCCTGTGGCACCTGCTTTGCCTGAGCATGTTATCAGCAATGGTTCTGATACGTGCCTGTAAATAAGCAGCAAAAGTATTTGTACAGGATGTGAGAGATGCAATGCATATAGTGCGAGAATGTGTGATGCTGTGGCCGATTTTCATTTCGATGGGGCCTGTATACTTGTATTTAAATAATATCTTCTGCACTTTAGGCGTGAACCTGTGTTCGTGAGAAAGACTAAGCGGTGTGATAGATTTCGGACCTGTTTTGCTTTTGATCCTGACTATACACACGCTTACAATATGTACTGGTGGAAGGCTCATACGTTTTGCTCCTGCCTTCGTCACGGATATACGTACATATATGTTGGCTTGGCCCTGGTTTTGGTAAAAAGGAAAAAAGAAATCTTTTGGGGGCCTAGGACTTGGTGAGAAAGCATAGGCCCAGAGTTGATGAGCCGTACAAAACAACTCTCAATGTAGCAGTGAATGTTGATTAGAGGCTAAGAGAGACGTTGGGGAAAGCAAAAGCGCGTATTATTCGCATAACCTCGATGCTCTCCATCATCACGGAAAGAAAAGAAAAATACTCGAGAAAAGACAGAGGTTTGGTATTTGCCAGGTGCCAACGTCTTTATTCTCTGAACACCACTGACACTTTAACACAGCCGTGTGATTTGCAGAATCATGAGAAAATATTACCTGATCTGTACTGACTTTGGTGCTTGTCCATAACCTCGTTTAAATTACAAGTATGTACACACACAAAATATATGATATCTTGGGGTTGGAGGGCCAGTCGGTCGGTCGATTCCTTGGTGGAGGGTGAATACTGAATCCAGTCGACCACTCACGCCCAAGGGCCAAGGCATAAACAAGAAGCAAACACGAGGAGGTTCCCTTAGATCCTTTCCTTGCTCCTTTCGCCCTGCTTTTACGCCCCGATCGGCCCCATGTGGGGATCACTCACTCACAGCACTGGGTCCCTAGAATCAAGTGTTCAGCGCTCCGTGTGGGGCCCAGTTTCACTCTCTTAACCGCCGTTGTTTGCAAAGCGTAATGAATGGCCATGATGTTGGAAACGAGAGGCATTGACAGTCGTTTAAGCATCTAACTACTCCTATTGAGACTGGCTGGAGAAGGAGGAGCAGTTTTGAGATCTCCATCTAGCTCGGAGTAAGGCGAGGAGGAGGACACCTGCATGCAGCGGGTATGATTGTGCTCGGAAAAACAAGAGCACCGCGCCGCCCGCAAGTCTCTCGCAGGCAGCCAACAAACAAACCGCCGGCACCGCTGGACCTGCGTCACAAACGGTCAAACGGGCGAGAACGCATGAGGCAGGCAGGCTGGCTTTTTGCACGTACGCGCGTGGCAAAGGATCGGACACGGAATGATGGCCGCAATAACTCGGCGGCGACGCGGTGCAGAGCCACCGGGCGCCAGCCCAGCACGCCGCCGCGGCAGTAGTACGAGCCACAGTGAAAACGCACATGCGGCCGCGCAGGGGCAGGAGGAAGCCGTGGACCGTGGTGGAAACCGAGTTGACGCGCTACTCGAGCCCCGGCGGTGGATGGAAGGCCGCGTCGGTGCCTATTTATTTTACTCGTGGCATTGGTGCCGTTGGATGCGTGACTCATCTGCGCTGCGGCCTCTGCTTCTTCTCGCGTGCCCCTGCCTCCCCACTCGCACCGCACCCGGCACCGACCGCTTCAAATCGCGCACCGAGAGGAGCGCACTCGCCTCTGCGTTTGCGGCTCCCTCGCTTCACACTAGCTTCTCTCGTTCCACCAACGCAAAGGCAAAGCAAGGGAGGGAGGAAGTAACGAACAGCTCGGGCGATGGCGGCGCCGGCGCCGAAGCAGGAGGAGCTGCAGCCGCACGCCGTCAAGGACCAGCTGCCGGCAGTCTCCTACTGCCTCACCAGCCCCCGCCATGGCGTACGTCCCCTTCTCCTCCTACATTTTCTTGTTGCTGTCGCCGGTGGTGGGCGCACCGGGTTCTTGGATGCCACTAGTTTGAATGCTTGAAAGTTGGTTGGATCTCTCCCCGGAACTGACGGAGGCTTCCGTTAATGTCGTCGTGCAGCGGAGGCCATCCTCCTGGGCTTCCAGCACTACCTCGTCATGCTCGGCACCACCGTCATCATCCCCACCGCGCTCGTCCCCCAGATGGGCGGCGGCAATGTACGTCCCTCGAATCTCTCTCGTCTTGCGTTGTCTCCGCCCGCTGCTAGCTGTTGCGCCGGGACCTGACAAGAAAAAGCTCGCTGCTTTGGTTCTCGGGCAGGAGGAGAAGGCGCGGGTCATCCAGACGCTGCTGTTCGTCGCCGGGATCAACACGCTGATCCAGAGCTTCCTCGGCACGCGCCTCCCGGCCGTCATCGGGGGCTCCTACACCTTCGTCATGCCCACCATCTCCATCGTCCTCGCCGGCCGGTACAGCGGCATTGCCGATCCCCACGAGGTTCTTGCTCCGCTTCAGCCTTCCATCGTTTCGTTGGCGTCTGCTTTACTGGAATGTGCACTGACTAATCTGGTGGGCTGTGTCTGCAGAAATTCCTGCGCATCATGCGGGGGACGCAGGGCGCGCTCATAGTGGCCTCCACCCTCCAAATCATCATGGGGTTCAGTGGCCTCTGGCGCATTGTCGTCAGGTTTGTCTCTTGCATGCCCCCTGATGATTTCAGCTTCCAACTGATCACCAGTGCGCCCTCTCTGATTTCATCTGCGCTAACTCCTCCTGTTCCTTGATATCTTGCAGGCTGCTGAGCCCACTGTCAGCGGCGCCCCTGGTCGCGCTTGTTGGATTTGGGCTCTATGAACTAGGATTTCCGAGTGTGAGTCTCTCTAGAAGGGTACATTTTTCCTTCCAAGTATTTTACAACAGTGAGATAGTAACAAGTGTTTTCTCTTCAGGTTGCCAAATGTGTGGAGATTGGCCTTCCACAGATTTTACTGTTGGTGGCTCTTTCTCAGGTATGTATAATGATGGCTGTTGTGTGATTTTCTTTAAAACTGTAGAAAATGTGAATATGTGTAGTTTTCATTTTCCTTTTGCAGTACATACCACACCTGCTGCCCTTAGCAGGAACTGCCTTTGAGAGGTTCGCTATCATAATGTCCGTAGCTGTTGTGTGGCTTTACGCATTCTTCCTGACAGTTGGTGGAGCTTATAAGAATGCTGCTCCGAAAACCCAGTTCCACTGCCGTACTGATCGATCTGGGCTTGTTGGGGGTGCTCCCTGGTAATACTGCTCACCATATGTTTCCTTCATTCTGAATTGTACATCCTATGACTCGTATTAGAGCCTGCTTAACTACGGAACTGATACATTGATATACGTTTTCCAGGATAAGTGTACCTTATCCATTTCAATGGGGGCGCCAACCTTTGACGCTGGTGAAGCTTTTGCTATGATGGCAGCTTCTTTTGTTGCTCTTGTGGAGGTATATTTGAATTCGTGACATTTTAGTTTTCTCGGACTAGATCAACATGGTATTCAGTATCATCAAGCTAATAATCCTGTTGCATAACGCAGTCAACTGGTGGATTCATTGCAGTCTCACGATATGCAAGCGCAACACCATGCCCACCTTCTGTCATGAGTCGTGGTATTGGTTGGCAGGTACCATCCAAATCCCCTCATTTGCAGTTAGTGTTTCTGAACAAACGAAATGTATACATGTTGTCTAATTGAATTGGTTATGTGGTGTTCTAGGGGTTGGTATTTTGCTGGATGGCCTATTCGGAACAGCTAACGGATCCTCTGTATCTATGTAAGTGAATTCGAGATGTCCACTGCAACTGATGTTTTATTTGTTCTGCATAGTATTCAATATTGATCTGAGATATTTTGCACTGTTCTGGACAGTGAAAATGCTGGGTTGCTCGGTTTGACACGTGTTGGTAGCAGACGTGTAGTGCAGATTTCAGCTGGATTTATGATATTTTTCTCTATCCTTGGTAAGCTTCCTGCTTTGTTTTGATCATTTTATATTGTGTTAAGTATTCTCCAAGGCTGAAATTTATGGATCATAGACCATAAATTCTGAAACCGGCCTGATCTCAATAATCAGGCCAAGTGGGCTCAAATTTCTGTTAAGTTGTGGGTGATTTTGTTCACTCGTCTAACCATTACAGGATGACTAAATTATATCCTCCAAATCTGACAGAAAAGATTTTGTACTAGTGAAAGCTAGAGGCTGAATATAAAATGTTGTCTCGTTTTCTTCAGTTTTAGAATCTGGAACTATTGAATCTGTTCCTTTGACAATATTCATCAACTTTATCTAACGGTAATGGTTTTTCTGATGCTAATTTAGGGAAATTTGGAGCTGTTTTTGCATCAATTCCAGGCCCAATTATCGCAGCTATATATTGTCTTCTGTTTGCATATGTTGGTAAGTAGCATCAAGCACTTATTATGGAATATGAGTACATGTTTTCTTATGTATGATAGCAATACTTTGCTTCTGGTTAAACAGGCATGGCAGGAATTGGGTTCCTTCAGTTTTGCAACTTGAATAGCTTCCGAACGAAATTCATCCTGGGATTCTCTTTGTTTATGGGTTTGTCGGTGCCACAGTATTTCAATGAATACACTTCTGTGGCAGGCTTTGGTCCAGTACACACACGTGCAAGATGGGTAAGATCAAGCTCAAATCAAAATTCTGGTCTTGTATTCCTAATTCTAAATGCTCATTCGGCTCACTGCTTGCACAGTTAAATTTGGTACTAAACAATCATTTGTTTCTAATTGATGTTTCACACCTGCTCGTGTCCAGTTCAATGATATCATCAACGTGGTATTCTCATCGAAAGCATTCGTTGGAGGCGCTGTGGCGTTCTTCTTGGATAACACGCTGCACAGACGCGATGGTACTGCCAGGAAGGACAGGGGGCACCATTTCTGGGACAGGTTCAGGTCCTTCAAGACAGACCCACGCAGCGAGGAATTCTACTCCCTCCCATTCAACCTCAACAAGTTCTTTCCATCATTCTGATTCATTGTTTGTGTAAGAAAGAAAAGGGGGAGTATTGTAAGATTAGTTATGGTGGAGACTGGAGTGGTTTCACGATGCAACCCTGGTTGTTTCTCCAATTCTTCTGTTGTTTTTGTACCTCTGAGTTCTGGATCTTGTAGAGCTCAGTGTGAACTATTCTGATGGAATGGAGAAACTCCTCGGCGTTTTTGTATGTAAATGGTTGAATTCTCAGTTAGACAATTAAAGTGAAAACTCCTAGCTTCTACCTCATCGGCCCTGCAGTTGTGATTGTCAATCTTATTGTCTGGACAACTCTTTTTCTTCAGAGGAAACAACCACTTCCTCTGCAGAAAGTCTACCAACTGAACTTACAATGATTGTGTAATAAACTCTAAAACATGTAGTGGCAGAAGTTCTGACATTTTACATCATTACTTGGTAGAAGAGAACAAGGTTAGACAAAAAAATATTGACCATTTTTCTGTTAACTAGTAACTATTCCTATATACAGTTTTGGCTATGGACCTATGGAGAAACTATACTGGGGTAATGGTGACATGGGGCGCTGCAACTAGCAGCCAAGATTGTTTCTGCAATTTGTTCATGTAGCCCAGGGAAAATCCACATTTCGAAAAAAAAAAGCCCAGGGAAAATTACGCTACTGTACTTTTCAGCACGCATTGCTCGTGCCACCAAGAACAAGCAAATAAACCGCGGTGTGAAGTCACGTGCCTGCCGCGGTCATGGTCAAATGTAAACGGCTCAAATCAACCCCTTGCCTCTACAATTTCAATTTTCAAACTACAAGAAAAAAAGGGTGTGGCACATGATCAGGTCGCATGCACGACCTCGTCAAGTACCAGCTGCTAACGTGCGAGTTCCCTTCTAAAAATTGAAAACAGAACTATTTCACATGCAAATTGCAAACACAGCTAAAGTTAAATTTTCCCCCGTCTATGACAGCCGACGGTTTTTTTTTTTTTTGAAATCGTGACAGCCGGCGTTGAACAACACCAACACCAGAATATTTTTTCTACTACTACACTTCATGCTAAAATACACCGGTCCCAAGAGATCTGGTGCAGTCAAAGCTCCAAGTGAAATTCGAATTCCCTGATTCTTGTCTCTGTTATACTTATGAGTTTTTTCTCGCCAAAAAATAGTCCCTTGATTATTTAAATTTTAACTTTAGCCCCCCAATGATTAAGTAATTATTGATAACCATTTTCCCGGCTGCTGTTTACGCCAACGTCGCCGCTCGCTTTGTTCAGCTTCCTCTCTGTCTCTCTCTCTCGCATCGTCGTCGCCAGTTCGCCATCTCCTCTCCATCTACTCCGGCCCCCAACCAATCCATCCACGAGTCGAATCCGAGGTGCGCACGCGCAATTCCCGAGATTCTTCCCCATTTCTCGCGATCCGATCGATCCGCCGCGCGGGGCATCGCCGCAACTTCCTCTTCTTCTCATCGGGTGGATCTTGGCGTGCGTGGTGCAGGATCCGCGGCGGCGGCGGCGGGCGATGGCGCACCGGGTTGACAACGAGTACGACTACCTCTTCAAGATCGTGCTCATCGGCGACTCCGGCGTCGGCAAGTCCAACATCCTCTCCCGATTCACCCGCAACGAGTTCTGCCTCGAGTCCAAGTCCACCATCGGCGTCGAGTTCGCCACCCGCACCCTTCAGGTCCGTTACTTCATGCTCTAGCGCAACGAACCATCTCATCGTCGTTTCGGATGTGGAGTTTAGAGATTGTGCGCGTCCATTGGTTCTGTGTGTTTGTGGAAGTATCGAAATTCGATACTCGTGTCTGCCTTGATCTCAGACGCATTTGTTTGCTTGCATGGAGTTACGGAGATAGACATTTATTACGATTACTAAGTCATGTGTGTTTGATGCTGCTCTTTTATTTATTTATTTTGAAATGTTTGATGCTGCTCTTGGAATGATAGAGAAGTATTGGGTCTGCCTGGCAACTGAGCGTCAGCATACATGAGATCTGTGATTTTTCTTGTTTTACTACTGCAATGCTAATTGCCTAGATTGCTGTCTCTGGTTCAAACACAATTGTAAACCATCAATAAGTTGGAGGTATAGATATCTTTAAATTGTTTGAATTAGACTTTGGAAGGGTGCTTGTTATGCGATACTCCTAGATTTGTCATTTTTATCTGCACTGCGATTTAAGATCTGGGTGATTCTACAAGTGGTGATACGATGAGTTCCCTTCATTTTTTTACACCTGAAGTTGGTGAAGTAGTTGTATGAGTTCCCTTCATTTTTTCTCACCTGAAGTTGGTGAAGTAGTTGTACTAAGTGAAATTTAACATTGCAACTGTACCTGCTAACCACCACGATAAAGAGTAAGGGGGCGTTCGTTTCCTTTAGGGGCTAAACTTTAGCCCCTAAAGTTTAGCCCTAGGGTGTTCGTTTCCACTTTGAAAAGACACGTTTACCCCTAATTATTACACAATACATGCAAACCATGCAAACCCATTACTTTCAAGAGCCCTTGACTGATCAACCAGCTAGCTCTTGATTGATCAAGCATACATTGGATTATCTTGACTGATCAACCAGCTAGCTCTACAGTTTGGAACACTGATTCACAACTCACAAGTGCATATCATCTCGAACATCCACACTGCTTTAAAGGGAGCACATGTATAAAAACACTTTGACAGAATAAGAAAAACATTTTATGCCTACAGCAATTTCACACAATCATTTGTATATTAGTCACACCTAATCAAACACCAGCTTCAATTCATAGTAGCAGCTAGGATAGTTCGCTGGTTCCTCAACCCAGAAAAAAATTCGGCCAGAACTGTTCTGCAGTAAGCTACCATCACACAACAATTAGCAGTGCGGGTGCGCTTCTTCTACAATCGAACTACGCCACGACCAGTATTACTTTCCACTAGCTGCTCATCGAATTGGGTGGGCAAGGTTAATAATCGCCTGTTCCACCCAGAAAAAAAAACACGCGGAGCAAGCAAGCCACGCCCGAGCCAAATTGCGGCAAGGGTGGAGAAGAGAGGCCGACAAGGCGCTGGTGGGAGGAGTTCTACCTGAGGACGAACTTGAGCGGATTCCGCGAGGACGAGCGAGCTCGCCTGTTCCTCGATTCTGCTTGATGTTGGGCAAGCGGGGCCGCGGGGCGATGGCGAGGATGCGGGGCAGAGGCGGGTCGAGCGGCGCCAAGGGGAGGACGTGGAGGCGGCGGCGGCAGATCAGCCGCTCGGCTGACCCGAGACGGGCACGAGAGGGGCAGGTGGTGTCCAGGTGGGGGAAAGAAACATTTAGCCCATTTTAGCACCTATTTTTGTGGCTAAATTTGCCTTACTTTTAGCCCTTTGGACTAAAATTTAGCCCACCTGTTCGGTGACTTTTGAGCTAATGTTTAGGCTAAACTTTAGTTTTAGCCCTTTAGCAGGGGAAACAAACACCCCCTAAGTACATGCAGGTTAAATTTCATACACATGCATTATGATTTTACTGATTTGCCCTTTAGATGCTTGTGTAATGTTCTTTTGTTTTGCTGTCTCTGAAATATTTGCTTTCATTTTCTACCTCTTATTTTTGCTAAGACCCTCTGCAAGTGGGAGCTACATGCACCGTGCTGCCCTTTCTTTTATCTACCTCTTATTTTGGTTTATGCATCTTATTATCTAATAATTCCTAAAAAAATCTAATAATGCTTTGTTTTATTTCTAGCCTACCCCAACTTGCTTGGGATTAAGGCTTTGTTTTTCTTTCATTTTGAAGTCTTTTTTTTCTTCCAAGTTTGCCAACCTACTATAGTCATATGGTACAAATATGCATATGTTGGTTCCTTTACATCTAATTTTGCCAGATTTATTTTAGAGTTCACTGATCTACTGTTGGTTTGTTTACTCATGAGCACCACACTTATTTCTGGGTGATTTGCGGCAATCATGTGTGAAAGTGTTTCCTTTTCCAGTGGCAAAAGGTTGGTTTGTTTAATCTGGTTACAAAAATACAACTGACTAGGGGGTGTTGAGATAGGCATGGCAAGTTGGGGTACACTTGAGATGAAACCCCAAAGAATCAAAGCACAAGGACAAACAAAACTTCTATGGGGTTTCATTTCCACAATAAGGGCTAAAATAGTTGTTGGCTCGCCACGCCTATCTCAACCCCTCCTCCGTTATCTGGGCTTGGGACCGGCTATGTTAGGAAAACACAGATCTTGGCCCTAAATTTCCCCGGAAAAACGATTGTCTGGCAGAAATGGGTGTCATGCCTTCATGAGCTCCTGAATTTCGTGCTATCATTTAGTGTATATGTTCATGTAGAACTGGTCATGTTTTATCAAGACAAAGTTTGACAGTTAATTTTAGAACTTCTGAAATTTGTATATTGTTCAATCTGTAGTGAAAGACGTTACTTATCCAGTTTTGTTACATGGGTTTATATTGTGATAGCTGATTCATGCTTAGTTTATCTTTCTTGTCAGGTATACTCCCTCTATTCTTTTTTTCTTGACGTTAGGACAAGAAGATTAGTTCATTTTTTAACTAAACTTTGTGTCCTAACGTCATCAAAAAGAATGGAGGGAGTAGCTGTTTCAGTGTTACTCTACTGACAGTTAAGTTGTTTTTGGTATGAGCTCTATTGTTCTGTTACTTTTCTGATTGAGTTTGTGACTACTATTTCAGATAGAAGGGAAGACCATCAAAGCGCAGATATGGGATACTGCCGGGCAAGAGAGGTACCGTGCAATCACAAGTGCTTACTACAGGGGAGCTGTTGGTGCACTTTTAGTTTATGACATCACAAAGAAGCAGACATTTGAAAACATCCAGAGATGGCTTCGTGAACTCCGTGACCATGCTGATTCCAACATTGTCATTATGATGGTTGGTAACAAATCTGACCTTAACCATCTGAGGTCGGTTCCAGAGGAAGATGGTCAGGCATTAGCAGAAAAAGAAGGTCTATCCTTCCTTGAGACATCAGCACTTGAAGCTCTTAACGTTGAGAAGGCATTTCAGACCATCCTCTCTGATATTCATCAAATCATAAGCAAGAAGGCACTTGCTGCCCAAGAAGCAGCAGGCAGTGGACCTCCATCTCAGGGAACCACCATTAATGTTACTGATGCATCTGCCAACACGAAGAGAGGGTGTTGTTCTTCCTAGGTGCAAAACAAAGATCTAGTGATACTACATATGGGAACTCCTGTGGATTTTACAAAGCTGTAGGTGTTATTTAGGTCATCTTGACTCCTTTTGGCTTGTAACTCTGGTGGGTTGTAATCTCAATTCATACTGCTGCAAAGAAATTTCCTTTTCAGGTAGATATCATGTGTTGAAAAATTTTGGTAGACCAGACCGATGTTTGGCAGACTTACTACAATCTAAGAGCAATGCCGTGTTTCCTTCAGTATGCTTATATTTTGGTAGAGACCAAACCCAGTTCCTATGAAATATTTGTAACTGAAAATGTGGATATTATCCAACATTTCAGACTTATGAGGAAATAGAAGATTATACTTCCAAATGTTCCATGTTTTTATTCTTCTAAACTGAACAGCTCATATATTCTCCATGATTAACCACTTTTGCTGGTCCTATTTTTTCATTGTCTTGAACTACACTGTGTGATCCAATCCCTTATCACTTGAACCGTAGTTCTGTTGGTTTGCTTAAAGCATCATAAGCATCATGATTTGAGTTGGTGTGATTCATAGTTGTTCGACAGAATCAGTTCTATGCTCTCTGCTTTAGCATAAACTCCTTTCCAAATTGCATTTTCAAGCTGCATCTGCGCTGTTAGTAGCAGAAATGCGCAACTCGTGCCACTGCTACGTACCTTATCGTTCAATCTATTCATATTCTGGCTCATTCTGCGACAGTTTTTACCTTTCTGCAAAGAGGACTACAAATTATGCAGATGCCCTGTCTATCAGAAACAAACTTTTCAAATATCAGCGAGTCATCTGAAGGACCGTCCCCGATAAGCGCAGCAGTGCCGATTCCTTGTTTCTGTCACTGCGTCCAAATATCATGACAGATTTATTTGACGACAATTTATTGGTTTCTGCAGATACCTAGCCAAATTATTTAGATGCCCAATCTGTCAGAAATTTGCCGTATAATATCGGCAAATCTGAAGAGCAGTTTCTGAAGAATGAACCCTCGCATTTGCCCAATCCGTTAGCTCTTAGCACCTTGCATAGTCTCATTGCAATTGCAACCCCCTGCCAACATGTGATGTCCATCTGTTCCGACGAAGAACATGTTCTGTTCACACGAAACGTTAGTCTAACCTTTTCAACCACGGATTTTCGAGGACGGCAACGTGTACCGAATCCTGTGCTGTTCTCTTTGCCACGAATGCGTGCGGCCATTGACCTGCTTTCTTCACACATTTCTCAGGCCAAAGCAGTTCTGGAGACCTGTTCAACTTTGGCCGGTAGGATCCAATCCAATGTCAATGCATCTCTTCCTTGTTCCAGTGGCAGGCAGGTTTGCCCGGGGCCGATCGTGACCTATCGTGCACGTAGGTGACAACTGAAAACAATTAATCATGTGGTTTCAATTGTATGTTCATATTTTCTTTTCTCTTCCTCTCGTGATGCCGATTCTTCTCAGGATTATGCACTTTGATGTGTGCTCCTGCAGACCCCAGTAGCTGACCAGAAAGGCTAAATCACCCTTTATGATCTGTGAGTCTTGGCTAAACACGTATCCACGTGCGTGTTTAATACAGGAGCAACATGAGAACTACTGCTCCATTGACATATCCAATTGTAATGGCTGATTGTGCATCCCTCCTCGACGTGGTGCGATTGTCAGAAATTGCACTTCCATTATCGAAAAATATGTAACTAATGTGCACATCAGTACATTCTGATGCTTTGGATTTTTCCTAATAAGTAGTTCGTGTAGGTAGCCACTACCTTGCCTATCATGGAAAAGATGGCTCATCCCACAATCCCATATGCATGTCCCCATCAAGCCAGGCTCGACCAAGCTGAAAATTTCACCAGACCAGTCTATTAAAATTCACTTGTGGCTATGATGCAGCCCAACCACTGAATGAATATAGTTAAGTACTTGCTAGTGTGTTCCAATTCCTTCCTAGAGGCGCACAGATCTAATCGATGTAGGCCATGCGTTGACCATGATATTACCCACTAAACTTGGAGCTAATCATCAAGTAGCTCCCATCATGAGATTTTAGCTGGGAATTCCATGCTCCACGAGCTGAGGCACAAAAGTGAATTGGTGCATCTTAGTGTTAGGTTTTACTTGAGTGGTGAGCACGGTATCTAATGCAACAATAACCACTATTTGAATAAAACTATTGGCATGGTAGGCGCAATGGGCAGTGATAACAGGGATATGTTTATCACTTGCAAAAAACAATGTGAAAAACGATTCTGAAGCCAACCGAGGACATACATGTGTCCTCTCTCTTTTTTACATAATGTTCTTAAGGAAATGAAGATATTAAATGTTACCAAGGTTTAGATGATAAAAATACTGAAATCCAACAGTATCTAGTTTCATATTTATTTTAACATTCTTTAAAGGGACATTAACAATAATGAATTGCGTGCTCAACAAGGTTCTCGAGAAAACAAAAACAATCATACCGGTACAAGTTTTTTTTCTCCCATTATTTAGGTCTCTAAGACTTGGGTTTCAATTATTTGATTAACTTTTTTCCAAATATTCTGAACTGCATCATTTGTTAAGTCATTTCACGTGGAGTAGAAAATGAAATGAAATGGTATTATATTAGATAAGACCAGACTCACACTACAACATGGTTCAATTTAGACGAGTTGCGAGTGAAAAATTTAACTGACCAACAATCATGATCGGTGTAAGTGACACTGGTAAAGTTTAACTGATCCACTGGAGTTTTAGCGACCGATGATAGGTCAATATTGTCAATTAAGAAAATAGTGATCACATCAGCAAAAATGATGATATAGTAAGTGCAAGACAATTAAGATGAATGGGATGAAACCCATTTGGCATTGTGTCACATACATGAAATTTCATTAAAATTCTCATTTTTTTCGCGAACATGCCCGAGCATGTATTTCATTAAGAGGAAGACAGATTACAACGACCAAACACTCACTCAGACAAGCCTGAATGGTGCAAACCAACTGAAAACAACATGAAACACACACTCCAAGCCTTCCATTGAAGCCACAACCATAGGAGCTCCGCTAAAAGAGCAAGCTTCATGCCGGTCAAGGAACGGAGAGAAGCACAAACCAAGAGCGACCAAAAGCTTCAAGAACTGCTTATATATCCGGGGAGGCAGGGTTACATGCAGAAGCCTAGTCGGTTATAAGATTTACATAATTAAAAACTTTATCTCTAAGCTTCCTTATCAATTCAGAGTCCTATTTGGTCGGTCTTGTACTTTCCTTGGGGATTACACCAAATAAGTCTCGTAGAATCGTTTCCATACCGGTATATGGAACATTCTGGTATCTTGTATCGGTCGAACATCACTCTGTGGGTCCTCTCGACCGATCGTACCTCTTCGGTATGCCACTGAGTCCTTCATAAGCAATCTCCCAAGTAATGTACACTCATAGGGTAAGTACTCGACATAATGCCACAACCTACATATCCGAGTTCGAGTCCTAGCTTCAACATGAGTATAGTATTGATCTCTATTAATCTTTCACGAAAAGCAATATCTTCATTGATAGTGAGATGTCCATAAATCTGAAGACTAGTCAAGCCAATCTTTCAGAGGCATCTAGAAAGATAAGGTGTGTGTGTGTGGATATGTTCATAGGAGTGAATACTCATGCATGTATCTAAGTGTCTGTGTCTAAGTTGTTATTGAAAAAAATAATAACCAAAAAATTAATTTTCAATCCTTATCTTCAGTGATATGCTTCGATGGACCTTCAATTAATCCATCATATAATACTTTTAGCACATTATACATTTCCAAACATCAAATCAATCGATCAGACTTGACCAGCTCCAAGAAATATTTGGGCAATAATGTAACGCCATGATTCTATTTCAGGGGACGTGTTGACCAATACTCGGTTGGCGCCAAGAAAACAACATGTGAATCGGTGCTTTTATCCACGCATCAATGATGCGCCCGTGACTAATTTCTGCTTTGCAGAGTGGTCAAAGCCGATGCGAATGCAGTGGCATTTTCATTTTTCAACGTGCCAATAGATACACACAATCTAACAGAGAGCGTCATGCCAATGCAATGGCGTTTTCAATTCAGCATGCCGAGTCGGCCAATGTTTTGAATGTCTCTAAGTACAATTGGATAGCACGTATGTACAATTAATTCACCCGCTGCCACAAAGTTCGAAAAAAGGAATTCAAAATATTTTATATAAATAGAAGTCTAGCTGATGAGAGAGAGAGAAACTTAATATAAGTGTTGAACCATAAGTGAATTTTGCACTCTTTTCTATCAGTTTAAGTTGTTATGTGCAACTAGTTGATGCATAGTAGCTTAACATTGTATCGAGCTAGAAGTCTTGAGTTGAAGTACTACTGACCGCATATTTCGTTGTGCCGCTCCTATTTCCACATTATTTTTATCTAGACACACTAGCTGATGACTATATAGTAAACTTAATAAGTTACTCTCTATCTTTTTTAGCATTTTTGGGTGGCTGATGAACATCTGCATTAGCACCACAAATTGCTTTGCCATTTAGCCATTTCTTTCATGTGCTCAAATTAGTTAGTTGGAGGCACTGACTAAAGCAAAACCAAAGTGGAGGCAACAAAGTTGTGGAGTACATCCATCCATCCATTCATTCATCACCGGTGGTGCACCCAACTGATGTTGTCGGTAATGCAGGTGCACAAATTGTTTCTTTAATTGTTCAGCAAGTTATGGAGCTAAGCTTGTGTTAAATCTGTGTTTCAAATTACCGCTAAGAGTGATTCGCTGCCATGTGGAGGCACAGTAGTAAATGTAAAGGAAAATTTGTCCATGGGATACTGCATAATGTTGATTTTGTCGGTAGGACACTGAGTAAAAATAAACTGTCTATTGGACACTATAAATGAACTACAGACAAAAGTTTTTGTTTTAATGTCCTAGAGACCAAGCTAACATTTGTGAGTGTATTGTAGACAAATGTCTCTAAATAAATTATCAACTTAACTTGCAGCAAACATATGTTGAGGATTTTGTGCATGCAGTAAATATGTATATACAGTAGTATGAATTATAACTCTCGGTTTAAAGATGAAAGTGATTATCTGCGAGTGACAGACAAATGGCACATCAAGTTATCATCTGATATGGAAGACCATATTGCGCTCCATTGCTGCACTATTAGCATAGGTCCACCGCGTTATTCTGCTATTTCTCTTTTTGGTCGGCATGTTGTACTGGAGCGATGTCATTTTTTTCCCGGCCGCAAAAAGGAGGTTGGTGAACTTTGGTGAAATTCTGAATCGTTGTCACGTATTCCTATGGACAATCTTTTGCAATCTGTGTGCTCTGATTCATGTGCGATTACACTTTGCTCTCTCTACTATAGTATGCTTCAAAATTGCATCAGCCAAGAGTTTCTGCAATCAGGCGTACACACCTCGTTTATTCTTGTGTGAACATTATTACGATAATATTTAATTTTAGCTCGTACAGATGGGAAATGTCGTCTCAGTCGACCAGTTGGCTCGATACTTAACAGAAAGATCACTTAGTTAGTTAATTCGTTGGTTATTGACCACTTTTTTTCGAAAGGTCATTGACCACTTGCGTCTCTGGCGAAAATAAAAGAATTGGAAGAGTAGAAATTAACTTGCCCCAGAGTATTCCCTCAAAAAAAAAACTTGCCCCGGAGTATTGACCAGTTGACTTTGTAGTATCAGAATAGGACCAGAATATCGTGGAATATTGTTTTTAATTAAGTAAATGGTATAGCCTATAGCCTTCAATATTAAAGTGATGGGAAGCTGCAGAACAAGTGATGTGTATCATATACCCCACTTGGTAGTGTATATGCATGAATGCAATTGACGAAGGGAGCAATATTTTCATATTGTTTTATGGGAGTATTTCTCTCATCCAAAGGCACATATGGATGCAGTAAAATGGACTTCTTCCCATATTAATAATACCCTACCAAGTGACATCAGAGTTCTTGGTTGCTATTTCTGCTTTCATATGCAAACATTGCTTCAGGGAAAACATTTCTTGATTTTATTAATGAAATGCTGAAATGTGCATATAAAACTTTTTCGAAGACAATGGTGGTTTATGTTTTCTGCATGTTGATTGGAGTGGTAGAACACCGGGTGGGTGTATGGTGCTGTAATAACTGAATCGATATCCTGTTTCATTTATCAATATGGACTGGGGTTATTAATGAAAGGCACAACGGTTACCAGTTTACCTCGAATCACTTTAACGCTAATGATTGCAGCCATCCGAAATCGATTTCTTGGTCATATCAACGCCATCCACAAGTAACATTCGGGTGGCAGTACTTGTCGTAAAACAGTGAAATCAACTTGGCCCCCCGGATATGGGCTACCTAGGAGATATATTCAGGAATAAGAATGTGTTGATTAGAATGCACTATCGGTAATCCCTGATTGACCCTTCATGTTACAATAGCCTTCTAGCTTAAGCCACTAACTCAATAGATAATAATCAATTTTGAAACCGGCCTCTTTTTTCTTGCTAAAGGCAAGAAACACTGCAGAAGATGGGATTCTAAGCGTCGGCTAGAGCACAAAGTTAAACCGAGGAAAAACAGTGTCTTGTTGCATGGTTTCTCTAACAGTGCCTATGAACGCCACTGCATTAACACCACTGGAGTTGCGTCAGGTCCCTTTGGATTGAAGAAAAACAAAGAAAATTTATAGGATAGTGTCGAGGAGAGGGGAGGATTAACGCCGCCATGTGGCGCCGTCCGGACCCACCTAGCAAAGGTTTAACGCAAGCCACGTCAGCACGAGAGGCCGGCCTGCGACCGTACGATCTCTCCAGGAGACGGCTCCGGCAGGCACTGAGACTCGACCTCGACGTCTTACTCAAGGGCGTCCGCTTTGCACGACTGTGACCGCCTTGCTCGAGGGGTTCCGTCCCGCACGACTTTGGTCGCTCGACCCTCCTGCTCGACCTCCGGGCTCGACCTCGTGACTCGACCACCAACCGCATTAATTCCCCAACCGCCCCGACACCCACGTGAGCGTTACCTAGAAATCATTGGCGGGAGGCCTAAACCCATCCCTTCTGCCACTACCTGCTCCCGTCGAGTCACGCCGACGGGACGTGCCGTCCCTGTTGCCCGACAGGAGTTGGCGTGGACCGAAACCTCCGGAAGAAGCCATTGTTTGCTGACATACGGGCGTACGAACTCCCGTCACGTCCGTCGAAGGTCGAGTTACACTCCGCCTCGCACGACCTTCACCCGCAAGCTCGAGCCGCGGGACAAGCTGCTCCCCTGTCTCGACTATGCCGGAACCATCATTGCGCTCGACAAAGAAGGACGGGTATGGCCTGTCCCGTCCAACTACTCTGTGACGACGCCATCCGCGGCTCCTCCAAACGCGGGGCACTCCACCCCGGTACTCCCAGCCTACAGGAACGACGCGACCATCCGGTCAACCTTGCCGGTACGTACGGGAAGAAGGCCGATAGGACAGCACCGAAGCTCGACTAACCTCACGACTAGGCTTCTCTCTCTCTTGTAACTCGAGCTCCACCCTGCGATTATAAAGGGGTGCGAGCCTTCCTCACGCGCACGACGGAACAAAAAAGCAACCCCACACAGCACGACAGCAACATCGTAAGAGCGCATCAAGCACGCTCACACGCCCCACATGCAAAATCTGGCACGGGACTTGGAGCACGCTCCTCTCCCATCTCTCCTGTACTCATACTTCCACTTTGGCGCAGGGAACACGACGCCGTGACCCCCTCCCCCGCTGGACGTAGGGAGCTTTCCCGAACCAGCCTAAATTTTTCGTGTCTTCCCTTGCGCACCATCCGGCCTAAAACACGCGATCTCCGGGACAAATTCTACCGCCGGTGGTTCGAACACCGACAGATAGAAATTGTAAAGGATTTTTTCCTACATAATCATTTGGCTCATAGGAAAACCAAATGATAGTTTTCATAGAAATGGATTTCTATGTTTGATTTTGGAGGAAACAAAGCAAGATGTTAGACCTCTTTTTTCTTTTCTTTATTTCTCCTCCCAAGCAAGAGAAAACTATTGGTTCCGTTGTTTTTTCCATGAGCCTACCGAAGAACTACTCATTCTAATTTCTATGTTTTTCATTCTATAGGATTCCAAAAATATACTAACTCAATTCATATTTTTTTATAGTTTTTAAGTTGGAGGTGGCGCTCAACCAAGTACTAACTCCCTTCCTTTACATAAGCATTTTTTTTCCTTTCTGGATATTATCTTAATATTTTATTTTATTCAAAAATATTTTACGAAAATAAAGAAATAAATGAGTCATACTTGAAATCTATACCATAATAAAACAAATCATGTAAAAATAAACAACAATTTCATAAATCTTTTAAATAAGACAGATGGTCAAACATGATTTTCAGAAATCAAAAAATACTTACATTTATGAATGGAGGGAGTGTTCAGCAAGAAGCTCGGCCGCACACTCAGAATCTCACGATAGTAACATTATTTTACACTCAGAATCTCACAATAGTAACATTATTTTTTACGCATTTGAGCATCAGTTGACTCCCTCCCTCCCCTTGATGCATGCCTGGAAAACAGGATCCGGCAGTTGGCCAAACAACCCACATTCAAAGCCGGGCTTCAGATGTTGTAGGATGCCCGAACCAAGCCATCGGATACCTACCATATCCAGCCATCATCCGGCCTGCATCTCCGTAGCTACTGTGTCCGTTTTTGGAGCGTGACCTGCTTGCTGATGCCAGCACTTGGACCTCTCTGACTTTTGCGCTCGGCCACGGTCACAAAGGCACAAACCGATCCGGTGAAGCGGACAACGTAATCGTCAGCGCTACCGCGTCCGCTGCAAGCAGCAGGCATGTAGGGTCCCGCCGATCAGGGAGGCTCTGCCAGCAACGCAAAACATTAGTCACGTGCTAAAGGAGCCATTTTTTAGATAAATATTTTTAATATCTCTGCATATAAATTGATATATCTTGGAGATATAGAGATTGAGATTTGAGAGGCATGCACGCAATTCTGCGCTAGCCTGATTTATTCCTTTCTAGTAGTACTACATTATTATAGTGTAGTAGGTCTTCTTTCTGCAAATTCAGTTCATCACCATATCTGTGTTTGTGCTGCACTTTGTCATGAATATGAAGGACAATATCCTGACCAGCAGGAGTGATTTTGGTACTATCTATAGCATCAAACAAGCTGGGAAATGCAGACCTTTACAGGCCAGTTTCCTTTCAGTCGTCGCAATAAATCAGTAGCCCGTTTGGTTTGACCGGGTGAGAACTCAAGCAAGAACATATGGCGCCACACCCCACTTGCTTGTGGACAGCCACCCAGTGACAGCTCTTTCTCTACTAATTAATGAAAAAATGAATTCCCTCCATGGATTCGCCTTTAATAAAAATAAATTTAAAACCCCTGCCTTTCCTTGATTCGATTCGAGTCCATCTATCTCCTCAACGGAGACCACCGGTGCCGCAATTAAGAGCACCTTTTCCTTTCCCATTCTGCCATTTTCCCCTGCTCATGTCATGCCCCACATAGAGGCTTATATAAGGCACCCCTCTGTTGCCAGCCTCTAAACAAGAACAATGCTGTTTTTCCACTGCTAATAATAAAGCTCATTGGATCATCGTCCCTCCTCTTTGCGGAAAAGAAAGTGGACCTCTAGATTGGATATAATTTAGTCATCTTTTGGGGGGATTTAGTTGCTACCACCACCATGGAGAAAGGTTTAGGGGTTGTTGGTGGTGGTGTTGCCATGGAGAACGACGCCGTGGAATGGGTGAACGACTCGTCCGTGGATCACCGCGGGCGCCCGCCCTTCCGCGCCGCCACGGGGTCATGGAAGGCCGCAATGTTCATCATCTGTGAGTGACCTTGTTATTATTCAGAAGACTAGTTTCGTGCACACATCTTGTTTGACGTATTGCCTTCTTCCCCCAAATGGCCACGATTTGATGTTCTTCCTCCTGATGGGTTCCCTTATTTCTGCGATCAAATGAAGTGATCGAGTTCAGCGAGAGGTTGAGCTATTTCGGGATCGCGACGAGCCTGATAATCTACCTGACCAAGGTTCTGAAAGAGGACCTGAAGGTGGCCGCCAAGAACTCCAACTACTGGATGAGCGTCACCACGCTGATGCCCGTGCTTGGCGGCTTCGTCACCGACGGCTACCTGGGCCGGTTCTCCACCGTCGTCTTCTCCACCATCATCTACCTACTGGTGAGTGAGCTGCAATCGTCATGGTGGTTAATTTCGCGGCAGCATTACCTGGCTTCAGCATAGCTGATTATATAATTATTTTTGTTGCAGGGTTTGACGGTTCTTGCGACGGCGCAGCTGGCGCCAAGGCTGAGGCCCGAGCACTCGCTGCACCTGCACGAGACGCTCTTCTTCGTGGGCATATACCTGGTGTCCGTGGGCACGGGCGGGCACAAGCCGGCCCTGGAAAGCTTCGGCGCCGACCAGTTCGACGACAGCCATTCCACGGAGCGTGTCCAGAAGATGTCCTTCTTCAACTGGTGGAACTGCGCGCTCTGCGCCGGCGTCCTCCTCGGCGTCACGGTCATCGTCTACATGCAGGAAAGGGTCGGCTGGGGCGCCGCCAGCATCGTGCTCGCCGGCGTCATGGGCGCCTCGCTCGTCGTCTTCCTCGCCGGCTGGCGGTCCTACCGGTACAGGGTGCCGGAGGGCAGCCCGCTTACGCCGCTGCTGCAGGTGGTCGTCGCCGCCCTCAGAAAGAGGCACCTGCAGCAGCCGGCCGACGCCGGCGAGCTGTACGAGGTGCGGCCGCAGAATATCAAGAAGAGGCTGCTTTGCCACACGGACCAGCTTAGGTGAGTGAGAACTGACGTTGCTTTCTTTTCCTTCCCCAACCGGCCTCTCCTTTGCAAAAAAGCGATGTGAAATGCGCGCAATTACTGCTACGCGTTTGCCCGTATCGTAGCAATCGCTATTCGGTAGTGACTAGTGATTGTGCAATCTCTTCTTGTAGTCTATCCAGTCTTAATTAATCTGCTGGTCGTGGACGAACACAAATCGCTGTCTTTTACAAGCATGCAAATGGAACTCGTAATCATCCATGACCATGATCATGGCACGCAGATAATGGATGCCGTTTGAAAAGAAAAAAACATGAGTTGACCGTGATGCGTGTGCAGGTTCCTGGACAAGGCCGCCATAGTGGAGTTCGACAGCACCGCGCGCGGGCCGTGGCGCCTGGCGACGGTGACGCAGGTGGAGGAGACGAAGCTGGTGCTGGCCATGGTGCCCATCTGGGTCGCCACGCTGGCGTTCGGCATGGGGGCAGCGCAGGTGTCCACCTTCTTCATCAAGCAGGGCAGCGTGATGGACCGGCGCGTGGGCCACTTCGTGCTCCCGCCGGCCTCCGTATTCGCGCTCTCCGCCATCGCCATGATCGCCACCGTCGCGCTCTACGACAAGGCCCTGGTCCCCTACCTCCGCCGCACCACCGGCGGCGAGCGCGGGCTCAGCATCCTCAAGCGCATCGGCGTCGGCATGGCCCTCGCCATCGTGGCCATGGGCGTGGCCGCGCTCGTGGAGCGCCGCCGCCTGACCTCGCCGGCGCCGGCGAGCGTCCACGTGTCCTGGCTCGTGCCGCAGTTCGTGCTCATGGGCGTGGCCGACGGGTTCGCGCTGGTGGGCCTGCAGGAGTACTTTTACGATCAGGTCCCTGACAACATGCGCAGCCTCGGAATCGGGCTCTACCTCAGCGTGATCGGGGCCGGGAGCTTCCTCAGCAGCGTGGTGATCACGGCGGCGGACCGCGCCAGCTCACGCGGCGGCCGGCCCAGCTGGTTCGCCAAGGACCTGAACCAGAGCAGGCTCGACCTCTTCTACTGGCTGCTCGCCTGCATCGGCGCGGTTAACCTCGCGTTCTACATGTTCGTCGCGGCGAGGTCCTCGTACAAGACCGTCAAGGGCGCCGCACGGGTCGGAGATGACAAGTACGCCGCCGCCGGCGACATCGAGTGCGTGGCCGCGGCTTAACTAGCTAATAATCATCAATCCATTAGCTAGATAGCTACCGTTTAGATAAAGTGCATGTGGCCGTGCCGCCCCAGTGATTAAACTGGGATTGGTGTTTGTTCGTGGTTGTTGCTCGGTCGCGTCCCGTGAAGCGTGAACCGTGTCGTGGAATGTGCTTGTACAAGTATATACAACTGTAGTTCGATGCGTCACTTCGTTGCCATACCCATCTGTTTCAACAATCTCAATCCTTTCTGGAGTAAAAATTGTAAGTGGTACACATTTGTCTTCGACTCCGGCGGACGGGCGGGCGGCAGCGGCCGCCGCACAAGTTGACGAAGAGGCAGTGATGGGCCGATATGAGTTGGAAAATTGGGCTGGTACAGCAAGCCCAAGTGCGTACTTGGGCTGGTCCGCCTCGTTCTTCCTTGGGTAAAGTTGGACTTGGGCAACTGTTGGAGCATCAAAGCAAGCCCGTCTATTTGGGCAAGCACAAGCTTCTCCAGAGGCCGACGCAGGCCTATCTCCAGATTACGGGCCCAAATCACGCGGCCCCGGGCCTTTAATCCTCCTGGGCAGCTTCAGGAATATGGCGACACGACTTCCCTCAAAAAAAAAAAAAAGAAGAATATGGCGACACGTCGCTCGGATTTAGCTTCGCGGTCGAACGCGGCACATGTCAATCAGTACTACGGCTCTGATAACACCACACGCTAGTTCACGGTACAAGACGACGTGGTACAGTGGTCATGGATCGTGGTCAAATAGAAAAATGAAAAGGTTTCCGAATTCCGATACTGCTAATACTGTACTCGGCATAATTGTACTGCCTTATCGCTTATTGGAGCAATTACCGGTGAACACGGCTAAAAAAATCGAAGAAAAAAGAGCCTAAACGTGTGGCACACATGCACGGTGGTGGTGGTGGTGGTTCCAGCACAAGAGCCAAACGGTGCGATTTTGAAAAGGAATCGTGCCAGAGTATATCCCACGCTCCAACGATCGTGCGAGTTGGGAGACCGCTTTTATCTTATCTAGTCACCTCGACCAACATACTGTATTTCTATGTATAATAATAGCGTATTTTTGCGAAAAGAAAAGCAGAAGGTTATCTTTTGATGGAAAGTAATAAAGCACACAAGAGATAAGTAGGCAGGTGCGGCGAGCACTTCCGGGTCCCAGTAGGCAGTATCCATCAGTGGAGGAAGGAGACGTACCAATCGCTGGAGTGCATACGTGGACGTCCATATCCTTTTTCGTTTCTCCACATCTCCTCCTGGTCGCCGCGGTCCATGCCCTGATCGATCCTCTGCGCACAACCGCACACGATGCATATCACGTGGCAGCGGCACCAGCAACAACCAATACCAAGTGAATATACAAGAAATCAAGACACAGCATGGTGTTGCCCTCAAAAAAAAAAAAGCAGCATTGCGTTAGTGTTCAGCTCGACTTGTTGTTCGTCTGTCTACTGAAATTCAAGAGACAGCTCGACGCAGAAGCAAGTACGCTAGCTGCGCAGGAGATCCGGGTGGGTACGGCATGCCCCGTCAAAGTGGCACCATTTGCCGGTCGACCTTATCGGCGGTGACTCACTTCCGCATGTGAACGGCCGCGACAGCCCGACTTATCAATTTGTGCCTCTTTTGCGATGCGGCCCCTTGTGTTATCCTTATTAGGTTTCTTAGATTTTAGATCCTCTTCAATCTACGAAATCGGTTACCGCTCCTGCGCCCGCCTCTCTGTTGTTTCGTGGACGGAGAAAAAGGGTATTCAACCACGCGATTCTGCTAATTGTCAAGGGTTCTTTCGCAAATCGGGTTCTTTCGCAAATCGCTTGTTTTATCCACTCCCACTTGCTCGCTGATCAGTGGGCGAGCAGGGACACGGCTTTGTGCCTTTGTCCCCGGAGGAACCCACCTCCCTGTCTGCCTATAAACAAGGAGCTTCTTCTATTAGCCGCGTACAGATAGACAGATAACCTCCGATCCGAAGCAGAGGAATTCAACAAAGCCCAGAGCAACCAGAAGAAGCAGAAGAGACTTTTCCTAGTAGCAAAGTGAAGAGAGGCAGGCAGGCAGGCATGAGAACCCAGGTGTTCTTCCTCGCATTAGCGCTTCTCGCCGTCGTCGCCCAGTCCAGCAGCAGGCACCACCGCCACCACCACTCCCATGCCCAGACCAAAGGTACCAACAAGTTTTCTTTTTCTTCACATCCATGCTCGAAATCCGCGCCCTGTAACAGTAATTGAAACGAAGAATTCATGATCAGATTGCTTGGCGGTTACTGTGGTGGACCTGAGCTCACAGTGTGGAATCGTTGTGTTGGTTGCAGTAGCAGGGCACGGAGAGAGCGGAGTTGGAGGAGGATGGGAGCTCCCGGTGCACGCAGCAGGGAGGCCGGCGGCGAGGTCGTGGCCGTGCTGCGACAGCTGCGGCGGGTGCACCAAGTCGGAGCCGGCGCGGTGCCAGTGCCTGGACGCGGCGCCCCGCGGGTGCCACCCGGCGTGCAGGGACTGCGTCAAGTCCAGCCTCAGCGTCCACCCGCCGGTCTACCAGTGCATGGACCGCGTCCCCAACTTCTGCCACCGCCGCTGCACGCCGCCCGCCGCCGCGCAATGACCGCCCACTCATGATCGCCGTTGACGGATTGACCCACCAACCCACCGGCGCGGCCAACCGTTTCGTCGCAAGGCCAGCTGTGGATTACAATTTTTTTTGTGTGTGTAAAAAAGGAGAGAGGAATCTGAGCAACCAAACCGGATCTTGGAAGCTGTCTGTCTGGGTTTTTTTTTCTGACTTGACTTTGCGTTGTGTAATTGCTGCGCGTACTACTGCTGCTTTGGCTTGTTTGTAAGGCGACGAGCACGGTGAGCTGAAACTGGTACCGAGATTTGCTTCTTCTTCTTCTTGTTTTCCTAATCACGTTTGACATTTTACTCTTCGCTGCACATGGTAACGACGTCGGGTACCCGAGGCTCGAACGTTGCCACGGTTTGGTCCATTTCGTTCAGATATTTTTGGAGCACGAACTTTGGCGCTGAACATGGACGCTGGAGAGCTCAAGGGACGAGTTCAGGGCTCAGATTCATCCAGCGAAACCAAAAAGATGCTTTACACGATTCGACCGCAAGCGAGAGCTGCACGAATTGGAAGCTACTAGTACTGGTTACAGCGCACTCCCACTCCCACTCCCACAGACGCGCATGTTGCACGAGGATACGTATGTGCGTGGCGTGAAGTTTATGCGTTCGTGTGTTAGTTTAGAGCCGAGGTGCTGAGGAAGGCAGGGAATATGCCGTCCAGAGAAAAGGAGGATCCAACAGCACCTGCCAAAATAACAGTAGTTGTAGATGTAGTGACGTAAAAAGACAGAAAGCTCATCAGTCACTCACAATATCAGCAAACGGATGCTTGTATTTGCAATTTGTTATCGAGGAACAAGGATCTGGAACTGAGCAGCAAACTCTTCCTCCACACCACAGTTTCTTCGTCGAAATAGGCGCAATAATTCATCAACTCGTGAAGTTTCATCACAACACAAGTGGAGACCGGGATAGCATACAAACCCGAGCAAAGTTTTGCGGAAATTTTACACAAGTGAAAGGAGACAAAGCTCTCGTCATTTTCAAGTCCAGACCGTTAGCATCTGGATGGGCCGCTCGGCGCTCGTTGGATTCGTGCTCCACGCACAGAAGCATAAGCCCATACACAAAGACGGCCCAGACAATCGGAGAACAGATGCTGCACGTCGGTTCGGGAGTTTAGTCCCATATCGGCAGGCGACGCTGGTTGCAGCCTCTGCTCTCCCTATAAAACCGGGGCAGGGTGCATCGTTGTTCCATACTTACCTGGACGGGGTCAACGGGCGATCAAGAAGGCTCGTGGCCTAGGTCAGTGGCCCGCATTGCACTTGGCGGGTGCGCTGGCTTACCATCTTCCCAAGTGGAAGAGTGGACGTCGTAATTTGTGGTAGAGGGGGTACGCGTTCGCGCGGCCCCTGCCAATTCAAGAAATTAAAGTTTGGTCCTTCTTCCCTAATCTGCGCTGTAATTTATATTTTCAAATTTAATCTTAGCGATGCTCTCTGTACGGTTTATTTTCATTCACTCGGATGTATATCTGCTTGTTGAGCCTGCTAACATAATTCTGCTTTAGAAGAGCTGACATGATTCATGCGAGCCTGCTAACATAATTCTGCTTTAGAAGAGCTGACATGATTCATGCATATAGAATGCCCATTCGCATCTCTCTTTGAAAATCAGAAATATGCACTGTCACTACTTATGCAAACTGAGTTATCCAAGGGAAGCTTTGTATCAATGTGTCAAGCGTGCAGGGCTCGCTTAGAACAGAGGTGACGCCTTACATGGATACTAATGCAGTGTATGCCGCGATTGCGTATCTCATTTGATGCACTTTGGATAGAAGTTACAGCCACCCAATTCCGCTGCATGTTGCACTTTAAGCAAAGGCTGGTTTATTGAGTGAGACTTTTATACATAGGAGCTTGTTAATCTACATTGTCATGCTCATATGTAAGCTGTCAATCAAACTTTGGGCTACCAGAAGTTATTTCGTTTGGAAATAGTTGAGGTTAACATGTAGGCCATTTCATGGCAGTTTTATTGCTGCTTCTTTCCAATGGCCTGTACTGATCCAGAATATCAACAATGGCTTTTGCTATATCTTACTGTAAGGATATACTATTTTGTCTTGATGTATTTTGCATTATTTTGACAGAGCTCCAGTTGAGTTTGAAAAGAAGGCACATGCTGATAACCTTGAACTAAGTAAATCAATGGAGAAAAACATGATTGCCGTGGCTAGTGAGGTCGAGAAGCTCCGAGGAGATCTTGCAATTGCTGAATAGGGGATCCCTGCTGTTCCACCACCACTAGCAGCTGTTACTAACCCAGGTATCGTACTGAATCCGTTCCGAGTATACTATTGCTTTCCTTGAAGTACTAAGGAGGAGAAAATTATGCGCATAGCAGATTAGTTATAGTGGCATCGCAAGCTGTTAGACTCAAAACCAATTCCTTATAGCAGGCATATTTCCAGCTTGAATTTTGCAATGTTGTCTGCAGAATGTATATCAAGTATAATGAATTTTATCTGGTATATTGCTCCAAGAAAAAATTCTAAGATTTTGATCAACTTTTATTATGGCTAAATGTACTGTCGAAAGCTATAAGACTAGCTTGCTGTTAAAATTCAAGAAAACATTTGGGAATAGTAGCATAAAATCTGGCTTCAAATGAATTGAAAAAGTGTACTTCGATAATAATGACAGATAATATCAAGAAGCTACTCAGCAAACTTACCATTTCTTTAATTAAATAGTTGAAATGATTTCGAGAAACTAGGTGAAGCTACTGCCTTATATTAGCCTGGTGAAGTTGTAGGTGTAGCTAGGCCCAACATGCACTCCCTTTTTTCTTTTCTTTTTTTGTTTTCTCCCGAAAACACCCAACACACACTTAGACAGGTTTCCTTGGTGGTGTTATCATAAAGTTGGCCTTAGTGCAATCTACACGATCTGAAGTTGTATTAGCTTTCTCTTATGTCAGTGTCCTTAATTATGTTTTTTCAGTCAATATCAGGATGTGCTGCAACTTTTGGTACTGAGTCAACATATCCTGCAACATATGGCAGTCATGAGGCAACATATGTTGTACACCCTTATCCTGATGCTTATAGCACTAATCAGGTTTGTTGATTTTCTTTATAATTGTTCTCTTATTTGCTCTTAGATTGCCATGCATGTGGATGCATTTAACAGCAATAATAAAATAACTTGAAAGATTGATTCCTCTATTGTGTTATTTGAAACTCTGGTTGTTTATTTTGAATGATCTGAGGGCTACCCTCTTTCTTCTTCCTTTTCTATGTTTCTCTTTTCTTGACCTTGACATGGATAGTTATAAAAAAGAAACCTTGACATGGATAGTTATAGAAAAGAAACCTTGACATGGATTAGTATATGTTCCAAGTACCTTGAAAAATTATTTTCTCTCATTTCTTCATTACCTAGCACCAGGTATTAGTATGGCATGATTGACTAGGATAGCATCTGTTGTTTACATATTACTTGTGGTGATCTATGCTTTTAGGTTCATTAAAAGTATATGGGAACTACTTGCGATTGCATAAGAAACATTTAGTCCTAGCCTGTAGATCTCTTCATCAAAGTGATTGATAATGAATATACATTAATTCTATCTTCAATATCACATATATTGTGATAAGCTCATTTGGTTGAACTGAACCACTTTGATGTTGGTTAGCTTTACTCTTAACCCCTAAACCAAGTTGTGAATGGTGGTCAATGCTTTTCAAGAACACAGCAAATGAGTATCTTAGCACTAAATAGGATCAGCCAAACAGAGTGGTAAAATTTTATTTTTGTTTGTCATTGCCCTTTACAAAATATCTCTAGTAAGCACTGCACTAGACAACAGCTCAACTGCAGGATTACCTTGAATATGGTTTCTAGAAAGTACCAAATGGTCTCTAGTATTTTTGCAATGACTAATGTTTATCCTCTTTTTGACAGGCTCATATGCACACCGATGCCAATTCTCACTATATGACTCAACCTGTTTCGTATGCACAATATGACAGCCAGCAGATAAATGTTCAGAGATGAGTGCAGATTGGAGATAGCTTTGACCTGGTTGTGGCTTCATCTTGGACGATGTAAAAGGATTGTTTTGTGATGCTGCAAGTTGAGGACGTTTAGCTATATTCAGTACATGGAAGAACAGAAAATCCTATTGTTCGTTATTCCTTTTCTTCTGCTATAATCTGCTTTCGAATGTATCAGCTGCAAGTTTGTAGCAAAATCTTGTACTGCGACCCTGATGATTCACCAGTTAGTTCGGCCAATCCGTGTTCTTATTCAAGATGGCCCCACACATGTAGCAGTGGTCATTTGTACATATATAATGGGTAATGACAAGAAATTGCATTTTCTGTAGTCATTATTTTATTTAATAGGTAATGTTATTTTGGCCAAGAATTCTGTTACCCGACTGTTTGTTCCTTTTTCTGCGATGAAAAGGGAGTTTTTATTAACACTTCAGACTGGATACAAGAGTTTTGACCCGAAACCTTATTTTGTCCTGCAAAAGTCATAGCATCCATCAGTTTATTCATGAGCTAAATTAGATTAAGTAAGCTAATTCAGCCATTCGCTAAACGATTGTTTTACATTCGCAACTAAAACCAGGTCCTGATACTGAGCAGCAAACCATAACTCTACAGTTCTCTTCTTCGAAATAAAGTGGAAAATAGCACTTGCATGTAGGATGAAAGCAGACAAACAATAGTGAAATCCCAATATTCTGGATGGGTCATCGGTGTTCCACTGACGGGCATTAGCCCATACGGAGATAAGGCCCATATAATAGAAGCCCGCTAGGAAATGAGCCGCACGTCGGTTCGGGTGTTTAGTCCCACATCGGCAGGCGAAGCTGGTTGCTGCGTCCGCTCTCCCTACAAAACCAGGGCAGGGTGCATCGTTGCTCCATACTTACCTGGACGGGGTCAACGGGCGATCAATAAGGCTCGTGGCCTAGGTCAGTGGCCCGCATTGCACTTGGCGGGTGCGCTGGCTTACCATCTTCCCAAGTGGAAGAGTGGACGTCGTAATTTGTGGTAGAGGGGTACGCGTTCGCGCGGCCCCTACCAATCCAAGAAATTAAAATTTGGTCCTCGTTTCTAGTCCTAATATAAAAACCTGTGAAATTCTTGAAATTAAATTTTCATCCTTGTGTTTCTAGTCCTAAAAAATCGTCTGTTCGAAATGTTCAATGTTACTTGCACGTGCAGAGGGCCACGCGGCCGAGCTTGGAAGCGCTGCTGAGCATGTCGACGGCATGTGGCCTCCCCACTTCCCTAGCCGCGGTCACCGCCATCAGCGCTACTGCGGCGCGCACACGAGATCACTACAAGCCGCCCTACAGCCGGCGCCGCCGCTACGCGTCGAAGATGGCAGCGCACGCCTTCAACGTGTCGGAGGCCGCCGACCCGCAGCCGCTACTCCGCCCCGCCGCCGGGGGACACCCCAGGCTCCGCGTACGGCGCCCGACCTCACTTCCACCGCGACTAAACTTAGCTGTCGCCCGTCCCTGCTATTCTGGGGAGGGGAGAGCTCCGGTTGTGGTGGTCTGACGGAATGGAGGTGGATGTGCAGGTGCGGACCCACGCGCAGGGCGACGCGGGGCGCGGCGCGGCGGCAGAGGAAGATGGGGCGTTCTCGTGGGCATCCGTCGTCCTCCCGTAAGATATTTGTGAGCCAATCTCTCCAATAGACGCAATCTGGACGCGCTTTGGTCGAATTGGGATGTATCTCTAATCTCCACATTGTGTGGTTGAGTCCACCTAGTTGAGGATTGGACCTAATCTGATGTGTTGTGCTTGTGCATAATACATTGTTCAGCCGAATTTGCCTGTTCCATCACCTTGAGGAGGATGCCAAATTAGGCCACTGCTGTTGATGACTAGTGCAATTAACCTAATAGTGTATAGTACATTGTAGCCAACATGATACCTAATCCCATGTTGCTCAAAGTATTAACATACTTTACCTTTGGAAGAAAAAGTACTCTGTCAAACTGTTAGCCTTGAAGTATTCATATAGTTCATGATTAAACAAAGTGGAAATATACAATGTCTGTGAAACATTCAGCATTTCAGTAATGATGGGTCATTCTTCGGAACCTAGGTTCTTGTTCCCTGCATTGGGTGGTCTCCTGTTTGGTTATGACATCGGCGCAACCTCTGGAGCAGCGATCTCTCTGCAAGTTAGTCCCTAGTTTTTTTAAGCAATTCTTGCAGCTGACATTATGTATCTCACTGTCAATGGCTTATTCCTCTTCAGTCTGCTGATCTCAGTGGCACCACTTGGTACAGTCTGTCTTCAGTGCAACTAGGACTTGTGGTAATCTTTACGGAAATTATGTGCTTCTGAGCTTTGACTTCTTTCTGCCCATCAAGAATATGGTTGCCCTAAATCAACTTTGTTTCTGTTACTTCCAGGCTAGTGGTTCGCTTTATGGTGCTCTTGGCGGTTCCATTCTTGCATACCGCATCGCAGATTTTCTAGGTGAATTGAAAATTGAAATGCTGCCGCCATTCAGTTTCACTGACCGTATCATATTTATTAAGTGAATTAATAATTACTACTGCCACCTTGGTACAGGAAGGAGAATAGAGTTGATGACGGCAGCTGCGTTATATATTTCTGGTGCTCTAGTCACTGGAACAGCCCCTAATTTTGTAGCTCTTATCATAGGCCGTCTCCTTTATGGCTTTGGTATTGGTTTGGTGAGTCATCACAATTATTTAGTATATGTGAAAACGAAGATTTGGGAACATATAGTTGGGTATTCATTTAGAACCTGCTATCACAACTGTTTAGTTATGTTTGATCATAATTTTTATGATGTAGTAATTGATTGAAACAAAGTCGATTAACATTCATGCTTTTTTAATTGTATTTATGAAATTAGTGTAGAGAAATTATTTGTGTATTCAATCCTTTGTGACATGGAGATTGTAGGGTGTAATCTTGTTCGGCAAAACTACCAAATGAAAGAATTGATTGAATTTCTCCATTTTCTTACTTTGTAGTTAGCACTGCATAAGTTTGGCACTAACTTAAAATATGATTTGTTAAAAAGGCTCAGAAAGGAGCATATTCGAAATCAACTAGTGTTATGCGAGATATTGTGGACCTATGCCATCCTACTTCATTGCGTTGTTATGTCGCTGAATCATTATGGTGCTCGTTGCAGGCAATGCATGGTGCCCCTCTTTATATTGCCGAGACTTGTCCTGCACAAATACGTGGAACATTAATATCTTTGAAGGAGCTGTTTATCGTGTTAGGAATACTGGTATGTCTACTCTTCCTCATGTTACACTTTGTATTTCCCATTTGATGCCTGCTGATTGCTAATGTCATTTTTGCAGTTTGGGTACCTCATAGGAAGTCTTGAAATTGACAATGTAGGAGGATGGCGATACATGTTTGGTTTTAGTGCTCCAATTGCAGCAATAATGGCCATTGGTATGTGGACTTTACCGCCTTCACCAAAATGGCTACTTCTAAGGGCAGTCCAAGGAAAAGGATCAGTAGAGGATAACAAAAAGAAGGCAATTCAAGCACTGAGAAAACTGAGGGGTCGCTCAGCAAGTGATAAGGTTTTGATGGATGATATTGATGATACCATTGTCTCTATTAAGGCTGCATATGCAGAACAAGGATCAGAAGGGAACATTTGGGAGATATTTAAGGGACCTAGCTTGAAGGCCTTTACTATTGGTGGGGGACTGGTTCTATTTCAACAGGTCCTTGTTATTAAATATTGCACATGCACATTGTTTTGAAATTCTCTGCTTCTTTCAATCTATTTTCTATCTTATTTCATCTAAAAAAACTGATACATGCTACTTCGTTTTGAATGGTAAACCTGGAGTTGGTGGATTGATACTATCGCTTAATCTAAAACCTTGTTTGCCAGATAACGGGTCAGCCAAGTGTTCTATACTACGCGGCTCCCATTCTTCAGGTAGATCCCCTTTTATGAAATTGTTTACTTGTTTCTTCGGATGAAGAATTTATGGAAGTAGAAACAATATTTCCTTTATATGCATTCGTCTTGTAAATACAGTTCAATCACTCCATGTCTAAAGTGTTTCTTCTGTAGACTGCTGGGTTCACAGCTGCATCAGATGCTGCTAGAGTGTCAATTTTGATTGGGCTGTTCAAGGTAATGCTAAGGAGCTCCATCAATATTCTATGTATTAATGGTGCACTAGCTGCCTGCCTGCCTTCTTTATACAATTGCATGCAAGCAGAAACTTTCTTTAATTTTGAGTTAAATGGGTTTTTTTCTCAGTTGCTGATGACAGGTGTTGCAGTATTAAAAGTGGATGATATTGGAAGGCGCCCATTATTGATAGGAGGCGTTGGTGGAATTGTGAGCAATTAATTCACTTGTTTAAATTCCATGTGTTATGGACTTTGCCATCATATCAATGTTTTTTAACACTACTGCACAATATGTTAGCTACCCACATACTCTATAAGTTACAGTTATGTACTTGAAAAAGACTCCGTACCCTTTTTTGCATGTTCTATTTAGGCTGTGATAACTGAATTGCCCTTTGGTTTCTGTAATTGGCAGACACTCTCACTTATCCTACTAGCAGCTTACTACAAGATTCTCAACAACTTCCCCTCTGTTGCTGTCGGTGCCTTACTTCTCTATGTGGGCTCTTATCAGGTTGGTGCTTCTATACTAAGAGCCTGTAGTTAGCGCCACAAATTTTTACACCCTTATGTTTCAGGTCTCGTTTGGTCCAATAAGTTGGCTAATGGTGTCCGAGATATTTCCACTCCGAACAAGAGGGCGTGGGATCAGCCTTGCAGTACTTACAAATTTTGGATCAAATGCATTGGTGACATTTGCCTTTTCACCCTTGCAGGTATCCCTTCTGAAAACCTTATCTACATTTCATGATGTTTTAGGTCAACAAATTACATGGACAACTGAACATGTGAATATCTAGTGCGTTATGAAGAAGCATAGAAAAATCTCTTGTGTATGCTCTTTTGTGTTTAATAGTTGATCTCTTGTGCATGTTTGCCTGATTTTTCAAGAGCGAATTCCTTGTATGAGGACAAATTATGTATGCCTTTCATTTTTTGCTACAGGAAACTTTGGGGCCAGCCAATGTTTTCTTCCTGTTTGGGGCTATAGGGTTGCTATCCCTTGTGTTTGTGATCCTCAATGTTCCTGAGACAAAAGGACTGAGCTTGGAAGAGATTGAGTCTAAGATCCTGAAGTAAACTCTCAAAATCAAGGTTAAGCAATCTCAATTGCATTCCTGAAAGTTCGTAGTTATTTTCAGCCGCTCACAGGAATATTTGAGATTATCATAGTTTCTGACTTTCAGTACATATACACAGGATACATGTCGATGTAGAGTTTTCCCCTTCTGTTCCCTTTGTGTTACTGACATTTGTGTAACCTGAATCATAACCACGTTCCTGTTGTCCAATACGATCTTGTTCCCAAGCAACTTCAGAACACGAGCTGTATTCAGTAAAGGCCGGATTATATTCTTTTTATCTGTCCACAACATATTAACCAGTGGCCGTTTGTCTGCATATCACTGTTAAAAAGTTGGTCAACTGTCACGTTGAATAGGGTGTTGGCTCGCTGTTGATGTGAATTTTTGTGGTATGTGGTGACCTCAACTGCGTGTTTGTGAATTATCCTGACTGGGCTAAATGAGGTCGCAGTCAAATGGTAGTAACTCAAACTCAATTAAGGCAACCATTTGATAGACAAAGACACCACTTTTAGTACAGATGATATACGTGTAACTTTGACTAAATTGGTTCCTGATATACACTGTTATGTTTTAATTTTGCTTGGTTGTGACTTTACCTGATGTATACGGCCCATATCTCGGTGTCATGGGTGACATCACAAAAAACAATTCTACTTTCCTGTGTTGGCATAAGTGTCGTCTTCAGTCTTCAATGAGGCCAGGTCGTCAAGTTAACACGCAACAACATAGCTGTCGTAGTAATCCGATAATAATTCCAGAACTAAGAAAGGACTTGAAGATGATAAAATAAAAGAGCTCCGCATGGACCATGGTGGTACGGTGAATTTGCCCGCCGGAAGAGTAGAAGGAAACCGGTCAACTGAGGCCCGATGCCACGGGAAACTCGCCAGCCGCCGTTGCTTCAGTGAACCGTAGGCGAGAGTTTTGGAACACGTTCTGGCATACACCATGACAGAGGTAGACGAGGTTGGAAAACCGGGTTAAATTCGAGTCCAAGGGGGTGGTCGCTATTATTTCGAGCGAATAACGACCACCCGAGCCTAGAACTATCCCTTTTCTTCTTTTTTGGATAAACTGGCCCTTTTATTTCTCGATCCACAGCCTACGGATTAGTCTGGAATCTTGCGTGCTATTTTTCCCTCGCATTTCCGTGAGTTTTTTTGGCAGATTTGTTCGTCGTGTTTTTTTCCATGATAGGGCTCGCCCTGGAATTTCATTACCATTCAGCAACGAAATCACAAGATGTCTGACGGTGTTTGTCACCACACAACGGGAAATAAAAACAGAGTAGCACGCATCACATGTTTACAGACCTAGTTTTGTTTAGGTTGATCAGGGCTGTAACAAAATAGAGCTGGCACAAACGTTCTATCTAAACTTCTCATCCCTGGTTCCCATGGTCTTCAATCTCTCTCCGCCTTTGCTTGATTTGTCCACCGTCTTCGTTTCGGCTAGGGTGTACTGCCAAAGCATTATCTTGTATCACCTTAGCTCCTTCCTCCAGCGTCTTCTTGTCCACTTCCTTTTGAAGACCTGCCCAGTAATTTAAGAAAACACAAGCATAGCAAACGATCTCAGTAGGAGAACGAATCAGTTTTCCCTCGAAGCACATCTTGTTTCTCAGTTTCCAGGTTGCCCAACAAATGGCTGACAGCCCAATGAAATAGAATTTATCTCCATGAGGCAAGTACTTTGAGATCCACTCTATGTATTGATCAATAGATTCGGGTCTACAATTGGCGCCAATAGAGAGCAATTATGCTCCACACATATTTACTGATGTTACAAGTGAAAAACAAATGCTCTATGCTCTCATTTTCACTACAGAAGGCACATTTTTTATCTCCTCTCCAATTTCTGCGAGATAAGTTGTCTTTCGTCAGTATTGCTCCTTGTTTAATTAACCACATGAAGATTTTGATCTTGAGGGGAAGCTTAGCTTTCCAGAGTTTTGTGTTTGGGTAATCTCTATAAGATTCACACATGGAATCATATATTGATTTTACTGAGAACTTATTCTTCCCACCCAGTTTCCACACTACTTTATCATTTTGATTGGATAAGCATACAGTTGTCAAGATACCATTGAGCTTTCTTTTATCCTCTTGTAGGTCTTCGGTTAACCATCTTCCGAACGTTAAATTCCATCTATTAGCTGCCATTTTGGCCACAGATCCTTGTTGTTCCCTACAGATTTCATATAATGTGGGGAACATCTCTTTGAGAGGGGTGTCCCCACACCAAGTATCATTCCGAAGTCAATTGAAGCCCCATTCTCTACTTTCATCTTTCTTCCGGATAGGTAGATTTCCTTTACTTTTATCAGATCCGCCCGGATCGGGAATCTGATTGTTTGTGTTTGATTTGGGAGATACATTGAGTCTTCACATACTTCTTCCTTACTATTTCCTGCCACAGACCTGTTTCACTTTCTAATTTCTACCACCACTTACACAAGAGGCTTATGTTCTGTTTTCTTAGGTCTTTTATTCCAAGACCTCCTTTTCTCTTTGGTAGACAGATCTTTGACCATTTTACTAAATGATACTTTCTTTTTGTGCTTCCTCCTTGCCGGAAAAATCTTTTTCTACTCTTGTCCATCCTTTCGTATTTGTTTTAGGAAGCAAATACATTGACATGTGATAAACCGGGATACTAGACAGGCTAGTATCAATCAACATTTTCCGGCCACCCAGGGTTAGAGACCCTCCTTGCCAACCATCTAACCTTTTTTCTAGTTTACCCTCTACTGGAACCCAATCTGCCACATGAAGTCTCGAGTGTGACACGAGGCACACCTAAGTACTTTATTGGCCATTCTCCTGTCGCGCAATTAAACAGGTCTGCATAAAACAAGGCTTTCGATCATCTTGTTGAATCATCAAGATTTCACTTTTTTGGAAATTTATTTTCAATCCAGACATGTTTTCATAAAGATAAAGCAGAATTTTCAAGTTTATTGCAATCTCTTTTTCATCTTGCAAACAGATTATTGTATCGTCTGCATATTGAAGTGACGCTGCTCCATTCTCAATGTAGTTCGGGATCAGCCCGGTGATAAGTTTATTGGATTGGGCCATCTTTATCATTTTGGCTAAGGTGTCAGCTGCTATGTTGAACAAAAAAGGGGAGAGGGGTCTCCCTGTCTAACACCTTTCCCACTTTGAAAATAAGGTCCGATCTCATTATTCATCTTAACAGAAAGGGTCCCTTTCCTAACCACCATTTTGATCCATTGGCACCATTTTCCACAAAAGCCCCTTTGCTCCAAACAGTCAAAGAGGAAGTCCCAACTTACTTTGTCATAAGCCTTTTCAAAGTCTAATTTTAGGATAATGCCATTTTTCTTTTTATATCTTGTATCATGCACAATCTCATGTAGAGCCATGATGCCATCCATGATATTTCTATTTTTGATGAAAGCATTTTGACTTCTATCAATTATTCTGTCCATCACCTTCTCCATTCTTGAGTTGAGCACTTTTGTGAAAATTTTGTATTTCACATTGAGTAGACAAATCGGTCTATACTGCTGAATTATGTTGGCCTCTTTTAACTTAGGTAAAAGAGTTATCACTCCATAGTTGATCCTGCTAATATCACACTTATCATCGTAGAAGTCTTTGAACAGATCCATTATGTCGTTTTTGATTATTTCCCAACATTCCTGGAAGAACTCCACCGGAATATGGTCGGGGCCAGGTGCTGTGTTTTTTTCCATTTCCATTACAGCTGTTTTCACCTCTTCTTCGAGAGAACTCTTTGGCTAGAAGTCTGTTTTCCTCCTCTCGTTACCTTGTCCATTTCAGACCAGCACCGAGGGTCTAGCTGAATGGATGGTTTGTCAGCTGGTCCAAACAGTTGTTTGTAGAAGTTGGTAGCATGTTTTAGGAGCTCTTCATCACCTTCTATAACCTGATCACCTTGGTTTAAAGAGAAAATTGTATTCTTTCTTTTTTTCCCATTTGCTACCCTATGAAAATACTCTGTATTCCCATCTCCCTTTAGGAGCCAATTGGAATTTGAGCGTTCATTCCAATATATTTCTTCTAGTTCCAAAATCTTCATTAATTTTGTTTGAGTGTCAGTTTTTTCCTGAAGTTGGTCCACCGACAGGATTTGCTTGTTCTTCTAGGTTCTCCGGATATTGAAGTATTTCTAGGAGTTCATTCTTTATTTTTCTATTGTCCCCTTTCATTTTGTCTCCCCATCCTTTCAAGTATTTTTTCAGCCTCTTTTCTTTAATCATCCATTTTTCCATATTTGATTTCGCTGAAACTGTCCGATCCCAGATTTTCTTAACTTTCTCTTTGAACCCTTCTTCATTGAGCCAAGAGGACTCAAATCTAAATGGTTTTCGCTTTTTCTTTGTTTCTGGCCCATGGAGAGGAGCAGGGGGTTATGATCAGATAACAATCTTACCTTTTTCTGTAGGGTTGTTAGAGGGAATAGGTTTTCCCAATCCTTATTTACCAATACTCTATCCAACTTCTCAAGAGTCGGATTTTCTTGGTTATTACTCCAGGTGAACTTGCCCCCATTGAGGTATAGTTCTCTCGAGCTCATAAGTATTAATGATTTGATTAAACATATCACTCCATTTATTGCTAGCAAATTTCTTGTTCTTATCACCACTGAATCTCATGATATTGAAGTCGCCACCTATAATCATAGGGTTTCCATTTTTACTGCATATCCGAGCTAGTTCTAAGAGGAACTGCTCCTTCCCTTCCTCCCGAGCTGGCCCATACACAAAAACCAACATTAACTCTTTTTTGATTTTTTTGTCCTGAACCAAAGCATAAATGACGTGTGGTCCAGAGCTAAAGGTTTTTACATCAAACCTGTCAGTGTTAATCCCACATAACATCCCTCCTGATTTTCCCCTTGAGGGTTCCCAGTGCCAAACAAAAGATTTTTGGCTATCGATTTTTCGGAAGAAACTATCCTTGAACTTTTTCTTCATTGTCTCTTGTATACCCAGGAAATCTAACTGGTATTCCTGAATTAAGTTTTTGATGAAAGGGCTGAGGCCTTTCTTCTCTACCCCTCTACAATTCCAGATGATACCATTCATTTTTACTTTTTGGGTCTTTTGCCTTTTCTGGTGTTCACCTTTGGGCTAATCTTGGTGACTACCTCCTTGTCCCTTGCTTTCACAATAGGTGAAGCCAGGTATTTTTCTCTACTTCCACAGAAGGATACTTTTTTTTACACTTCGACTTCCTACTCGATACCAACTGAAAACCATCCTCATCGGATGACTCAATGTATCCTTCCAGTAATTGTTGCTCCACAGAGGGGTTAGCAACCTCTTCAATCTCAGGGATTGATTCAATTTCCTGGTTTCTCTTTTCCTCTAGGGTGTGTCTAGCAATTTCTAAATCTTTGATTGCATTGATAGTAGCAGCAGAATTATTGCTAAACTTAACACCCATATTACTAGCTTTATCTATGATAATCTCATCTGTAAGTGCAGCAAAAGAATTGTGAGTAGAAAGATTAGTACCTTCTAGGTTTCTTTTTTAGTTAGCTCCTCAGCTTTCTTTGCTATCTTCATGTTTTGACCCGCAAATCTGGAGCTCCTTCTTGTTTGTTGTTGCTGCTCTTGCCTTGTATGTGTCTCTTGTGCTTTTTCCTCATCTTGCTTCATTTTGCTTTCTTCTAACCCATCTTTGTCTTCTTCATTCATTGGTGCTGTATTTTCTTCTCCAGTTCCTTGTTCTTCCTCTGTTCCATCCTTCTGGATGATGGCCTCTTCCATTTCTTCTTCTTGGCTTGAGAATTCCACTTGTGGCCCTTCCTGAGTTCCTTTGGTTGGACTCGGTGAGGACCCCACCATTGTGTTGTTCACCAATGTGATCCTGTTTTCCTGCTCTTGAACTTCAGTCATCATAGTTTCATCATTTCTCACATCCCCAATCTTGGATGCCATTATAGCTGATTTAGCTTCTAATGTTGTTAATGGGTCAAATTTTGATTTGAACATATTTGACCCATACTTATTAATAGCCACAGAATGATCAGCACTGTATTGCATCACCCATATTTTCCTATCATTTTCTGAGAACTCAGGAGCCATCTTAATAGGATCTATGTTTAGTCTATCACTCCCTGGTTGGATCATGTCTCCTATCTTGAGCCCTTCATCTTCACTCTCTTCAGATTCTTCCACTGCTTGTGCCCATTTAATTTTTCCAGCAGACTTATCCTCCAGAGTTGGAATAGTATTTTGTAGAGTCCTTGTTTTCTAAGCTGCCATCATCGTCGTGTTTTGCTTGGAAAACAGCGCGAGATCCGGTAGGATGGGTTGTCGGTATTTCAAACACCCGAGCGGCCGAGCCCAAAGAAGTGCGACGGCTCAACGCCCAGAACAATCTAGAAACCGACGGGGACGCCGTTTTCCCTCTCCTCCCTCACGCTTATGCTGCCTTGACAGCGTAGCAGGTCGGCGTCAACGCTCGCCCAAGTCAGTCAGTAACCACGGGGGCACAAGTTCTTCTTCAGCTGTGATCTCTCCTCGGCACCGAGCAGCCTTTGCCGGCCGATCGGGTCGCGCCATGCTTGCCTGGCAGCTAGCTGGGCAGTGCTCTCTGTAACTTCAGTCACGGCCTCCGCATAGTCCCGGAGAAGAACCGTGGCGTTCGCCAGCCAATGAGGTGCCTTCCAAACCTTGCGCGTACAAATCGTCGCCATCTTCAGCCATCCCTGTCCCGCGCTCCCGTCCGATGCCGTCCACCTCCGACCGCGTCCCTCTCGCCACACGCGACGCACGCCGCACGACGACCAGAAACAGTGACCACAATCAGTGGGGACCTCCAACGCAACGCTCACTCGCTCAGAAGCGTTATCCTAGGAATTACTGCGAGACAGCAATACGCAAGGCGCGCCTTTTAGTTCGATCAGGCTCAGTGTAACTTCCGTTCTTCCACGATTCCAGGATCAGTCGTCAGAGCACTGTCTCGTACGTTGTTCCAGGATTCCAGGATGCCAGCGGCAAGTCTTGCCGGGCTGAGCTCGTTCTTGTCCGAGGCGCAGCTGGCGCCGACGTGTTCGCGTTCGCCGGCATCGCGCGCGAGATGAACGTGGCTGCCAGCGGCGCGGCCATGGTCACCTCCTCCGAACTACTTCAGCATCACCGTCGTCAGGCGACCTCATCGTGTACTAACCTCATCTTCAAGCACCTTCCTACCGTAAGCAAGAACAAGGACAGATCATAGAATTGTACTGACAACAACGAGGGCGCAAGTATGAAATCCACTGACTCTGAGATTCAGAAACCAGAAAGGAACACTCTGTTTCGACGGCATAAATGCATCCATAATCCGTTGGGCTGCAGAGGCCCCGGTTGACTTGACCCCGCTCCTGATTCGTCGAGTGTGAACTGTGAACCGAGACTGACTGGCAGAGTGGTGACCGCAGCACGCCGGCAGCTTAAATTCGCATCCGCCAGAGCAGAGAAAACCGCGGTCAGTCACTGTTGCGATCATGCATGGGCGTCATGTGCTTCTGCCCACTTGAGTCGTCCGGATGTCGTTTCTTCCTCGCGATGTGATCTGTTTCTGACATTTCGGATCCGATTGTCTTTTCTGGTAATTGGGATGAGTGGTCATCTAACAATGCTACACTTGTACGATGATCTAAACTTATCCAGCCAATACATAAACATGACAGTACATAAGCTAATAAAAACATTACTCGTTTCTTGCTTGGATTTAAATGTTAATTGGGCGAACGATTTACACCTACAACAATTTTCCATCACCTAAAAGTGTATACGCGGACGGGGATGCCGAGCACTCGTTTCCATCCTTACTCTCTCATGAGTCATGATACGAGTGGCAAGAACACTGCCCTGCATAACGAGCCGCGTTCCAGCGTCTGGTGACCTCGTCTCCCATCCTGGCACGCTTCCACGGTTAACTAGCCGATGCCGTCCATCTCAGAGCGCACGCGACAGGCGCAGCAGACGGGGACCAGAGAGGCAGCGGCCACCACTTGACACCGGTGGCGTGGTGGTCTCCAGTACGACGAACGCAAGAGTTAAACAGCACCGAACCGAAAGCGAGGAGGAAACCTCATCTGCTGGCTCAGCAGCTTCCATTCTTCCACGTCGTACTAGTCCGCGCCGAGACCAGTCACCACTGTCTTCTTCCAGTTCCAGCATGCCGCCACCGTCCGGGCTGCTTGCCAAGCTGGCGGTGTCCATCCTGCTCATCCTCGCCGGAACCGGCGCAGCGGCAGCCGCCACTCCCGACGAGTTCGTCTTCTTCGGCTTCGCGCGCGGCGGGAACGTGACGACCAGCGGCGCGGCCACGGTCACGCCGTCCGGGCTCCTCCAACTCACCAACGACACCAACGAGGTGTTCGGGCACGGGTTCTACCCCGTCCCCGTCCGCTTCAAGAACGCCTCCACCGGCGCGCCGCTCTCCTTCTCCACCACGTTCGTGTTCGCCATCGCGCCGCGGTACGCGGAGGCCCACGGCCACGGGCTGGCCTTCGCGCTCGCGCCGTCGGCCCGCCTCCCGGGCGCCCTGCCCGGGAAGCACCTCGGCCTCTTCAACACGTCGGACAACGGCGAGGGCAAGGTCAGGAGCCAGGTCGTCGCCGTGGAGCTGGACACGGCGATGGACGCGGAGTTCGGCGACATCGACGACAACCACGTCGGCGTCGACGTCAGCAGCCTTCGCTCCGCGAACGCCACCACCGCGCGCTACGTCGACAACAGCAACGGCGGGGTCGCCAACCTGAGCCTGATCAGCGGCGCGCCGATGCAGGTGTGGATCGAGTACGACGCCGCCACCGCGCGGCTCGAGGTCACGGTGGGGCCCGCCGGCGCGCCCAGGCCGCGGGTCCCGCTCGTGACGTGCGCTGTGAACCTCTCCACCGTCGTGGCCGACGACGAGACGTTCGTCGGGTTCTCGGCGGCCAACGGCGCCGCCGCGAGCTCGCACTACGTTCTCGGCTGGAGCTTCCGCCTCGGCGGCGGCCGCGCGGAGGACCTCGACCTCGCCAAGCTCCCACCGCTGCCGTCTTCGTCAAAATCAAAGAAGAAGACGACACCGCCGCTGCTACTGGTCGTGGCGCTGCTCCTCCTGGCCGTAGTGGTCGTGCTCCTGGTGTCGGCGGCAATCACGGCGGCGCTCGTGATCAGGCGCCGGCGGTTCGCCGAGGAGGAGGAGGACTGGGAGATAGAGCACTACGGCACGCACCGGATCAGGTACAAGGACCTCCACGTGGCGACCAGGGGGTTCCGCGACGTCATCGGCGCCGGCGGCTTCGGGACCGTGTACCGCGGCGTCCTGCCGGGCCTTGGGGAGGTGGCGGTGAAGAAGGTGGCCCACGACTCGCGGCAGGGCCTGCGCGAGTTCGTGGCGGAGGTGGCGAGCATGAGCCGGCTGCGCCACCGCAACCTGGTCCAGCTCCTCGGCTACTGCCGGCGCCGGGGCGAGCTCGTCCTCGTCTACGACTACATGGTCAACGGCAGCCTCGACAAGCGCCTCTTCGACGTTGACCACCCGCCGCTGAGCTGGGCCCAGCGCGGGAAGATCGTGCGCGACGTGGCGGCGGGGCTGCTGTACCTGCACGAGGGGTGGGAGCAGGTGGTGGTGCACCGCGACGTGAAGGCGGCCAACGTGCTCCTCGACGCGGGCATGAACGCCAAGCTCAGCGACTTCGGCCTCGCCAGGCTCTACGACCACGGCGCCAGGCCGCAGACCACGCGCGTGGTGGGCACGCTCGGGTACCTGGCGCCGGAGATGAGCAAGACCGGCAAGGCCACCACCGCCACCGACGTCTACGCGTTCGGCGCCTTCCTGTTGGAGGTGGCCTGCGGGCGGAGGCCGTTGGAGTTCAGCGACAACGCCGACTCGCCGGGGCTCGTTGACCTGGTCCTCGAGCACTGGAAGGCCGGGAGGATCGGAGACGCCAGGGACCCCAGGATCGGCAGTAAGTGCGACGAGGACGATCTCGAGTTGGTGCTCAAGCTGGGTCTCCTCTGCTCGCACCCTGACCCGCGGCGCCGGCCGAGCATGAGGCAGGTCACGCAGATGCTGGAGGGAACAGCACTGGTTCCGGAGACCGCGCTAGAGGATCTGGACCACAATGCCAGGTTGTTCTTTGGGTATAACGAGTCCTTCGACGAGTTCGTCACCACCGCTTTCCGTACCACGTCCGAGGCCACCACCGTCACAACGGAGCAGTCTTCTTCCTACTCCTCCGATGACCAACGACAGCAGCTCATCTCCGGTTCAGGAGTGTCGCCTTACGAGATTACCAGATCTTAGAGACCTTTATTATTAGGTTGTTCGAATCCAAACAAATACTAGTACAGGATAAGGTGTTTTCTAATTCTCTTTGCCAAATCAGAGTTCAAACAGATTTTTAATATCCTAATTTCAGATGTATTACTATAAAAGTCATCTTGAATTAGTATACCACAAAATTATCATTTTGGATGGTGCATTTAAAACGGGATTGGTGTAAAACATGAACTTTGACCGTTTGCAGGTGAATACCTTCATATCAGGAGTCAATCAGCCTCCAAGACGAGATAAGAATGTGATGACTGCATCATTTCTGCGGAGAATGAGAAGTGAACCGTCACTGATATCACGTTCTCTTAAAAGGAATTGAAATACACTGCAACCTGCTTCTAAACCAGTTGACTTGAGCAACTAAATATCTTCTGAAGGACTAAATAGACAGTACAACTGTTGTGCTACTTGAAAAGTCATGTCAGCATGGCATATTTTATTCATATAATATCAGGTTACAGGTTAGTCAAGAAGGATCATCGTCATCTTCCTGGATGCCCAGCGCAGCACTTCGGATCATTTCAGAATCAACTCCTACAAGGAAGTTCAGATATTTAGATCTTGACCTTTTTTAAAACTGAATACAGATAAAGTGGCAGAGCCACAGACAGGAACTACATATTGACGTACCTTCTATAAACAATTCAAATTCATCATCGCTTGGTTCCTTCGATGTCATTTGGCTGACTGTTTGATTAATTTCCATCCAGTTTGGCTGCTCATCTGGGCCAGAGAACACTTCAGTTCTGTCCAGAACCCAGTCATCAACAAAGTCTATGTAGTCCACTGAGACAGGATCAAATCCTTTCATCTTGCGTTGTTGTCTATGAACAAATATTAGACAAATCAGTCTTTGTTCTCTTCTAATCTAACAACCAGTTACAGTATTCTATGTAACATGATATATTTACCTTTGCTGCAGCCGAAGGTTGTATTGTACAAAGGTGAGATGATGCATTCGTTGACGCTCAAAACTATTCATTCTTCCATCATGAACTTGTTCAAAAGGGATGTGTGTCCGATCACATCCTCTAGCACTGCAGGTTTGACTGAGAATTCGGACTGCTAGACGTGTCAGATTTGGGCAAGCTCCTCCATATGTATACCACCAGTCAGCTGCAAGATAAAAATAACAATATGAAAACCGCACATATCAACAAGCATCATAAAAAGAATATCATCTTGTAACAACATAGATAAGAGGATGCACAAAAGAAGGGTAATAAGGTTTTGCCAGTGAAGTAACACAGTTATAAAATTCTGATTGGCTGTTTTTTTTCTTTTTGAAAATGTGATCACGGTTGTCAGAACTGGTAAATCGTGTAACCTAATTCATATGATTTTTTTAATACTAACCAGGAGGTAAAGTACGCCTAGATCGGATAGCCATTTGCCTGCGGAAATCCCCTGCTGCCTCTCCCGGTACATATTGAGCTCTCTCTGGATTTTATCTTGGATCTTCACATCAGAAACTAGTCTTTCTATGCAGTCCAGCATTCCTGAGAAGATTATATTTGACACATCACCTCGAATCCCATCAAAAAACAGTGGATTCAGGAAGAAACCAGCAGAATGAAGTGGTCGCGGTATTTGATTATCCCATCTCCAGTCAATAATATTCCAGTAAGTCATGTAATTGCTCTTCCTCACCAGCTCCTTCTTTATTGCTACTTTTGCCTGGTACAATCCAGCATAAATGTAACCCATCGAAGGCCTCTTGCTACTACTAACTAGTTTAAGAAGGTGCACCAGAGGTTCAGTGATGCGAACGACTGCAGCACAAGAGGACCAGAACTGCAAATTACTAACAAGATTGCTCACTTCAATTCCACCCTTTTTTGGTAGCAAGTAGTGTATCCATTCATCCGAGTTAACCATAGTTTGCAAAGCGTCCTTCAGATTGTACATGTTCTTCAGTGTGACAAAGTTCATAGCAGAGCGAGTCTCTGCAGGAACCAGCAGATCTTTCCCATGCAGATACTTCTTCATCAGATTCAATGCAGATGAGCTATTGTAGAAAAATCCTGTGATGACCTTCGCACTACTGATTATCTCACTGATTGCCCCCTCCTTACTGAAATCTTCAAGCATGCCATTAATGATCTGGAATGTACATGGGGACCAGAACAATGTGGGAAATGTTTCACCTAGCCTGTTTCCTGCCGCCGCATGGACCTCGGAGTTGTTTGTGATTATTTGGATGACATTTTTCTCGCCAACTTCTTCAACAATATTCTTTAGTAACTCATACAGTGCATCTGCTGATGCAATAATGGTGGTTGCATCTACTGATTTCAGAAACATAGTACCTGCTGGGCAATAAACCAAAAAGTTTATCAAGGTTCTCCCTTTATCAGTGATCCACTCATCTGCCAACACCGAGCAGCCTGTCCTAGACCAACTTCCCTTGTAGAATTCGAGCTGGGACATCACATCGTCGAGCGACCGCTTAAGGATGTGACCACGAAAGTCACTATATGAGAGTGGCTCAAGCCTCCCTCCTGCAGATGCAACGGCCTCAAGCATCGGTTGGAAGTAGACAGAATTCACTGCCTCCAATGGCACACCAGCATCATACAAGAACCTCCCAACTGCCATGGAAACTTGCTCCTTGTTAAAGCCAACATGACCCAAAGGACCCGGCGTTGTAACTGCATCGATTGCCATTGCAACCTGGTGAACAGGATTGGTGTGACCGCGAGAAGGAGTGGTAGGCTGCAGCCGCTGAGCCTGAAGAACAGCCGGCGTCTCAGGAGTATAGGCCTGACTCAACGCCGCTTTCTTCTTCTTCCTACCCCCGCTCCCCTTCGCCTCCGCGCCCACGGGAGGCCTTTCCTGGAGAGGCACGGGATCGAAATCGAGCACCTCGTTCAGCTGGATCATGTGGATGGGGCTCTCCGTCCCACCACCGCCGCCCCCGACCTGGCTGGAGGCGGCGGGCGCATCTGCTGGCTGGGCGAGCCGTCTGATGTCATTGTTGAGGGAGAGCTTGCGCTTCTTCTTGGCGGCGACGGCTTCGAGGCTGCGGAGCATGGTGTCCTCCACGTCGTGGGGCACGCTGGGGCAGCAGCACGCGTTGCCCGGACGGCGCGCGAGGTGCTCCTTGAAGCGGTGGATGCCGCCGCCGAGAAAGTGCTTGCCACAGTAGGCGCACTTGAGGCGCGTCCGCCCCTCGGACCGCACCAGCGCGCAGTGCTTCCACGCCGGGTCGTGCTTCTGCGCGCCAATCGGCACCACCACCTCCTCCTCCACCGCCACCGCCGACGCCGTGCCGGCATCCTCGTCGTCCTTGTCCATCCGCCACAAAGGCCAACTCCCTCCCGCGACGCTGCATCAGGGATCACAACCTGCCGTCAGAAATGGCGCGAATCTCGATTTGAACGGCGGTGGAATGAATTCACACGGCCGTGTAATCAATCCCCAAGTAGCCGGGGGCTAAATTAAACTGCAAGGGCGCCCGAGCCAAACCCAAACCAAGAGAGAGTCGAGAAGGGAACCGAGGGGAGGAAGACGAGCTCACCCGGGTTTTCGGGAGGCGAAGCGAACGCCACCGCAGCAAATCGGCGGAAACCCCAGCAAGCCGGATCGGGAGAGAAGAAAACCAGAAGGGAAGAGGGGGTTGGTTGGGGCGGCCGCCGGCCGGACGGGTGAGTGATACGGCTTGGCCGGGTGGTTGACCTGGCCGGTTCGCTTGTGGGTTGGTTCGGGCGGGTTAGGATAGATTTCGGGCTGATCTGGTCCGGCCTGGCCTAGACTCCGTGCAAGCACAAAATCCAAGGGCCGAAAAAACATGTACCCGCGGCCGCGGGAGCAAACCTTAGGGTCGGCCCATTTTGCCAGGGGCGGGAAGCCCATGGCGACAGAGACAGTTGCTGGAGGCTCGTTTACCGAACTGAATCCGGCTCTGGTGGCTGAGCTACCTCCCTCCACAAATATAAACATTCATTAACTTTCAGCCATCATGTTTCACCTTCGTTTTATTCAAAAATTTATAAAAATATTATTTATTTTGCAATAGTTTATTTTATTACTAGATACATTTTAAGTATAACTTCTTTATTTTTATATTTTCACTAATATTTTGAATAAGACGAATGGTCAAAGGTGGAGTCTAAAAGTCAACAAATCCTTATATTTCTGTACCGAGGGAGATGTTCGACAAAATGGCTAGGACAAATATGTCAATGATGTGACCTGCAACTATGCTCTAAGGTAGATCAGTAACCAAAGAAAGCTAATACAAAGTGGGGAATGCCAAGAAAAATGATTTGTTCAAAAAAGAAACACTAAGAAAAATGAAGCACAAACGGAGAGAGGTCGTGGCAGTGATTGAATAGGAAGTACAGTGGATTATAACTTAGAAGGATCCCTTCTGTTTATGAGCCAAGAAAAAACATACTAGTAGATCTGATAATCTGAAACATCATGAATTCATGATTCGATTTTTTCAACTCTTTTGTTAAATAACAGGTATATGGTGCAACAAGGTGTGCAGGTTGAGTTGATCGCCCCGGCGTTGGATGCAAAGCACCGATCACGCCCTCAATTGATGTCGCTTGACCAGTTCTGGACCTTGGACTGATGATGAATCAAGTATGTGTGCAAATTTGTACTTTCTTTCAACATCACATAATGGATCTATCTCAGAGACATTTTCGATTACAAATATACTACCTTGGAAAGTTGCAACAGAAAACTTGAACATCTACAGATAAGAGGGGGAAATATAAAGATTGAGCACTATTTATCCATGAATAAGAACATTTTGTCAACAATGTACTGCCGCCAGCAGAAGAAGACCAAAACCCAACTATTATCACTCCAGATCCTATGAGTGAACAACGTTCCTGGTATTGGGAACGGTATCGACTCCCTGCTATGGGCCAAAATGTTCAGAAAGCTGACGATAATGTTCATTGTTTCCTCTACTTTTGAGCTATTTTATAACCTGGCAACCTCAACATGTGGTGTGTCACAACAACTTTTTACAGCATTCGATATAATGAGGGGACATAATGGCTTTATCTAAAAAAAATGATGTAGGGATAGAGTGCAAGTAGAGGTCGAATCAGAGATGAATTTAGAATAGTAATGGTCTGATGTAAGTATCATTGACTACAAGTCTTGTAATCCATAGAACCATATCAAAATCTGTTCCACCTCCGAACTGTCACCTGCTTGCATTATCATTTGATCAGGCTCCATTTTATGACTGACATGCAACGTTGGATCTAATTTAACATTGAACTCCATTTGTTAGTGGTTCATAAATAGAAAACCACATTCAATCTGCAAAAGAACATAGATAGTGTGTGATTGTTCATGGAATCTTACAACATTTTACCATACATCTGAAGTTGTGGATATATAGAAAACCAGGGGCACACTTTGCATAAATGTAGTTGACTTGGAAAGCAGAAACAAAAACCACATGTTATGATGTCCTGGCACAAGTTTTTCTATTTTAATTTCATTAAGAAAAATAAAGGCAACCCCAAAATTTTGAAGACCAACAAATATGTGTTGCTGTACTTTCAAAACAAGATGTAATTTCTAGAAGCGAGAAACAGTCCTGAATGCAAAATGTGTAAGGTCATGAGCTAAACTAGATCCCAAATGCTAACTGTAAATGCCATCAGAGAACGTACATGTGAGACATACTTTTGTATGAACACTAAGTCAGTACCGGCAGCAATGGCTTTAGCTGCCCTAGCAATGATTTAGCCAAGTCCAAGTTCCTTCTTCAGCTTCTCGAGAGCAGCCTCTATTTCAGAAACACCATCATCAAAGGTGTTTGCTGCTGTCTTATCATCTTTGGCATTCTTTGCTTGCCCTCCGAACTGTGTGTATGGATCATTCCCTGTGTCGTCCTCAGAGTTGGAGCCATCAACCTTCAGTTCGTTCTCCAGAAATTCAACGAATTCCTCACCAATTGCCTGATCGAGCAGATTCCAATAAATGGTTGTCATTACATTGCTTTATAATTTTATAGGTGAATGTTATGTATGCTGTTTGATCACATGGCACTTCTCAACAGTTACAAACTCATGATACGGTGTATATGAATAAACAGCTTACTGCCAACTCTTCCCATAGGCTTTTGGGTTTCTGATCAGAATTCAACCCAGCCTCCCAATTCTGAAATTCTGCTTGCAGATCTTTAAGGAAATCAGCTGCAAAAAGCACAACAACTATGTCTCAAATTTTCAGTTAAAGATGAAAACATTTTTTAGGATCTAATACCAAAAATACTTATATATTCACATGACAAACACTATGGTCTCAAATTTATAGACTATAGTACAGCTATGGAAGTTAAACTGACTTCACAGCATGTAACAAAAATTAACTGGTTAGCAGTTTAGCACACACTTTCATCAGTGAGGAACAAAGTTCGGGATAACAGAAGAACAGAGAGATTTTCTTTACCAAACCCATAGAACTGCTCTTCTGCACCAGTTGATTTACTCTCCCTAGAGCTGGAAGCCCAGGACGAATCTGAATTGCTGTTCGCGTATTTGGATCGGCTTTCTGAATTCATCAGTGTGTTGTACGCGTGCTTGATCCGCAGGAACTTCTCCTGGGCATTGGGCTGCGTTGGCCAAATCCACGAAGTTAATGATGTTGTCATTACAGTAGCCATTCCTAGAAATCGCGTAGACAACAAAGAGAATGCAAAGGTGTAACCAAGCAGCAGCAACCGAACGCACCTCCTTGTTGACGTCCGGGTGGTACTTGAGCGCGAGGCGCCGGTACGCACGCTTGATCTCGTTGGGCGCCGCCGAAGGTGAAACTCCGAGAACCTCGTATGGGGACTCGCTCCGACGTCCGCCGATCCCCGCGCGGACCCTCAAGCTCGAACGCCGCCAGCGGTGCGCGGGACCATGACAGGAGAGGCGGGCGAGGTTGCTCCGGCAAGTGGAGTCGACAGCCTGGTGGAGCAAGCGGAGCGGCGGAAGCGGGGTCGGCATAGCCAGACGGCGACGGGAGGCGGCAAGTGGTAGAGACTGGTGCGGCGGAGCAGCGGCCTGTAGCTGGAGCGCCATGGCGCAGCTGGAGGCAGTTGGATTTGCTTGCCGTCTTTTGAATGGCTCGGACGAGCCTTCGCAACCGGAAGAGGCAGGATCGTCAGCAGTCTAGATCCAGCCGTATTTGGGTACTGTAGAAATCGGACGGCCCTTACCCCTTATCGAGGCTGATAGTATATAGTACATGTAATCAATTTCAAAAGAGGAGAGAGAGAGAGAGAGAGAGAGAGAGAAATCACAACAACTACAAAATTCTTAGTAACAACTATCAAATTCAGATAACATTGAGTATCACATCGAATACTCAAGCAAAAAGTACATGAGCAGCAGTAATATACGAGCATCAGAAAATACAAATATCTATCAGCCTCGTGCAAGCAGGCTCTGAAAATCAAAACGCAGAGCACATCAGAAGAATACAGCTGCTGAGTACACCAGGAACAGCCCAAAAAACACCACCATACTTTCTATCGGGTTTGTTGCATCTCTCATCCTTCACATTACCAATCCTAAGAACCTGAATTGCCATTGGAAGATGGCCCAGGGCCAAGCAGCAACGGCGGATCCTTCTTGCTGTCGGAATCAGAATCTTCTTTCGGAGCAGGTCTTGCAGCAGCCCATGCACGAAGAGGCGGCTCGAACATCTTCCCCGCAACGTCTGGTGGCTGTTGAGGGGCATCCTCTCCTGGCAGCACAACAAGGCCCTTCTCCCTGAGGGACGACGGTTCATTGTAGCACTCCTTCCAGAGTGAGTCCACAAGCTGTCGCTCCTCACGAGCAGCATGGAGATCCTCAGCATCCATAGTGCTAATCCCTTCAATTCGGCTCTTGAGGATTTCTTTCAATTTGTCTTGGTCAGGTAGAGCGTTACCAGCACCAGATGTCTTGTCCTGTGCCAACTCAAGAAGACCGCCTAACGCAGCCTCACGGACTAAGGAATCATTGCTAGATGCGAGATGCATCATTTGCTTTGGAAGACCAAGCTCTGTAGCTACGCTCCTATCTGTCTTGTTGTTGTGCAGCAGGTATTGTGTGAGATTGAGAGCCTTCCTGAAATTATACAGCAGGACAATGTTATTGAACATTGGCAGATGAATCGTTCCACATTTCCACCAGCAGTAATTTTTTAACTTCACACTAAATCATAATTTGGAACTAATAGAAAAGGATGTACCCAGTGCTGAGAGCTCCCACACTGTGCGGGGTCTGGGGAAGGGTATTAGCGGCAGGCCTTACCCTCGCCTGTGCAATGTAGGGAGACCGCGGCTCGAACCCGGGACCTGTTGGCTACAGGCGGTATGCTCTACCGCTGCACCAGGCCCGGCCTTCATAATTTGGAACTAATGTTTTGTAAAATTTTATTACAACAAGTAGACTATGAGTGAAAGACCTTTTTTTCTAACAACGCATGCAGAATCACGGAAACTCCATTATCATTAGCAAAGCGACGAAAACATGTGGTGTGCTTTGCCCCAACACGGTACTTACAGCTTAATCATGGAGCTGTTATGGAATGTAGCCATGTAGGAAAATAAATTTTAGTGAAGTGTGCTGCCTGTGAGATAAGCTTAATCATGTAGTTGTTATGGATTGTAACCATATAGGAAAAATAAATTTAGTGAAGCGTGCAGACTTAAAGATACTGTTTTGACCAATACCAATAAAAGCAATGTTGATCGTAATAAAAGGTGAACATGGGTCTACATTTTATCATAGTGTTTATTAATAGGAACCCAAAGAAAAAAAGAGAGTAAATGTGTGAATACATCTTAATAATATCATATACAGCTTACCTCTGAAGTCTAGCATCATCAGAGCTGAGTGCATCTTTCAATCCAGCATAGCCATTGCCCAAGCGAAATGCAGAAATTCCTGGCTGGTTATGGCGAATCAGAGCTGCAAGTACAAACTCCATGGTTAGCCAGATTATCTAGAGAAGCCAAGTGCATTTAGCCTCTCAAATCAGACTGACTGATATGATTATGAAAGTGTATACTTACAAGATATTGCTCCTAAGGATTTTGTGCGTACATTGGTATTGGGATCAGATGTGAAGTTTGTCAGCAGTGGCTCCAGTCCGTTGGATTCCATGACGAGTTTCTGGCTCTTGGGATTATTCTGCACAATCGTACTCACAACTTCTGCTGCCTTTGCTCGGATGCCAGCATGTGAATTCTTCAAGTAACCAAGTAGAGGATCTAAACCACCAATAGAATGTAGATCTGTTTAGATAAATTGTACAAGTGTTAGGATTCTTCTTATGCAATCAACATTGAAATAAGCATTTGCAAACAGGAAGAGCATCAATTTCAACCATGGTTCTTACCATTTGCCATGTCAATGGATTCAACATGCTCTTGTAACTCATCCAACATGTCTGGAAAAAAGAAAACAAATAGTACGGTGAGCATTCATCTTTAGAACAATAGAAATTAATTTGCAAACGATTGAAATGTTCCAAACAGTACCCTCAATGTTCTCTGGAGTGATGCCCTGTGACTGCAAGACATCTTCTGGAGTTTTCATCACTTGAGTGATCTCTTTCATCCTCTTGACTACATCAATTGTGTTCTCTTGCATTGCCTCCATGAACCATTTCCTATCTTCCTCACTGCAAATAGCCGGATTTAAATGAAATTAAGAAAACATGACCATACAAGCTCAAATGATCCAAACAGTTATAATTAAGACTTAAGAGAGGTATGATTTGGCCACAATTAATTCGATAAAAAGGCAGGATAGAGTACAAGTTAGCCGAAGGCAAACAACACTTGCATAAAATAAGCACATAATTTCAGCTATTCTAGTCTCACGTTAATTTGAGGTTTTTAACAAGACCAGAAAAAAAAGGTCACCGAAGCATCTGAATTTGAAGCTCTATCCTAGGTTTTTGCGATAGTACAAGCATAGACAGGGGATCTGGCGGGAGACGCGAACCTGAGAGCGCGCGGCGGGTTGGTGCCGTCGCCATGTGCAAGGCTCCACTTGAGCAGGCCGTTCCAGTCCGGCCCTCCGTCCTTTGACATCTCCGGTTGCCGGAATCGACGATACAATCGCTGCGAGGATGATGGAGGGAGAGACAAATAGGCAAACACAGCTAGGCTCGTATGTTATTAGTAGAGCTGTGGAAGCTCCTCGCCTCCTTTTATGGGGGCAGTGGCGGTGGAGAAGTCAGCCGTGGCGTCGTCGAGAGAGACCGTGCGTGCGGCGGCGGAACCCCGACTCCGGAGTCCGGAGTGTTCCCGAAAGTACCTTGCGCTTCCGCGAGAAAAACAACACGGGCCGCTTCGCTTATGTGCATTAGATTTCGTAGGCCGCCTTCGTGGGCCTACTCGTAGTGACATGGGTGGATTTAAGAAGGAAGAAGTCCTATTTTCCCTCTTGAATTCTTAGCTTAGCGGAGTCTGATTTTCCTTCTCAAACTGTAAAATTGGTTATTCGTGCCCTTTAACTATCACACTCGTTTTGCAGGCGGTTTTGACCAACATGGCATCTGAGGCCCACATGTCACTATGTCACGTCATCTCTTCTCTCAATTCCCCATGGACGTCCAATCATTGACTCGTCGTCGTCGACGACCCAGCCGGACTTGACACGGAGGAGAAACTAGAGCGAGAGCAAGCGGAGGGAGCAGGGCGTCAGGACTTCTAGTCAACGCGCAGCAAGGCAACACGGTGGCCGGTGCCCGACGGGGATCGACAAGGGAGACAAAGTGCGCATCAAAGTCCAAAAACAAGGAGTATGCCAGGACGAGAATAGAGAGAGAAGAGAGAAGATGATGTGCCACAATGACATGTAGGGCCTATATGCCATGTAGGATGAAACCACCAGCAAAATCAGCTAGGGAGGTTAAACGAACGGTATTGATAGTTGTAGGGGCAACAATAACATGTTTTAGAGTTCGGGAGGAAACTAAACTCTGTCAAGAGTTTAGGGGGTAAAATAGGACTTCTTCCATTCAAGAATGCTTTGAATGTGTCATATGTCCTGCAGCTTGTTAGGGATTATGTTCTTGTTTGTTGGTTAATGAAGATTTTTTTTGTGACAAGGAAGACCTTTATTGATCAAATGGTAGGGTTACAATCTACTGCCGCTAAATGGCTAACAAAGTTTATGATTTGTCTAAGAAATACAACTGTTGACATACTCTTACAAGCATAATGTACTAATTCGTTTGCAACCCTATTTTGATCTCTAACACAATGTTTTGTCTCTACCTCTGGGAGCTCATTCATATGCATCTTCGAAGATTTTTTTCTTGTACTGACTATAAAAAATACTATTGTTTTTTAAAGTATGGTAGAGGTTTATTTATGTAGCCAAAGAAAATGTTGATTGTGTTTTAGAGTAGAAGTGTAGTAGTTATGGAGCCAGAATTTACTTGAGCCCTGTTTTGTACTAGTATATTATTTTGTAGGACTCTGTATATTTGTTATACAAGCAACCAGATGAACTGTTCCGCAAGATGCCGCCGGTTAGCGGCTCTGCCTGCAAGACACCCGCCGTGTCGCGCCCTCTAACTACCGCAGAGGCTGGCTGTCGCGCGGCGATGAAGAAGGCTATCTTGCCGGTGACGAGGACACGTTCATCTCCTTCCCAGACGACGCCCTCTCGCCCGTCTTGGCCCGGCTCCCCGACGCGGCCGACGTCATCCGCTGCGCCGCCACGTGCCGGCGCTGGTGCAACGTCGTAGCCAAGGACGCCGCCGTGTTGTCGCGCAGGCTGCCGGTCCTCCCACGCCTGGCCCTCGGCTTCTTCCACCAGGAGAACGACCGGAAGAGGAAACGATCTGCCGATCCCCAGCCTTCCTTCGTCCCCACGGCCGCAGCGGCTCGGCTCCTCGGCTTGCGGCCATGCCAGACCACGCTGGCGCTGGCGGATGCCATGCCGGACGATAGCCGTGACGGACTGTTCGATCACGCACGCCCTGTCACGGCCCGCAACGGCTGGCTCGTGCTCGAGCTTGGGCATGAACGGCGCACCCACGGATTAAAGCTCTGCGTTTGCAACCCCATGACCGGGGACATGGCCTTGCTCCCGCCTCTCTCCGGCGCAGACTTCCCCGGAGACTACGCGTGCGCGCTGCTCACCGGTCACGACCTCGATCCGCCGAGACCGTTGTCCGGCTTCTTCCGCGTGCTCATAGTCTACAACCGCCGCAAGTTCACCGCGCTGCGCACCTACTCCAAGGACACCAGCAGCTGGAGCAAGGAGGCGAAACGGTCAGGCCCAAAGATCCCAGCTTACAAACTGCACGCGCTTGGCCAGAGCGTCCTGGTCCGTGGTGTGGCCTACTGGCCCCTTGGACGCACAGCGTTCGCGGTGCGGCTCGACGTTCCTGACGCTCATGAGCTGCCCATGCCGCCGTCCGGCAGCCTGGACCTGCCCCCTGGCTGGGGTGCACTCGGCGTGACACCGGACGGGAAGCTCATGTTCATCGACGCCGCAGTTTGTGTTAACTTCCTAACACTCGCAAAAGGGTCTTCTGTGCCAATGGAGATGACACGCGCACGGGCAAATGGCAGAGTACGGAATCGGAAGACTGCATCCGACTGAAAGAATTAAACGTACGTTGTGGAGGTTTCAAGGCACCGCCGTTTGGAGAGTCCATCAACCTGCGATGGTTCTGCGAAAAGAGTGGCATCCTCTTCTTCACCCTTGGCAAAGGTACCAATAGTCCCGGGACATTTGCACTGAACTTTGCCACCCAGGAGGCTGACAAGGTGGCCGACGGCCTAGAGTGTGATTCCTGGAGGAACTTCGTTGGATATGAAATGGATGGAGCCACATACCTAGCGTCCATACCACAACAAATTGCCAAGCTCAATTTAGGCCGGACACCGCTCAATGCCGACATTCCATCACAAAGTGGATCAAACAAATGTAACTCTCCATGATGCCGTCCAATGTTCCCCCAGGGCCCTGATATCCGTGAATCTAAACTGAGAAAGCAAAGCACCAGATGTTGCCACTCTGTTTTTTTAGTCATCTTGGCACTCTGTGTTGGACATGTGCTCAAAATTACATCGACATTGTCAAGAAGTATTTCATCTTGTTATTTTGAGCAAATCAGGGACCGGATTTCACCATATAAGAATTGTCATCTTTTGCTTTGTATTCTTTTATAGATAATGTCAAATATTCGCTTTGTACAAAAGCAATCTAGATGAAGAATAAGTTGTGCAAAAGAAGATATTTGCGTTACTTTGTGCAATTATAGCTCTGAGAGATATGGTGGCTACTGCTGTCGCGGTCAGCGTTTCCATGGGCATGATGAAGCCCGTCCTGGCCAAACTCATCACGCTAATGGGCGATGAGTACAATAATTTCAAGGGGCTGCGGAAGGAGGTGTCCTTCCTCAAGCGCGAGCTTAGCGACATGAATGCTCTCCTCGAGAAAATGGATGAGGCTGATGAACTCGACCAGCAGGCTAAAAATTGGAGGAAAGACATAATAGAGATGTCTTATGACATTGAAGATTGCATCGACAACTTCATGGAGCTTAGAGGTGAACCCGAGGACAAGGTCGGGATCCTCCGAAAAGCTTCCAAGGATCGTCGTTGCCTAGCCAGCCAGTTCCAAGAGATTAGGACTTTAGTGATCCAAGCAAGCGAGCGCCGACAAAGGTACATGATTGACAGGTGCATCTCAGTTACTACACCTGTAGTTGTCGATCCTCGCCTGTCAGCACTCTACAAGAATTCAAAAGGCCTTGTGGGCATGGAGAGTCGTAAGGGGGAGCTTATCAAATGGCTAATATAGGATGATGTGCAAGAATTAAAGGTGATTTCGATTGTTGGGTTCGGAGGCTTAGGCAAGACTACGTTGGCTATTCAGGTGTATCACGAAGTTAGAGAGCATTTCGATTGCATGGGATTTGTATCAGTTTCTCAGAAACCAGATATAATAAGGCTACTTGGCAGCATGCTAAAACAACTTGGGCTACATGTATATTCTCATGCTTGCGAGGAGAAAGACCTCATCAATGACCTCTGTGGACATCTGCAGGATAAGAGGTAGTTATTTTTAATGTTCACTTGTAGTTTAATTAGAGGAGGTAATATCTCACAACTAGTTCAACATAACATATTTTTAAATCATACCCATTCCTACATTTAAAGCAAAGTAATAAGTTTATTTTCTATGCACCTTATATATTGCATACAAATATTTTTCGATACTAGTATAAAAACATTTAGTTACATCTACCTTTACAATGTTATACATTTTACCATATGATGACATAATTGGATATTTACTTCAATAGGGTATACATGGTTTAAATGTAGCATCTATTATCTCAAGTGTACCATATTTGCATGATTGATTCTTTTGAAGAAATTGAAAAAAATGTTTATTCCATTTTTTGCGTAGGTACTTCATTATAGTTGATGATTTGTGTGATATACGGGCTTGGAATACCATCAGTTGTTCTTTCCCTCAAAATAAACAAAGCAGAATAATGGTAACTACACGAAATGAGGAAATAGCTAGAGCATGTTGTTCTGGCAACCGTGGATTCATCCATAATATGAAGCCCCTAAGCAAGGAAGACTCAAGAAAATTATTCTTTAAGAGAATATTTGGATTTGAAGATGAATGTCCTCCCCACTTGATAGAAGTCTCATGTGGAATTATGAAGAAGTGTGTGGTTTGCCGCTTGCAATTGTCACTGTAGCCAGTATGCTAGCTTGTCTACCGACAAGATCGAAGGGGCAATGGGAATACATACAGAATTTTCTAGGTGTTGAATCTACAACAAATACCAACTTTGAAGATATGATGAAAATATTGGACCTCAGCTACAAAAATCTTCCCCATCATCTAAAGGCATGTTTCTTATATCTTGGTACTTATCCAGAGGATCACACGATAAGTAGGATTGATCTAGTCCGGCGATGGGTGGCAGAAGGCTTTGTGAGTTACTCTCCAGGGCAAGATGTATGGGATGTTGCCGATAGCTATTTCAATGAGTTGGCCAATAGGAGCATGATTCAACCTGCGTATGAAAATGATTATATCGTGATGCAACACTGCATAGTACATGATATGATGCTTGAACGAATTCATCAGAACCACGGAAGAGGAGGAGGCTGAGGATGAACTGGTGTGGGGTGTGTTTCAAGAAGCTGTAGATGCTCTCCCGACTTGCCCATCTCTCATCTTTCATGAAGGATCACGAGTGGTTAGGTAAAGCTTCTTGCGAGTTAAATCATAATGCATCAACATGCAGCAAGTGTTTATGTGACAAATAAGTTTTTTTACTCTTTTATGTATTGGTAGATCGGACATAACATAATAAAATTTGACTTCACGTAGTAATATTAAAAACATCTATATCAGAATAAAGATAGTACACTACGACTAATATGATGATGTCCATTTAATTTACTACAGACTAGAGGAGGAGGAGGAGATTGTTGGTGACACGACTACAACCGTCCAGGAGACATGAGGCAGCATAGCAGCACCTTATTAGGAATTGATGCATCAATTCCATCAGAAGTGTTGAGCGAAGTTGCCATACATATCCTTGTGTGTATGTATCGTCATGTTTCATTACTCCCTCCGTTTGCATAGTCTTGTCGTTTCGACCAGAGTTTTGAACTAAAAAAGAACTAGCAGATGTTGTGTGAATAACAACAATACACAAAAAGAGGGAGTACTTTATTGTCACTTGCTCCATCTTTGAGTTGGAGATCTGTAGCGGATGTTGCTATTCTTCCAACAGGACATGGTCATCTGTTATGCTTATTTATGTTTACAATAGATAAAAGTATTGTTACATTTTTATTCAGGACAGCTACTGTGCTACAATTAGCAAGTTGTATCGAGCTATATTTTCAATTCGACATGCTGTCCTCGTTACTTATAATAATAATAATTGTCTTGCCATTGTATTATGCTTGGTTTTTTTATTGTAATTGTGCATCAGTTTTGGCAGGCTCAATGGGCCTCTGTTCTTTTATGCAGGCCGCGACTTTGTTGTATTGGGTTGCCATGCCCACAGGGGCGTTTGGAGCGATTGTTCTGGAGAGCTGCGTACGCCGTACGTTCACGCAGTCAAGCAAGCTCAAGCGCCTCCTCGAACGTTCGTAGCAAAAAAAATAAATCAAAATAAATTGTAGCAAAAAAGAGGAAACTATTTCACCCGAAGTCACCAAACCTCTCTGAAATCGGAAATTGCTCGCTCGATCATCAGGAAGTCGAGGATGCGGCAAACAAGTTACTAGGCATGTGGAAAATCCGATTATACTAGTTCAGAGAAATTACAACGTAACTTTCCTAACTTGCATCAACATTTACATAACATAATATACATACAGATTTTCACACTAGCTGTAGGTCAACCGGTGAACTACCCCTACCACCCAAAGCACCAATAAGGCCATAACTCTAAGCTAACATGATCGATCAACACACACGCAAAGGTGTGGCAAGACCACCACGAACAAAAGTACAGGTACAGGACAGCACATCCATTCTTCTCCCCACAAACCAAAAAAAAAAAAGATGTGCCGCTGCTGTTCCATCAGGAACCTGATCGGTGCCTACACTACATCAATCCTAGTCCTAACTTTGACTGCACCAGCATATCCCCAGAAGCGTCGCCGGTACAGTGCGCCTCCTTGTAAACTCAGGCGCAGGTGGAGGCCACCTGATGCCTCCGCGACGGCACGCGCACGAATAGGGCCTCGAGGTCCGGCGGGCTGAAGTAGCCGCCCTTGGGCGGCTCCCGAGGCTTGCCGCTGCCATCGAGCTCCGACACCGCCTTCTTCCTCGTCGGCGCCCCCGGGCACGGCGGCACCACGGGAATGCGGCACTCCTCGCGCCTCGGCGTCTGCCATCCTTCCTCCACGTCAGCCCCCGCCATCAGCACGAAGCTACCATCCTCGCCGTACCCCGCCTCCATCGCCGGAGACTTCTAGAACAAGGTTTTCCCCTCCCCTCGCAGTCGCAGCTAAACCAACAAGTACAAGAGCAGCAAGCGAATAGAGCACACAGCGCACGCAAACCTCATTGAGCTGGTGGAGCAGTAATATAGGCAACGCGCAAGAGTGGAGTCCAGCGTGACTGACGGCCGCGCGCGCCGGGCATACGCGGTTGTTTCATGACATGTGGGCCTACAGGGATTTGGGACATCTTTCAGTGAGAATTGAGGTGCCTGCCCTCCGGTGCGGGAGCAGGTGGGCTGGTTGGGAGAGTTACGTGTCACCGACTGGCAAGCGCGCGGGAAACGCGTCGGTCGAAAGTGGCGGAATGGTCTAGAGCCCGCACGCGGATTCTTTGTGCCGTCCCAGTCTCAGGTCTAGCTATCCCAACGTGCGCGGAAGAGACTTGGGCTGACACTGTGTTGAAAAGCTTGAGCGTCAAATATGAAAAGGCATCATTTTCCCTCTTTCTCTAAACCTTTTTTGCTCTGAAATTACTGCAAAGTTTCTCTCAAATGCTCTACGCAGATGGCTTTTAAATCGTCTCTTTTGGGCTTCCTTTGATCGGTCGGAGGCTATATAGAACTGGAAAAGCTAACATCCACACTGTTAGTCTTAGCCTGTTCGTTTCCCCTATCTAATTTTTAGAGGGTCAAATCAAAGAGAATTTTATTATTTTGGAGTATTAAATAAAGTCTAATCTCGAAACTAATTACAGACTCCCTATCTAATTCACGAGACGAATCCAACGAGGATAATTATAGTGTTATTAGAAGATGTTTACTGTAGCATCACTGTAGCAAAACATAGATTAATTAGGATCATTAGATTCGTCTCGCAAATTAGAGGGGATAGCGACATAGATTTTATTATTAAATTAATAAAATTACTACTAAATAAGTAAGATTCTCTTTGATGTGACAAGATCTAAATTTTAGAGGTGGAAACGAACGGGGCCTAACATAAAGGCTATCACGATCACCACAGCGAGCGGATGCTATGATCGCAATTGATCCCAGGTTAGAGTTGTCGTTCAAACGCAGCCAGGCTCAAGCATTGAATATGGAGCTCACTCTAGAGGAGCCACGGATAGGCTTGGAAATGGTACGGTCTTGAGCACATCACCTCGGTACGTGGGCTCCAGCAGCTCCTGAACCGGGTTGTGGTAGAGGACGTGACACGTGGAGCGTAGCCATTGCCGCGCCTGGAAAGTGGGTGCCAGCATGGCGCGGTGGTCGTGAAGCGTCTCGTCTTCGTGGCGCGGCTTCAAAAACCGTCCCGCGCGGTGGTCATTTTCCCTCTCGGCAGGTAGGCACCTGCCTGCCATGGTGGCACGGTCCACATGAACTGGGCGTCCACCTCGCTTATCAAGCCAGGCCTATGAGTCACGAGTCACGAGAGATGCTCAACTTTTTTTTATTGGAAACCAACATTTTTTTCCCCAAAAAATATCTGTACAAATGAAGATATGTTATGTCAAATAATAATAATATAAAGTTTATATGGATCCATAGCCATACGATGACACGAGTCCAGAACATAGGCTGTGATCCGATCAGATTTTTTTTTGGCTTCAGCTATTGCTGTTGCTGCATATAATCTTGCTGCTACAGTGTTCGCAGTAAAAAAGCCGCAGCAAAATCTGTTCCGATCAGATCCATAAATCACCTGTACTTGGGAAGAATTTTCTAAAAATTCTTAAGTGAGATTTATCAAAAAGAAAACTTTCAATACACATTTTCAACTGACTTTTCTCCTATCCTCTCGTGCGTTTCAATTTAATTCAGGGTGATCTTTTTCTTTTTCTTTTGATGATAGGGATGTCCGCTAACTAGTTTCATTGATCATAGAACCATGTTGAATTGTTGATAGAGTAGCAGAAGGATTCACTCTTTTATTGAAACAAATGTTGTTCCAAGGATTACAGAGACGAGATAGTATATGTGTACACAAGTATCAAAACTAGGAACAGCAATATTGCGACAATAGCCTGCACTCCAAATGGTCCACCCGCCCGAAAAGAAAAAAAAAACACGCCCCAATTCTGCTTGACTTCGTGGTCCTTAGTAGAGCTGGTTGAATTTTTAAGCTAATCCTCTATCGCAAACCTTCACAGATCATGTAGATCTCCCTCGAGCTAGACCGGGTCGCTTTGGGTCTCAATAACGATACTTTCTTGAACTTCTCCTTGCAAAATTTGCCAAACCCTGCACCAATGCAATAATACAGATTCCAAATCAGTTTTAGCTGGTATGAACGCCACCATGTCATCTGAAACCATAGCCAAATATGAAAATAATACTGAATTCTCTCTTAAGTGGAAGAGTATACAAACACGGCTCCAATCAGTTACTGGTCAGAAGTTATAGTTACCTGGGACGTCCTCATTCTCAAGAAACTTAATTACTAGACTGCCTCCACGACGGAGAACACCATTGTCATCAGGATCAGGTTCTGTGGAGTTTTGATACTTCTCTATAGTTGCAGTGTAGTCAGATTCTTCTTTTAATTTTATCTTTCCTATTGCCAAAGACAGAGCACGCATTCCCAACTCGCAAGATATAGCTTCATCTTTGGTTGTAATCCCTGAAACTGCTGGACACATGTCGGACAATATCACAGAGAATCCTCGTTCCTATAAAGAAGGATAGATTAATCAAACTACGAATAACATTTTATGGCAAGATAACAGATACATGTAACTGAAATCTGGATTACAATTATTGATAAAAATGAACATTCCTAAAAGTAACATCACACGGTTGGAAGAACAGAGGTTTGGGTTGATGTACATCATAGAGAAGGCCGTAAAAAAGGCTGTACCCACTGCCGAGAGCTCCCACACTGTGCGGGGTCTGGGGAAGGGTATCAGTGGCAGGCCTTACCCCCGTCTGTGCAATGCGGGAGACCGGCTCTACCGCTGCACCAGGTCCGGCCTTCATGTACATCACAGAGGAACAGAATAAAAAAGTGATTGAGCTCAGTCTCTCCAAATGATAGTGCTCCCTCCATTTTAACAAATGTGAGTTCTACTTCGCATTTCAGGAATCAGGACCAACCACACACAATAATTTGCAGCAGCATAGTTGACTCCATATTCAATATTTTTATTTCAACTCTAGCACTGCCCTAAACGACACACAGTTGTGCCCTTCCATATATGAAGCATAATGAGAAATGCTGTAGCTACGTACATGACTTACGTAAATTTCTCTACGTACTGACGTGGCAGCCGCATGTTGATTTAGATGCTCTCGAATTCCTTAATTCACGGTGCACAAGACATCTATCTCATAGACATGTCAGTTGTTTGTAAGAGTTTGTAAGTACTTTTTAAGTAAACGTAGCATCTCTCGAAGCATAATACATCCAATCTAAGCACTAGCTTCAACTTCATTACAAAGTAAATGACTCAGGACATAAATTTTTGCTTTATGTTCAGGCTGCAGTATGGGTATGGACATCTAAAGCTTTGTTTTGTGAATTTGTGATTCATTTTTTTCTAGATAGATATACTACTATTTTTTTCTGTATAGATACACTACTATTTCATGAACTTGAACTCTGTCAATTCTCAGTTTCAGTGTAATGCAAAACTAACAGGACAAACCTCACACCTGACCCATATGTATTTTGTTAAAAATACAAGAAGAAGCATTCGAATTCGATCATATCACAAGGAATCAAACCTGCGGTGACATTGCCCGAGCTTGCCGCTTCATCAGAGTCATGACATCTGCACAGAACGTCCTGACCCTTGAGTCACAGTGGGCCGAGGGTACTTTTACCTTCTGCTCTGCAACAACCGTGCCGATAAATCAGAACAACGCACCAATCCATTCAACCGATCAATCGCACTGACAAGCAGCAATTCAACCTCCACTGACCTTAACATCGACGCCGACGACCATGCCACCCTTCTCAAGCGGGCCCAGATTCTGACATGCCACCTGCACGTCGTGCCCAGCTAGTCAACTACAAATAGAAATGAGAGGACTGACGAGGTAAAGGAGAACTCGGCGATGATGCAATAATCACCTGGAGCCACGCGCCAGGGGCGCAGCCGAGGTCGAGAACGGCGGCGCCAGGGGTGATGATCCTGTGCTGCTTCTGTATCTGAATAAGCTGAGGCGGCAACACACGCTGTTCCGATGAGTGGGGAATTCCAGACTGGAGAGGCCTCGCGAGAATAGGAGCGGGAGAGCTGACCTTGAAAGCGGAGCGCGCAACGTAGCCGAGGCGCTGCGCCTCCCGGTAAAAGAAGTCCGCGGTGCCCCCGGCGCCGCTCATGGCTGGCTCGTTCAACGGCGGCGACGGCGACGGCGAGGAAATAGCTAGGGTTTTAGCCCACTCTTCTGTTCTTCTTGAGGGGTTTTAGCCCATTCCGTGCCACTTGAAAGGCCTTACCGTTCTCGGGGTCGGGCTGGTTCGTGTTGGGTTGGGCCTTCTCCTGGGTAAGCCCACTGCAACAGAGGGTGACGTGGACACCTTCCACGCCGCGCGCACGCCCTTTCGGCGTGTCCGACGGAAACTGCCCATCGGATCGGCACAGCCTTCTAGACGGCTCGCAAACCCACCGGCCACCAGCCTCCGCCCGCTGTTATCTGACGGCTCCTGAGAGGTGAATCCAGCACGAGTCGTCGCAAGCACCAACCGTGAGAGCTCATGGCGGATACAGCCGCGCCGCGTCCCACCGTCCTCGTCACCGGCGCCGGGGGCCGTACAGGTGTCGTTGCCTTCTCATCAACTCCGTCTGCATCTAGGCACTTGTCACGCGCGCTGTAATGCTGTTTCTGGTAGAAGAATCAGATAACTGGTCTATTCGCCTGCTGTTTAATGCTCCTGAAATTCATTTGTTATGGGAATTTGGGATTTGGGACTGGCTGCAGTGGTAGGGGAATTCTGGTCGAAATGGGATGCCTTCTATTTGGGTTGTGTACGATTTGATAAGATTACTGTCTTTGTAAAGTATTGTTCACCTCTGAGAGTGAAAGTGTATTGTGTATATGTAACAGTTTCTTCTAAACTGCTGTATTCTGTGTCTACCCACGGCTCACACTAGAGTTACCTGATTTTAGGCCAAATTGTTTTCAACATGCTGAAAGAGCGATCTGAGCAATTCATCGCACGAGGTCTAGTGAGATCAGAGGAAAGTAAGCAGAAAATTGGGGGAGCGGATGATGTTTACATTGCCGATATAAGGGACGCAGATCGTCTAGCACCTGCTGTTCAAGGTGCTGATGCGTTGATAATACTGACCAGTGCTGTTCCGAAGATGAAACCAGGTTTCGACCCTAGCAAAGGGGGCAGACCTGAGTTTTACTACGAAGATGGAATGTACCCTGAGCAGGTTGGTTGACTGAATCCTCCTCAAGTCATCTGTATGTTTATTCAATTTTTCTTGAGCGTTATAACACTTCTAGCTAACGTTGTTGTGGATGTGTTTTAGGTGGATTGGATTGGCCAAAAGAATCAGATTGATGCTGGTAAGTTTGTGGGTTGTGGTTCTTTTTAATTGTTCAGTCAATGTTTTGATAGTGCATACCGCACCTTATAAATGTCTATTGAGTGGATTGCCTGCCTTGACAGCCAAAGCTGCTGGAGTGAAGCATATAGTGCTGGTGGGATCCATGGGAGGAACAAATCCTAACCATCCACTGAACAGCCTTGGTAATGGCAATATACTGGTAAGTTGGAGTTTGATTGGATCGTTGGATGCTACATTTCACGATCCCCCTAGATTACTTATGTTTGATTATCTGGTATTGATTGTTTGGTTCATATGTTGTATAGGTATGGAAGCGCAAGGCAGAACAATATTTAGCAGACAGTGGTGTCCCATATACAATAATAAGGTATGTTGTACTCAGTAGTCAGAACATGCAGAACAAAATAAAATCCTTTATGGTGTTAAGGAACAAAGGACATCATTAAACTCGTTACAGTTTGTAGATGACAAATATTCAAGGACATACTTGTTGATTCATTCTGTGCACCTTTTGGATACTTGATTATGCTAGAATCATTCCAGTAGCTTTCTGTTTTATACATCTAAAGAAGAGTTTCTCTGGATTGTGCAAAGTGTTTTTTTTTTTTGAAACTAAAGTGTTTCTTTTTGAATGACTACGATACAAATTTTGGAGAAGCTCATTTTACACATGTATGTCTTAAAAAATCATATGTTGTATATATATAACTGCGCTGTAGTGGGATATTTTGTTGGGATTGAACACATAAGACTTCATAGTTGTAGAGTGAGTTTTAGATTTGCAGCCAATGTTTTTTTTTCGTGTGCAGTTTTATAGTACTCCTTTATTATATCCCTTAAATTCAGGCCTGGAGGTCTACAAGATAAAGATGGGGGGTTAAGAGAGTTGATTGTTGGAAAAGATGATGAACTTCTGCAGACTGAAACAAAGGCAATCCCAAGAGCCGATGTGGCTGAAGTTTGTGTTCAGGTATAACTTATTGATACAGCCGAGGTGTATACATTGGAACACCATATATACTGTTCTGCGACCAGTCAAAATTGGCTTTGGTCCATTGGACAGACCTTTTTTATATAGCCTTTCTGATTGTGAACTTTCTTTTTTCCACCTGAAAATAGGCTCTGCAGTATGAAGAAGCGAAGTTCAAAGCATTTGATTTGGCTTCAAAGCCTGAAGGTGTGGGCACACCAACGAAAGATTTTAAGGCACTGTTCTCCCAGATTACCGCTCGGTTTTAAGCGACCCCCTAAGAAGCCAATTGTCATGTCTAGGATTTCATGTTGTTAAACTTTCTTGATAGCGGACTTGTACTAAATCTATAACTACTAGATAGTACCTTGTGTATGATGAAGCTGTTGTTCTTTATAGTGGCAATAACTATGTTGTCAAAAATTCAGAGAAATCGGCAAACTGTTCAAAGGCATACTACTGAAAAAACAAATTGTATTGGAGAAATTGTGCACGGGCTAGTAATTACCAGTGTGATTTCTCCAGTTGAAATATCATTCCAATGGCGTGGAACAACATTTGTCTGCAAGGCGGTGACCATTCTTTTGGCGAACGCCTTCAGCCTGCAGTAGGGTATACTGATCGACTGCCAATGTCGTTGCTATCGTACCAAGATGTTCTTGGATCGCATATAATAGGTACTACAGCTAGGATTTCATAACTAATAGGCACTAATAGTATTTATGCAGTCCACTGAAAAAGAAACTTTAATCATACTGTGCTACGGCTGGAGTCTCACCACCACAGTAAGCAATTTCTTGAAGGGAACAATAAGAGAATACTGCAGTAGAACATTTGTTGGAGCTATGACTACAGGTACAAAATTAGAGCCATCCTTGATAAAGGGCATGATGTCAATCCATGACACAAAAAATATGAACATCCCTTTGCTCCATTACACAAAAATGTTGAAGACACCTAAACTGACCTAACAGGTAGCTTATGTTATCTTCAAACATCAGCATCTACTCTCCGAAGTAAGGGTCAGAATTCATCAACAAAAACACCCATAAATGATGAATCAATTGATAAAATCTACAGAAGATGATTAGTCCTAAAAATTCTCTGAAGATGCCAAGCTAGTCCAAGCCGAAAGAGCAAAGATGATCCGTCCCTTCCAACCTTGTAGCATCCACTTATTATCTTCATCAACGAGGAAATCCCTGTGGTAACTCTTGTTCACCTTGTATCTTGCTCGCTTCATTATGTCTCCATTCAGAGGTAACTGCCTGAAGCCTGCCCTTAGATTCCTCAATTGCCATTGTTTGTATGTCTCTGGCCTTTCTATTCTTTCTGTGCCTTCACAGGCAATCACATTAATAGCTTCCCGTCCAAAGAAATCTCTTTCGATCAGCAGCCTCAGTTCATCCATCCGTGAGGCATTCACTTCAAGCATATCAAAGAGTGAAGAGAAATGAAATAGAGCTTCCTTGAATCGTGTCACAAAGAACGGTGCATTGTAAGTACCATTGACAATCCCATGGATGAATAAATGTGGTTTCATTTTGCTGATTGTGTTCAAAACCCTAGTTCTCGGGCTGTCATCAGTCACCGTCTCATCCATCATGTTCCTCATTCGGTAAAGGCAATTGACAACAAGCAGTTCATTGCTATTTATCTTGAGAGCTTCAACTGGGATGGTATCCCACTTGGCAGCAATGGCATGATACTCAAAGGGGACATTTAACATTCGAGCATACTCATGTAGACGTCGTCCTGTCGCCTCTATACGCTCAGCAGGCCGAAAACCTGGCTGTGGAAAATCAATACCAGTGATCCGGAGGCTTGGAGGGCCGCCAGGTCTCTTGGAGAGCCGCTGTATGAGGACTGGCCACTGGAAACCATACTGTATCCCGTAGTCAATAATGTGCAACCTTGCAGCACCCTTTGCAGCATTGATGATGGTGGTATTGGCAACGAAGTGAGATATTTTCTTAAAAGGGCACGCTGTAACATACAGACCAAATGCTTTCACTATATCATTAGTGGAAGTTCGTTTCGCTGCAAGCGAACGGTAAACATCACTACCAGTGCCAGCTAATCGAGCCTCGAGCCCATCAGCAAAGCAATGTGCCAGCCTCTGACCAGCATCTCCCACAGCAGAAGAATGCTTCCTGATCTGTTTCAGCAATTCTTTTGAACTCCGGTGATCATCAATAGCTGCTGCCTGAGCACAATGTATAAGTAGGGTTGTGAGATCGACTGCCTCCTCCTCTGGAGCGGCACCTGATTTTCCCTTCCTACGTCCTCTTCTATTACCAGATCCTTTCACATATCCTACACTGATTTGTGCATCAGCAGGCAATGGTGAGTGAAATTCACAATTCTCATCAGTACACAAAAGTACTTTGTCAAACATCTCTCGGACGGTCTCCTCGTCACAAAGTGCGGATTGTTTGCTCCTCCGCTCTTCCAACTCCAGATCATTTTCAGGTGGATTCTTCCGACCTTTATGAACAGCCCATTTTGCACCCTCCTTCACCATTTCATAAGGTAATCGGCAAGATATCTGATTACTTGTGCCTACATCATGAACTCCTCTCCTTCCAGAGCTATCACAATCATCAGTCATCCAAGATTTCGCTTCATGTGCATGTGTGGGCTGAGAAGCCGTGAGGATGTCAACAAAGGGTTTCTGCACGGCGAGAAGAGCTGAATTCTCCACAGATGATGCGTTGGTGACTGGATAAAGCTCTTCATCTTCAAGAAGGAACTGGTTGATGTATGCAAGGACCGCATCATCTGCAACGGCCTCAGACGAGTCCTCAGAGTTGTCTAGTTCGGTTGTGGTTGTTGATGCGGGGCTCGGCGTGGCCATGCCGAGAGTGGCCTGTGGTGGACATGGATTGGAATCGGCAAGACGGTTGTGGAATTCATAGGAGGGAAAGAATTGGACTTGTTGTTGTTGTTGAAGGGAGAAATCAACGATGTGAGGTGTGGGTTGATTGGGGGTCGAGAAAACATCACCAAAATCAAGATTATCACGAGAATCAGAGCCCATCACCAATCGTCGATGCCTTCTTCTATATACTTACACAATATTTAGACTTCCCCTTTTCTGTCAGTGTAGCAGTCACTTCTACAAATCTCACCTGGGCTGTATGGTACTAGAACACAACGATTCCGCTTAGAGAGCTACAAAATTTGAAAGAAAAATAATCTGATGATGGAGCAATGAAATAGTACGGCTTGATACTTGCTAATAAGTAACAGTTGAGAAAAAAAGAAGAAAGAAAGGAAAAACCTGTACCCTGGAAACCGAAGACCACTTCACCAAGATCTGTGATCCAGAGACCAAGGACGCTGCGGGGAGGGGAGAACGAGCGAACGCCGCCTAGTCACTGCGGAACAGAAGTGCGAAGTGACGCCCTCCCTCCGAAGTACCGGATCGTGGGACCTTGAGGGAGAAAGCAATGGTGATTGGGGCAAGAGGCAGCAAGAGTCCAAGGAGCTTCTTCGGTTGGGCTAGTGCGGTAGGGACCTTCCTTTTTTACGCTGATTGTACTTGTCAACTGGCTGATTTGATTACTTTAGCTGCAACGCCGCATTAATCAACCAGGGGATTGGTGCTTTGGCGGGATGAGGTGGGCGTAAGGGGGATGCATCTCATGGGAGACGGCGCGGGAAATGGTCGGATCCCTTGCGAAAAATCGGATGAAGGACTTCACACCCGTGCACTTTGGATCAATTTGTTCCCGTTCGTTCTCAAAATACTTCATCACACTGACTTGAGACGTTGCTGCTAAGCTAGGCGTAGCGCTCAAATTGAGTAAAGCAGAAAATGTTGTAAGCCGCACGTACGGGCACCTCGAGTTGAGCCAGGGAGAATCCGAGAGAGGCACAAAAGACAAGCATCACTGGTGTGAACACAGCGATGCTCCTGCAGCAGATCAGGCCGTTGACCGCAGAAGAAAGCACAGATAAACGGGCCAATTCCTTTTCCTTGTGCAGGTTGTCACGACTGGCCCAGTCGGCGATCTAGTGCTAACGGGCCTAGCCTGTTAACGAATCGAAATTGTAGCACGCGTACCAAAAGCCCAAGCTGCAGCCCACGCCTTACTTCGCTCCCCTGAAAAGGCTGCGGTGCCAGGCAGCGCACCACGCGTCCAAAGTCCAAACGAAGTGACAACGGCGTGCGACGCGTGGGGCAGGCGGCGCTTGCGCTTGTCCCGACCCGGCGTCGGCGGCTAGCTCAGTGGAGCGCACCCGCACACCGTCACGCGCGCACAAACAGACCACGGCGGTGACTTGGGCCGCTGCTCATCGGGTCAATGCAAGCACTCCATCCATGCGATCGATATCTTTTTGTTGAGGTCACGGCGGTCAATTCCTACTCCCCACGCCATCATCTCTCTCTCTCTCCCTCTCCCTGGCAGCAGCACCATTGCTCTTCCAACGACCCAACAAGGAGGTGGCGCCAAATGGCCTATTCAGGACAGTGTCCTCCTGGCCACTGCGTACGCCAAGTTGCAAAGAGCCAGCCGGGTTGAGTACTGTGCTACCGAGAGAGAGCAAGGCTGCTCTGGACGGACCGACCATCACCTGCGAGGCTGCGACTCGCTCACCCAACTCGGGCAGGGGAAAATTGCCGGGTGAAAACAGAACTGCATGCACTGAACTTTTACGGAAGAATCATAGTTCATCAGCACTGTAGCCACTGTCTGAGCCCTGATATTCTTGCTACCGGAGAGTCAACAGTTCCCACGTCTGCATTTCCATTTCACACTAGAATTTTCCCGCTTTCTTGTAACTATTTATTTAATGACTCTATAGTAATTGTCAAATGTTATATCTATAATAGAAACGTGATTAGAAGAAAACGTAATTGATAGTTGGATTTAAATATTAATAAATATTAAATAGCTAGTATAAGGAGTTCAAACGGAAAAAGAAGGATAAACTATATAATTTGGTGCCATTGCAAATGCTTTTGATCTTTGATCTATCATTGCAAAAATGACCGAAAGAGAATAAATGATGCATTTTTCTAATCATTTGCTTGACTACTGCATGGCTAGATATTATATATACCTAACTAAATAATGCATAATTATGTCTTGTTCTTAGGAAGAAAAAAATAAAGTGCATTTATTTAATTCAATTTTGTTGGGCACATGTGAAAGGGCCGTAGCAGATAGCTGAAAATAAAATGTTAGTGCAAAACTAACATTATATCATGACATTACATCAAACAATTGAAGGCTCTATAGGATTACTTTGTTATTCAGTTATGAAATAAAGCAAATAATTGACTATTAATCATTGTTTGCTAGAGAAAGATGCATTGTATTTCAAATTTATAAAAAAAGATTTGTTTACTCACTCTATTTATTTTTTCAACTATCAGGCATACCATTAGTAGTGAATAAATGAAGTGTGTTTACCATGTGCAAATCAGAACTCATATTTGTATTTTTCATATATGTTTTTGTATAAATCAAATTTATATTACTGCATGTTTTATTTTACACATATGATTTTTTGTGTTTTAAAACAACATTAAAAGTTGCATTAGAACATAAATTAATTTATTATATGTTGCATCTTCTTAATTTTAGTGGTGAAAGGACCAAGAAAGTATTATTACAATCCATGAAGTATCTAGAAATAAAATTGCGAGTGAGTGGTGGAAGTATTGGAGACCAAATTCTGATTCTTGAAGGATCTAACTGAATATTCCAGTGAATAGGTGGTGGAAGGACCCGAAAACGAAAATGTTGTTTGTGAAGGATCTAGATGTAAGTAGACGAGAGGACTGATGGGAGGAGAAAAATCTAGAGTTTATTAGTGTTTTCTTGAAGGGTCTAGAAGTAAAACGTTCGAGTGCAGATCCAACGTTGTATATTTCTCGGTGGGTGGATCCAATGGCCGAGATACCTAACTAAATAATGCATAATTATGTCTTGTTCTTAGGAAGAAAAAAATAAAGTGCATTTATTTAATTCAATTTTGTTGGGCACATGTGAAAGGGCCGTAGCAGATAGTTGAAAATAAAATGTTAGTGCAAAACTAACATTATATCATGACATTACATCAAACAATTGAAGGCTCTATAGGATTACTTTGTTATTCAGTTATGAAATAAAGCAAATAATTGACTATTAATCATTGTTTGCTAGAGAAAGATGCATTGTATTTCAAATTTATAAAAAAAGATTTGTTTACTCACTCTATTTATTTTTTCAACTATAAGGCATACCATTAGTAGTGAATAAATGAAGTGTGTTTACCATGTGCAAATCAGAACTCATATTTGTATTTTTCATATATGTTTTTGTATAAATCAAATTTATATTACTGCATGTTTTATTTTACACATATGATTTTTTGTGTTTTAAGACAACATTAAAAGTTGCATTAGAACATAAATTAATTTACTATATGTTGCATCTTCTTAATTTTAGTGGTGAAAGGACCAAGAAAGTATTATTACAATCCATGAAGTATCTAGAAATAAAATTGCAGTGAGTGGTGGAAGTATTGGAGACCAAATTCGATTCTTGAAGGATCTAACTGAATATTCCAGTGAATAGGTGGTGGAAGGACCCGAAAACGAAAATGTTGTTTGTGAAGGATCTAGATGTAAGTAGACGAGAGGACTGATGGGAGGAGAAAAACCTAGAGTTTATTAGTGTTTTCTTGAAGGGTCTAGAAGTAAAACGTTCAGGTGCAGATCCAACGTTGTATATTTCTCAGTGGGTGGATCCAATGGCTGCGATACCTAACTAAATAATGCATAATTATGTCTTGTTCTTAGGAAGAAAAAAATAAAGTACATTTATTTAATTCAATTTTGTTGGGCACATGTGAAAGGGCCGTAGTGAGATAGTTGAAAATAAAATGTTAGTGCAAAACTAACATTATATCATGACATTACATCAAACAATTGAAGGCTCTATAGGATTACTTTGTTATTCAGTTATGAAATAAAGCAAATAATTGACTATTAATCATTGTTTGCTAGAGAAAGATGCATTGTATTTCAAATTTATAAAAAAAGATTTGTTTACTCACTCTATTTATTTTTTCAACTATAAGGCATACCATTAGTAGTGAATAAATGAAGTGTGTTTACCATGTGCAAATCAGAACTCATATTTGTATTTTTCATATATGTTTTTGTATAAATCAAATTTATATTACTCGCATGTTTTATTTTACACATATGATTTTTTGTGTTTTAAGACAACATTAAAAGTTGCATTAGAACATAAATTAATTTACTATATGTTGCATCTTCTTAATTTTAGTGGTGAAAGGACCAAGAAAGTATTATTACAATCCATGAAGTATCTAGAAATAAAATTGCAGTGAGTGGTGGAAGTATTGGAGACCAAATTCTGATTCTTGAAGGATCTAACTGAATATTCCAGTGAATAGGTGGTGGAAGGACCTGAAAACGAAAATGTTGTTTGTGAAGGATCTAGATGTAAGTAGACAGAGGACTGATGGGAGGAGAAAAATCTAGAGTTTATTAGTGTTTTCTTGAAGGGTCTAGAAGTAAAACGTTCAGGTGCAGATCCAACGTTGTATATTTCTCAGTGGATGAATCCAATGGCTGAGATTTTTTAGATGACGTGACATGGCTTATTTGCAAGAAAACCCACGCGTTTTAGATATATAAAGATTCCCCATGTGCCGGGCTGTGGTCAGCAGTCAGCACACATTATTCATCAGGATCATAAACCTCCAGTACTAGTACTAGTACTGCTGAAGTGAAGCGAGCACTCGGATCTCAAGCACCGGAGCCTGAGAGCAGCCGGGTCAAACCCTTATCAATTTGTCCCGGGAGTGGCGAGTAGGAATAACGGTGACCTAACGCAATCTTAATGGATACAAAAACGACAGGAGATGACGCGCAACTAACCCACCCAGTGTGGCCCGAGCGAAGAAAAAAGGGAGAGGATCACCCGCGCACATGGCGCTGCGGTTTCAAAGAGACAGCACCTCATGCTCCACCGCGTCCGCGTGATAGTATTACTTGCAGGTTTCGTTGCTCGATCTGGAGCGAGCATTATCCGTTACTTGTTTTGCAGAGAGGAGGAACAGTTGACCCACTTTCAGCAGTCTGTTACAGTAGCCTTCTACACTCCATTCCTGGATGTGGAAGCGCGTAACGTCAGTGGTGACTTCTCGGCGAAGAGATCCACATATACTAGTACACTACAGATTCAGTGTGGAGCAGAGCTCCACAGCCCCATGAATTCGAGTTTTAGAACAGTCAAAGAAGATCGCAAAGGGGTATTAAGACGAGGGGACAGCAGCCAGCGTGTGAAACGTTGCCACGTCGGGGGTGCGACCATGTGCCACTGTATCCGATCACGCTAACGTAGTGGTATCACGCTAACGTAGTGGTAGTGCAGCGCGCGGTGGATCGGCGTCGGTGCAGGATGCAGTTGTCAACTTCACACCCCCAAAAGCGGAGAGCTGAAATTCCACTACGCCTACGGGATCGCACAGCTCTTTGCGGCACGAAAGTCGCGTAAAGCCGGGCCGGGTTTCCACGGTCGCCGTGATTGGGATTGGGAGTAGGATAGCTGGCAACCGAACTGGATCACAAAAGATCAGGCTGGAACAACAGGGCGAAACCAGAAGCGGATGAAAGAGAGCGCGTACGGCGTTGCTCGGGCACTTCCCCTTGTCTGAAGATGAGCTCACCCCTTGTGGTTGGATCGGCATCCTCTCCTTCTCCTCCCCAGCTGTAATTTTTTGTCGCTGTGAATTTATGGAGGAGTACAAATATTCTTCTCTCGCTGCTTAATGCCTACAGTATACACTACGGTGGTAGTACGAGCTAATGCAGCCGCACAATTGCTGCGTGTAGCTATACGTCCACCCAGGTAGCAGTACGTGCCATGTTTTTGGCTCGGACACCGAGACGACGAGGTACCTTGGTGCGTCCAAGAGAAGGGAATGCGAGCCACGGACCGAGAAGATCAGGTGAACGCCGTGCTCGATCTGCATCTGGTGGCGCAGAGCATGGTGCAGTCACGCGATCCACAGCGCACGGTACGAGTCGTCAGGTCAAGTCGTCACAGCTACGCACCGCAACGTTCGTTCCCTCTGCGAAATCCATCGTATCGGGTCGGGTCCCGTAGTGCGGTGATTCTCGTCTCGCTGCTACTGTGTGTGCGGCAACGGCTTCTCGTTCTCGCCCACATGGCTACCGAGTCTAGCCTCGGCAGGTATGGTCTAGTCGTCCCGCCGTTTACCTTTTACGAGGCTGCAACAACCCTGACGACCTACCTAAATCTACTAAAAGCTGATGACGAACCAACCGCGGCAAATGATTGAGCTCAGCGGTAAACCAGAGTTGACTTGTGTAGTTTAGAACTTCCGGTAAAAACATGGGTCGTCATGTGTAGTTGTAGCATTTGACCTGGATCTCAAACAAACATACTGTACTGTAGTGTAGTACGTAGGAGTATGAACCGGGCGGGGAGGCGTGGAACCGAAGGCAACAAAAGCCACCACGCAGGTCTCGATGGATGGCGACAGTGAGTTATCACGCGCGCGAGTGCGGCCAGCGAAACCGTTAGCGCCCACGGCGTGCGGTGCCGAAACGCGACGGGCTCCTCCTCCTCTGTTCTCGCTTGCTCACCAACCCAGCCCGGGACCGCCTACCGGGATGGCAGCCGGCAAAGCGTACCGCACGGCGAGCTAGGCAACGAGCCCGGGCGCGCGTCGCCATCGCGCATTCACGCCCCGGAGCACGGACACGCACCAACCCGCTAAACCCAGGCAAACCCCTCCAATCCCGCGAGTGACACGGTTTTCTTTTTCCGCCGGGAACGTCGGGGTCCTCGCGGTTAGGTGAGGTCTCTCTGTCGCAGACGAGAATTTCCATCGGGAACGGGATCGTCGCCGTTGGACCTGTAGCGTCCCGTCCATCACGCCGGGCTCATGGGTAGAGCAGGCGGTACCCGGGGACGCGCGCCGCCCGCCGGTGACGGCTCACGTACTCTTTCACCTCTGCCCTCTGGACTCCGGACTGAACGGGCCGTCCACCCGTCCTTGTTGGACCGCTGTCGCGCTGGTAAATACAGTACTGTAGAAAATCTTTGCACTGCCAGTACAACTGCGCCGCGTTCCCCGTCCCCATTGAAGGCGGCGTGTCAGAGCGCGGCACCACGACGGAACAACAGTGTGCGCGGCGTGTCGCGACGGAACTGTTGGCCCGTCGCCGGTGCCAGCGCGCATGCATGACCCGGTTCACGCGCTCCGGCGTGCGCGTGACGCACGCGAAGAGAAGTGAAGAGGCATGGGTTCCCAGCGCTAGAGCCGGAAGGAAAAACTCTGATCTGGTGGAGATGAAGAGAGGAGGCGCGTTGAAGCGCGGGGCGGTACGTGCGGCCGGGACCAGCTCACACTAGCCCCGGCCCGACCCGCGCGTGTGAACGACGCCGCGTGCCATGTGTGCCGTCGTTCAATTTCGTTCGAGGCGATCGGGTTCACACACACACACACCACACTGGTGGTGGGAAGTTATGGTGGCCGGGTCAGTCGCCCAGGGATCCGAGGCGCCAACATTTGCTTCTTCAGATCAGCATCAGCGACCCATGCGTTTTGTTGGGTGGTCGTCCTTCCCAGCTGGATCCCGAGGCGTTCATTCTCTGGCGTGGCGGATCACTGACTCATCCCTAATGCTCTTGTAGTAGTAAATGCTGTAATGTTGTTATGCTAGTACACGTTCAAAACTGCCGTGACGACTAGGCAATCTCGTGGCTCGGCTCAGCTGGAGCAGAACAAACCTAGTCGTACATGCATGGTAGCCAATAAGCACATGGCGTGTCACGAGGTGAAGCAATGCCGTGTACCCCTGCCGTGCTGGGGTAGATGAACATACTACAGGAGCTGCTGCCGATGAGTGTAGTGCCCGAAACGCCTAGACAGCTACCGACGCACTGTTAAACGGCTGCATGGTCCGGAAAAAGGCGATACACCAGCCCTATATCTGGCTCGTCTTGGTCCACTCTACCACTCTACTCCTGTGGAGCGCTCGCAGGCCCGATCAGTGCAGGCACGTGTTGCAATTGCAATCCGGTAAATATGAGTAACACCGGATAGGATCCAATCATCGATCATCGAGACGGCCGGCCGGGCAGGCAGGCATGTGCGTCGCGTTGGTTCAATTCGGATCAACCGTAGCAGCAGCACAAAGCGGTGACAGTATGATGCCAAGCCTTATTATGTTTGCGTACGTATAGTACGAGCCTCGATGCTGGTTTTGTACAAGGAAGGATGAAAACCAATGTGCCGCGCGCATCAGGCAGCAACAAGACGGGTCGTCGCGGCGTGCCGGCGGCGGCAAAAGAGCTTGGCACTTTCATCAGGCTCGGTTCCCTCCATATTTTTGTGCTCGGCGCCTTTCATTCAAACCTGGCGCCGGCATCGGAACTTTAACGCCGTACTAGTACGACGTAGCCGGCTACGCGCGGCCGAAGCATGGAACGCGACCGGCCGGTCCAAGCAGCAAAAGTAATGGCCGGCCGCAACCGAAAAAGCGAGAGAGCAAGCCGCGCGCGCGGGAGAGGGCGGCACACAGACAGGTGGGGAAGAAACATGGAAAGAGGCAAAAAGGACGCGACGCACTGTGCCATGGCCGAGATCGAATTCACTCGCGCCGTCGGCGGTAGACGAGGAGCAGGGGAGGGAGGCCACAGGGCACAACTTGCGATGGAAGCAAAGGGCACCCAACCCATAACCGTCCATGGCGGCGTACGAACACGGACGGGACGGGCCCCCTCCTGCGCTTTTGGTCCTCCGCGACCGTGGAACTTTTTCTCTATTTTGACCCCTTCTCATCTAAAATTGTAGCATGTTTCAATCTAAATTTCTAAGATCTGGCCTCTTTTGGCTCACGCCAAACTGTATGGCGTGACACATGTATAGAGTCACGCCAAAGTGAATGGCGTGACCAAATGTGACCGTGGTCAATCCTTATGTATCAGCTCTATTTTCCTACGTGTCATTTGGTCACGCCAAAGTGTTCGGCGTGACCATATTCATGTGTCACGCCATTACGTATGGCGTGACCAAATGAGCAGATTCTGGAAATATAGTTATCGAAGGACTATTTATAAAATTTTAGATAGAGAGGGGCCAGAATGCAAAAAAAAAAAAAAAAAAAAAAAGCTCGCGACCGTGCCCGTTCGTCCCAGCGGCAGAATCATGGCGGTGCCGTTTGGATGATAGAGCTGAGGGCACGGCCTCGGCGTGGGAACTGGAAATGCCGGACCAAATGATGCACCAAATCATGGCTGGGCCGACGCCGCAGCCGGGTGCGGCTAATGACCAACAAGTAACTGTCTGGTTTGACTTTGACGACCCCGCTGAGCAGCCTTTTAAAGTTTTAATTAACAAATGACGGCTCTTAGGGAATCTCTTTTGTTCCCGAGAGTCAAATCTTTTTTTTTGTTGAGGAAATTTTTCGAGAGTCAACTGACGAGTTAAATGACGCCAATGACAATACTTCACATTTTCCCGATTTTTACTGCTATATATAGGATTTGTTTAAAAATCCACGGAAATCACGCGCCCACTAATAAATTGCAGCGATCTCTTTTAATTTTTCCTTTTCACTCGACAAGGCCGCGCGCGGCACACGCAATCCGCTGCTCCTGATCCGAACAGTCCAGATAGAGGAGCTGAGCAAGGATAGAAAGAAAAAGAAAAAAAGAAAAAGGGCAAGCCCCAGCTGCCCACTCCACGGCAACTGTACCCGCTCGTACCTTCCCTCACCGACTCAGCGGCCCCGGCATCAGCAGCTGCTAAAACCGGCAATCAATCCCGCATTTCCTTCCCGTTTTTTTCACTTTACCTCTAATCGATTGCTACGAGCTCAGATTACCAACGCCATTATTCCGGTCCGCGCCGTGCCACCATAAATACAGCAGCACACAAGAGCCCTTTGGCCTTCGCCTCCCACCAGCATTCCGCACCGGAAAAGCCGCCGCCGCCCAACACTTTCTCACCAGCGCCAGTGTCAAGTGCACCGAGAGAGCAAGGAGGAGGAAGGATGGCGGCAATGCCGGCGCTGCTCTTGCTGGCTGCGGTGGGGATGATGACGGCTGCCCCCGCCGCCGCCCGCATTCCCGGCGTCTACTCCGGCGGCGCCTGGCAGAGCGCGCACGCCACCTTCTACGGCGGCAGCGACGCATCCGGCACCATGGGTACCCCCGGATTTCTTTCTTCCCCTTTCGCATCCTCATCGTCGTCAAGGCGAATGGGTTCGCGGGTGAACGAACTTGAAACTGATGAACTCCTGTCTTTGTGCGCAGGCGGGGCTTGCGGGTACGGCAACCTGTACAGCCAGGGGTACGGCGTGAACAACGCGGCGCTGAGCACGGCGCTGTTCAACGAGGGGCAGAGCTGCGGCGCGTGCTTCGAGATCAAGTGCGTGAACACGCCCGATTGGAAGTACTGCCACCCGGGGAGCCCCTCCATCCACATCACCGCCACCAACTTCTGCCCGCCCAACTACGCGCTCCCCTCCGACAACGGCGGGTGGTGCAACCCGCCGCGCCCGCACTTCGACCTCGCCATGCCCATGTTCCTCCACATCGCAGAGTACCGCGCCGGCATCGTCCCCGTCTCCTACCGCCGGTACGTTTCTACTTCTTCTCGTCCTGTTCCTAGTCGTAGTGCTGCGGTGTAGGGGCCATTTGTGCGTCGGGGACTGTGCAGGTCGTAGGAGTAGTAAAAGACATTCGCCTTGATTGGAGCGCTTGTTGGGTTTCTTTTAATTTTTTATAAGTACTGTATTTTATTTTATTCACTCCGCCACTGGAGGGCAGGGCAGGGCAGCAGCAGGCTCTGTGCTGCTGCTCTGGATTCAAGATTCCTCATCCCTCCCGTCTTTTGAGGCGGCGTGGTGTTGTTCCTGGTGACGCGTTCCGTCCCTGTCTCGCACAGTCCCGCCTGCCATTTTTGCGATTCACCTTCGCCGTCAATTAATTTGGGGAGTTGCACGTCATGGCGCTTAATTTGGCGTCGCGTGGATCACGGCTGGCGTAATTATTGCTCGGGGCCGGTGGATTTGCGGCGTGCACCGGACCCGGCCGTGAAAAGAAACCCGTATGGGTGGGGAGCTGAAGGTTGGTTTGGTACGAAGCTGGAAACGGAGGGGGCGCTGCTTCGTATGCAAGCCAATGTTACTGCTTTTGCGATAAGTCTTCGTCGCTCTGCCCAGTTTGTCTTGTTCGTTAGTAGATCTGGTGCTTGGGCCGTTGCCGTTTCGAATTCATTAGTCTCTGCGCACCCGAAACGTAGACTCCACAGTCCGCACCGGCAACGTCACATGTTATGGATGGATCGAGTGTCAGTACCGGTACCTGCCACTTGTGCTTTTGCTGTAATAACGTAGCACCAGTACTTTTTTTAACTGTTTTGATAAGGGGATTACAGAATGTTCTGAAATTATAAGTTTTGTCAAGCAACAGCCTAACTGCAAAAGGCCCAGAGAAGCCTCCAAACCAACATGGAGGACTGTAGACACGCTTTGACCTTTTTCACTTTGGCGTCCGGGGGACGGGACACACCCGTGACATCCCCGTGCGAAAATGGCCACTTTACCCTTGTTCCCTCTGGACCTCGTCCCGTTGTGACCTGGAATGCACAAGGGCCATTTTGTCCTTCCGTCCTGCTGCTCGACCATTACGCGTGAAACCGTGGTCCTGCTCCGGCTCTGCACTCACCTGACGTTGCCTGTCCTGTCCTTGCTTTCTACAGCAGCTAGTGCCCGTATTCCCAGTTCTCCCCCTGGGAAATGGATCATGTGGATCCGCCATTAACTACTACTAACACAGAAGATTAATCGCCGAATTTATTTACCTGTATCAGTCAATTTATCATGTGGATCCGCCATTACACAGTCAATTATTTAAGTGTCCCAGTAGTAATAAAGTAAAGATTTTGTGGTGATCTTTTGATGAATGTTTGTTGCAGTGTGCCTTGCCGCAAGTCCGGCGGCGTCCGGTTCACCATCAACGGCTTCCGCTACTTCAACCTGGTGCTGATCACCAACGTGGCCGGCGCCGGCGACATCGTGCGCGCGAGCGTGAAGGCGTCGAGCACCGGGTGGATGCCCATGTCGCGCAACTGGGGCCAGAACTGGCAGTCCAACGCCATCCTCGTCGGCCAGGCCCTCTCCTTCCGCGTCACCGGCAGCGACCGCCGCACCTCCACCTCCTGGAACGCCGCCCCGCGCAACTGGCAGTTCGGCCAGACCTTCGAGGGCAAGAACTTCAGGGTCTGACGCTTCTTCAACAAGAAGCTCTTCTTCCTATACGTAATTAGCAGTATAGTGGTCGTTCAGGGTGGGAATGCCCAGTTTAAGTCCATGTCTTCCCGCCTTGGTAATTCCAGTCCTCGGAGCTTTTTATTCTGAACAAGGGGAAATGGGTAAAGTCTCGAGTTGGTTAGGGTAAGTAAGGTTATTCAGTACTCTGCTCCATTAGTGTGCTTATATGTGACGGGTTATGTTTAAGGCTTGGTTTGGGTTCTGGGGATGGAAGAGAGAGACAAGTGTGGAGGAGAGTGGCTGAAGTGGCTGCCAAGCTGCAGCTTAAAGTTGGGGTGCGGCGAGTGTAGCCCGCAGCTGCTTGTTCTTGTGTCCCGTGTCCTCTGTCTCCATGGCACCCGTGTTATCTTATCAGGACTTGATTGATTTTAAGAAAAACATTACTTGTGTCGCTGTTCGTGTTATTCTCCGTTGGTTTAGATTAGACTGATATCTTTGCGTGATGATGATGGCCATCATTCGTGCCGGCTCATTTGCGCGAATGGCGGATGGTAAACTGAGCTGAAAATACGTGAAAGGGATAAAGCCGAAAGCGAAAGCGCGGCGCTCCGGCTTTGGGTTGCTTGTCCGGTTGCCGAGTTCGGATGCGAGGGGTCACGCTCATGACGGCGACGCCGCCACCGACCATGCCAGTTCGAGGCACGGCTATCCGCATGATGCTGCCGGCCTTGTACAATGCCATTGCCTTGATGAGTTCCTTCGGAGTCGGGAGTTACGTGTCTACGTCGTCCTTGTGGGGACGGGGGAGAGTGTAGCAGATGAGGTTGCTATCATCAGGCGCCATGGTGGGGACAAAACCAGTGGCGTGAAGAGAGGAGATGAGGAGCGCCATGGTCGCTGATGCTAATTGACCAGTAAGCTCGTACTAGTGGCTATGACACCTTAACGGTCCTCTCGCCGGAGATTTCGTTCGGCAAAACACCCGTCAGCATCAGATCACTAGTGCATCCCTGCCGCACAGCAGTCAACAACAGGCGGACACTAGAATATGTGAACATGAGCTTTCCCTCGATGCCATGTGTTTTGACATACAAATCCATCCACAGTCAGGCATTCAGCTGAGCAGCTCATATGACAAGAAACAGAAATAAAAGCCAAAAGCTTGATTACCCTCAATATACACAGCATATTCACAAGCTAAAAGCTAGCTAACAAGTTGATCAAAGAATGGTTTGCTAACGAGAATGAATCAGCGGTTTTGGATTTGAACCACTCTCCTTCGTGCCTCCCAGGCTTTTCCGGCGAGGCTTGCGACTGCTCTTGCTAGCACTCACAGCTGATGCCTGTTTGGTTCCACCCTGGCGCTTCTCTGCTTCTCTGGACTCCTGAAGCTCTTCAAGAATAGTGACCACAGAATCCATAGAGGGCCTCATCTTAGCATCGTAGGACAGGCATTCAAGAGCAAGGGCAGCAATTGTTTGCGCTCCGCTGAGGGAGTATTGACCTTCTAGCCTGGTATCAAGGACACGGAATATCTTGCGCTTATGAGTGAGATAAGGTCGAGCCCACTCCACCAGATTGTGCTCTCCCTGGGGTCGATTTTTGTCAATGGCACGACGACCTGACAACATCTCCAGAAGCACTACTCCAAAGCTATAGATGTCGCTCTTTGCAGTTAGATGACCTGAAAGGGTACCATCGTTCAAAGAAACAAATCCATATCAATTACTGAATGGCCTTTTAACACAATGTTATTAAAGGGTGCTTATCACCTAGATGACAGTCCAGTGAGGCAAATTCAAAATATAAACACTAAACAAACATCATGAAATGCTATGTGGTTGGCAAAAAGGTCATCAAAATATGCACTAACTACTGACTGTCTTGCAAAGAAAGCCATCATATGGAAAGCATTTTTAAAGAATGCTATTTCATCCACGCCCTTATTGGGGCGCGCCCTGAACATCAGGTTCGTCTGTTTAAAGAATGCATCACAACTACAGTAGTTAATAGAATGACAAAGAAGATGCCAAAATTGAAATATCCAAAGCACACATACACTACTTCAATCTCTTTTAAGGTTGCCTGGAGTTGAACCCAACACAAACCAGGGTAAGCTAGTTTATTGAAATTTTGATGGACACTACCCAGAACTGCACTTCAGGGATTACCTGTTGAAAGATACTCTGGAGCTGCATAACCGTATGTTCCCATTACCCTTGTAGACACATGGCTTTTTTCACCAACAGGACCATCCTTTGCCAATCCAAAATCAGAAAGTTTTGCAGAATAGTCCTGCACATTAACATGACGCCTCCGTTTCATTGTGGCACACAAGCATCGAGGTGAAGTACACTGCATTAAATATACACTTGAACTTACAGTGTCAAGGAGAATGTTGGAAGTCTTAAAATCTCGATATATGACTTTTGCCTCTGCGCTGTGAAGGTAAGCTAGTCCTTTTGCAGCTCCAAGTGCAACCTTCATTCTAAGGTTCCACGAAAGAGGTTGAAAGTACGAGCCTCCTACATCAAGGATACATATAGCAATTTACAAGTGAGAATACATACTAAAGTATTGTATGAGATATGAACCTAAACATAAGAGAAGAAATAGTAGGTCCAGCGTCAACTTACTCCTAAACAGATGATTTTCCAAGCTCCCACGAGGCATGAACTCGTATACTAGCAATCGATGCTCATCCTCTACACAGTACCCAATTAGCTTGACAAGGTTGGGATGACAGAACTGACCCAGGTAATTAACCTCAGCCTATTGAAGGAAGTAATTATGTATGTTAGTACAGTTCTATGTTAGTATAACTGTACAAGTGTGAAGTGATGAATACACCTGAACATGTAATAAAAGCCAACAAGCAAAGCCAAGGGTTTTTAAAAAGAAACTTCAAACACGAATCCAACATTAATTTGAATGAGGTACAAAATAGAGTAGAATTGTACTCACCAACCACTCACGGTGCCCTTGCAAACCTTCCTGGTTGAGTCTTTTCACAGCAACTGCAATTCCAGTGCCAGGTCTGCAAGCTGACAATGTATTCTCATCAACCCATCCTTTATAGACAGACCCAAACCCTCCTTCACCTAGAACACTATCAGGTCGGAAGTTCCTTGTGGCTGTCTTGAGATTGCTAAAGCTGAAGACCTTAACATTGGCAGATTGAAGGATCTCACATTCAGTCTTCGCAGTTGGGGCCATGGAGGCCGAAGAGGCCCGACTACTACAGCCACTAAGCCTACTTCCATCCTTGCCACCACTCCTAGAGAACATTCCTGCAGACCATGATTTGGCACAAATTGTAGTGTATGAATCATATAAACCCAACCATCATATTCACGTAAAACGTAATGATAAATAAGTTTGCGTTAGCACAACCTGTAAGATGGTTATCATTAACCATAAGGAACAGCCAATTTTTTAATTTCTAAAAAGAAATAGGCGCAATACAAGCAACTAGATTACAGGTCATCTACTTGGCTGATGTTACCAGTGTTATGTTCAAGAAGTTTCTCTAGAAAAATATTCTGGCTGGAGGAACAAGAAACATGCTATGGCTATGACCTACAGAAGAATGGTGGTGTCATGGACCAGGCTGAGAGATCATATGGATAGAGCATGTGCTGAAACTATTTACGTGGAGTGTTTTCCCTCCATGAAGGACGTGCATGCATGCACTAGTAACCGTACTAACAACTAACTAGGAAATATTTGACCTATCTATTATCGTCATTAACATATGCTTTTATTTGATAAGTTGAGACAATAGAACATGTAGCAGCTATAGATCAAAATCAAAGAAATTTAGTCTGTACAGTCAACAGAATTTCTAACGGAGTATATGCCCACATTTTAACAAACTCATAATTAAAACTCCACTCAATTGAGTTCGATCAAGCAGATTTTATTTTCTGTGTGTTGCATAAGGTAATATTACAGGCATAAATCACCTTTTAACAGGAAATATTGAACGACACCAATAATGCACTCATTATTAACTGCTGAAAATACACAATCAGGCGGGAAACAAATCTACAATAGTACTCAATTCAAAACTTGAAGAACACACCATATCAGATCTAGTGATTTAAGAAAAAACGATGAAAATAAACAAAGAAAAACTTAGTATTACTGCTAACATTGTATCAGATTAATAACCACGATATTCTTTAAAAGTCATCATCTATATATTCTGCAAAGGAGAATCTAGACAGAGAAGGCCAACACCCATAAACATGTCAAACAGTGGGCACCTGATTTACATACATTGACACTGTACATAACAAGAAAAGCATACCTCCACAGTAGTATATTTTAAAAAATCCTGCTTCAATCATAGGTTACCTTGGTCAACAACAGATTCTAGGATGACCGAATTACTATAAGGGGGTAAGCACAAAGTACTTTACAATAAGACCTTGACCAATTATTTTTACCAGGAAGTCAAACTCATGACTGTAAGTAATATCATGTCGAAATGACAAGCATTATCCAGCAAACAACGGGATACCTACTACGCACTGTTCCAATGAGGCATCATGCAAGCCATCCATTACCACATAAATAATGGTACTGCCTATTACCCAATAAAGTTCAAGCTCTTTCGGACCAAGTGCACAACCACCTAGATAGCATAGTTCTATCCTTGCTTTAACCAAAACCAGTCGTAATAGTGATTGGGACGCGTCACTTAAGTACTTTGAACACATTGAAGATGTCAGGACAGCTTAAACGTTGAAATCTCCTAACATAAGAGAACCTCTGGAACAACCGGATTAGGTGAGTACCCTAAACTAGCCTAGATAACTACCGGCATACCACCACATACATGATCATTCCCGTTTGTTGCTACATCTAGCATGCAAGTAAGTTCAACAATTTGAAACGAGTCCGGGAGCAACAGATCAAATTTCGCATCCCGAAATCGTCATCACCGGATTCAATCCCCCAGCTCGCAAGCGCGGATCATCCCGAGCCCCCTAGCATCACTATCACCCCGCAAATCAACACAATATCACAAAATACAGCACGGGTTGCAGTTGCAGCAGCGAGAATATCAAACCTGAGGCGCCAGGTTGCGGGCTCCCATCCTTGATCCGCGCGCCCCAGCAGTTCCCCATCCGGGCCGTGCCACGCCACCGAAATGAACCAACCACAGAACCCTCGACAATCTACAAATCGAATCAAGCAAACCCGTTCGCCTCGCGCACGCGCTGTCAGCCAAGGCGCCGCGCCATGAACGGGGGTCGAACCGAAGCTAGGGTTTTGGGGGAGGGAGGGAACCGGGCTCGCGAAGCGGAGGGCGGATGGATGGAGACAAGAGTTTGGAGGTGGCGTGGTGGTGGTGGTGGTGGTGGAGGCTCTTGAGAAATGAGAGGGGGCAGTGACCGAAACGAGGAGCACAGGGAGGGGAGGAGGGGAGAGTTTAATGGCGGGCAAGGGAAGCGTGTGTTACTGGGGCAAAGGCGAAGCCAACCCGCCGCGGCATCCGCCTCCGGTTCTGCTGCCTCCTGGGAAAAGGCCTGGGAAGTTGGTGCGGGGCCGGGAAGGTACGATTCCTCGTGAGACGCTGCAGGGTGGCCCTCCATTTGGGGCTGCTGTTTTTACTGTCTCACCTCGCAGTAACTGACGAGCAAGTACTGTGCAACCCGTGACACTGCCGAGGATTCCGGCGAGGGCGTTACGTCCTGAACTACCTCGGGCCGTAGTTTAACGTCCGAGACTTATTTAGGCCCAAATGGCCGTATTAGTTTCCTTTCCTATTTTTATCGGGTTATAAATGGCTCCAGTCACTCGACAGGCCATAGCCAAGAAGCCCAGGTAAGGCTCGGCCTGGATTGTTGTGGGGCACCATTTTTCTAGCCCATGAAGAGAATCTCACAGGAAAGAATGTGGTTGGAGCCTTGCAGGACGTGTACTAACCAACACAAAACATTTGTTATCACAAAAGAATGTTTTTTATTCGGCACTGCCACAGCCTTTTTGGATGCAATTTTAATCATTGCTTTTATAAAAATATGTATGAAAATTAAAATTTCATGTGATTTTTGCATATTTCATGTTTATCGTCATGGTCACTAAGACGTCAAACAAAAAAAAGCAATAGACAAACTAAGATGGACCACCCGTACCTGTTGCAATATAAAATCCCATGTGTGTGACTTGGGCTCTTCAGAAATATTTGAACCCACTTTGTCGATGAACACCAACGAAATAAAGTACATATAGCAGACTTGTTATACGCATGCACAAACCTGCATCTCATCCATCACGGCACGAGGATAATTTCCGAATCCGATCCGATCCGAAACCGTTATTTGAGGTTGTGGAGGAGCATTTGAGGTTTTTTTTGCAAATATGGATAATCCGAATCCGATGACACGCGGATGTAGTATAGGTAACGGTATTGATAAAATCCGACGGATAAAGGTTATCCGATAATTATAAATGGATTATCCGATACTCGTAATAGGATTATCCGATAATATTTTCGGCTCACAAAAATACACCGCCTAAGGCTATAAACCTACAAGGCTACAACCTAACCGGCCAGCTCATTTGTGATTATGTGGATCATGTCCCATAATAATACTTTTCTATATATATTTTATTTTGTTTTATACACTTTTTTGGGATAATACGGATTGGGTTGTGTGGTGTTTTGCTTGACTCGAATCAACTCTTTACACATGCTCCGTATATATTTTGCAAATTCTTAATAAGCATATATTTCTCTAGTGAAAGAGGTATTATATCCGATAACTTTAAGTCCGCTTCGATCCGCCTCCGCCCGAATCCGTACCATCTCCGGCTTCCGAAAAAATCCGTATTCGAATCCGTATCCGTGTATTATCCGCACAACCGAATCTGATAAGAAAATAAGAATTAGGATATGGGAAGACATTATCCGATCCGATCCGATCCACTTTCATCCCTAGCACTTATCATACTCGGCTGAACATGTTTCACTAGCGAAAACCTAACATACATAGTTAACTAGTTTGCATCAGGATCATACAGAATTAAGCATAGCATACTCATATGGGACTAACTAGTTTGATGGCTAGATTTCTTGTGCTGGAATAAACGCATTTGGATTCGAATCCTAAATTTGATGTGTGTTACATTTATAACTAATTATTATTTAAATATGATAATTTTTATAAAATTTAAGATCAAGTTGATCTAATTATTCAGATACACTCATAAAAAGTACGCATGTTGTAAATAGAGACGAGTATATGGTTAACAAAATCATGAAAATCGGACCGGTTCTCACGGTTTTCGGCAAAATCGATAGCGTCCGATTCCTTCGGTTCACCTATTTTGAATAAAATAAATTTAAAATTTGAAAAGTGTGCAACAAATTTTTGTAAAAAACTACGTTGATAATTAAGCCATGTGGTAAAAAAACTTGATGAAAAGAAGCATCTTTGACAGTCCGAAAGAATTAAGAAAGCGAATGGGAAATAATAAATAAACAAAATAGAAAAGCCCAACCATACTACGCTCGATCCTTGCCTACAACCGCTCCCAAATCACGAACAACGCCCAAATCCGCACCCAAATCGTCATCTCCGGCGAGCTGCGCCGGCGAACCGCGGCCCCGTGGGACTAGCCGAGCGGGTTCTCCGGCGAGCCGCTCGGTTTGCCTCTTTTTGCATCCGAGTATCTGAATTTGAAGTAAGCTTGGATTGAACGTCTAGTCGCCCACCAAACCTTGCAACCGGGCCAACCGCACCCAGTCCTGGCCCAGAAACGCAGGGGAGCGACCGGCCGAGCAGTGGGTGGACTCAGACACCGGCCGGCGACATGGCGGCCGCCGCATGGCCTCTCTCCGCCATCGCCGACTTCCTCCCTGTGTCCCTCTCCCTCACCGTCCTCGTCACATCCCTGGTACTCTCCTTCCGCCAAACCATGCCCCTCCGTATCCTCAACCCTTCCTCCTCGCCCCGATGCTCACGCCATCGCTCCCTCCCGTGCGCAGGTGGTCGTACTGGTCCTTGGTGTGGCCGCCGTCTTCTTCGAGCACATCCGCAAGATCGGATGCATGCACTCGTAAGTCCTTCAGCACTCCTGTACTCCTGACCCATCGATTTCGTTTCCTTCGCGATCTAAGCTTGCTGTTGACTCGTGCACCGCTCTGGATCTCGGACACAGGTTAGAGAGGTCTGCTGTCTTGGACACCTTCTTCGAGGACCCGAACTCGCTCAAAAAGGTAAACGGCAAATTGGTCATGTTCAACTACTGTACTCCATATCAAGGCTGATGGTGTGCACCCTAGATGTTGTTTATTTTACTGTGTTAAATCCTCTAGGTTCCCTGCCCCTCAATTTTTGATCCTCCTGAGAAGTACATTTCGTTGATAGTTCCTGCTTACAATGAGGAGCATCGACTCCCTGAGGCTCTTACTGAAACTCTCAAGTAAGCGTAAATTTGCTCTGCTTATTACATTATGCCTGGTAATTGTTTGGTTTGTTATGTAGATTTTCATTATGTTGTTCTTTTGTCCCCCTATCAGCTACTTGAAACGACGTTCAACTGCTGACAAGTCCTTTTCTTATGAAGTATGTATACAATGAAACAATCTATTCCATTCATTTTTCTTATGCAGACTTTAATCATTTTCTTGCAAAACCTGTTAACAATTGAAGCCTGTATCTTGATTGTTGATTGCATTGGCAGTGACATTTTTCTTTAATTGACTCTAAGGTTTTAATTGTTGATGATGGAAGTACTGATGGCACCTCTAAGGTTGCCTTCAATTTTGTAAAACAACACAAGATTGACAATGTTAGAGTTCTTCTACTTGGACGAAATCATGGGAAAGGGAAGCAGTCAGAAAAGTGAGTGTTGAACTCGCTGCATATCCCTTTGATTTCAAATAACTACTAATTGGTGCTTTTTTCTTTTTCTTTTTGGGGAAGCAATCTAATAGGGCATGCTCCATTCACGTGGTGAACTACTACTCATGCTTGACGCTGATGGGGCTACCAAAGTGACTGATTTGGAGAAGCTTGAAGCTCAGGTCTGTCATTGCTCAGTGGAACAACTATTGTGAAAGTTAACTTAGTTTTAGCATGTGGTTCATCTAAGTTACATTTTTGTCCTAGGTTCATGCACTGGCTAAGACAGTAAAGTCAAGCTCAGGAGCATCTACTAGTTCATCTCAGAAAGCATCTGATGTTGAAATTGCTGTTTTTGGTTCCCGAGCTCATCTGGAGAAGCAGGCTCTTGCAACAGTAAAGTCACAGTACCCAATTAACATCAGTTATGTATGTGTTCTCCTATAGTGTCTCAATGTTTCGTTTTTGTTGTGTTTCTCTTTCCTGTCTCACTGCAGAGGAAATGGTATCGAAACTTTCTTATGAAAGGTTTCCACCTGGTAGTTTTGTTGACTGCTGGTTCTGGGATCAGAGATACACAGGTATGTTTTTGCAGCCATGTTGGATCGAGTTGTTCATTTCAATGTACATTTTTCTTCTGGTCTGCTGTTTGTTGCCTCATTTGCTTGAATGCTACACTTTTCAGTGTGGCTTTAAGATGTTCACACGAGCTGCTGCAAGGAAACTCTTTACAAACATTAGACTGAAGAGGTATATGTCTTGTTTCTATAATTTTCTGATGATCTATTAGAATTTCTTCTCAGGCATGAATATATAGCCGACTATTTGCTTGTTCGTTATGGGCAGGTGGTGCTTTGATGTTGAGGTAGTGTACCTGTGCAAACACCTCAGGATCCCTATGGTGGAAGTCTCTGTTAATTGGACTGAAATACCTGGTTCCAAAGTGCGCATGACAAGCATCTTGCACATGGTATTTGAGCTCTTGCTGATCAAAGTAGGTTATGGACTGGGTATATGGAAAATCAACTCATAGACCCTGACATCCTGTGCTGACAAATGCGGCTTAGTTATCACTGTAGCGTATACAAAACTAGTTTCTCCCGCAAATCCATGTGAACGAACACTGTATGTTTTTTATAGATATTTTCACCTTGAGGGAATCCATTCCTCCTGTACTCCAGAGTTCGAATCACTGAGAGTGACAGATATAGGTTAGACATGTTCCAAATGACCAGATGAGATGATAAATTGTACCCCTTTTTTACTGATTATTATACAAGAATTTCAGATGTGACTGACTCTGCTTATCTTGAAGGAAATTTTCGCTTTCGTGGTTTTGGTAGAATGCTTGACGGTGGACCCAATGTTTCATGCTGATTTATACGGTGACGATGCTTCACTAACAACGATTTTTTGGTACTCATAATTCCGTGTGAAGTTTTTTGGTTCTCACAGAAAAATCCGTAAACTTTCCACAATCAAAACGTTATTTCAAAATTTCAACCTTGGTCAAAACACCAATTTATTTTCATATGACTACTTGCAAATGCACATTGCAAAACGCTGCATCCCGCGCGCCCTGCGCCTGCGCCCGACCAAATGCGACCACTTCAGTCGCCTCCGCTCCGCCGCCGGTTCTCCACCGTGCCGGCCTCGAACAGCCCGGCGGCTCCAGGGCGTGCAGCTGAGCAGCACTGTCTCTGCCTCCTGCAGTGCGCCTCCACGCCGGCCGCTCTTCACCAGTCCCTCGCCTTCCTCTTCAAGTCCGGCTTGCACTCCAATCCGCTCGTCCTCACCAGACTCTTCGCGTCCTCGGCCTCCGCCGCCCCCGCGCTCCTCGGACCCCTTGTTGCGTCCCTCCTCAATTCGTCCGTGGCCATCGATGCCTTCCTCGTTAACACTGTCATCCGTGCGCACGCCACCTCCCCGCTCCCTTCCGTCCGCCCACGCGCCGCGGCGTTCTTCCAGCTCATGCTCCGCAGCGCCATCGCGCCCAACAAGTTTACCTTCCCCTTCCTTATCAAGGCCTGCGCCGCAATGCCCGGGTCCCCGTCAGTTGGGCTCCAGGCCCACGCCGCCGCTCTCAAGTTCGGCTTCGCCACCGATCATTACGTCTCCAACACTCTCATACACATGTACTCTTGCTTTGGTGGCGGGTTCCTTGGTGACGCGCGGAACGTGTTCGACAGAATGCCGAAGGATAGTGCAGTCACATGGAGCGCGATGATTGGCGGATACGTGCGTGGTGGGATGTCGACTGATGCTGTTGAGCTGTTCAGGGCAATGCAGGCCAGTGGGGTGCGGCCGGATGAGGTCACGGTGATTGGGGTCCTGGCTGCAGCCGCAGATTTGGGTGCCCTGGAGCTTGCCCGGTGGGTTGGGAGGTTTGTGCAGAGGGAGGGAATGGGGAAGTCTGTGACGCTGTGCAATGCGTTGATTGACGCACTTGCCAAGTGTGGGGATGTGGATGGGGCAGTGGCGGTGTTCCAGGGGATGGAGGAACGGACTGTTGTGTCGTGGACATCTGTGATTGATGCTCTTGCAATGGAGGGTCGTGGTAAGGAGGCTGTTGGGGTGTTTGAAGAGATGAAGACTGCTGGTGTGCCTCCTGACGATGTTGCATTTATTGGGGTGCTCACTGCATGTAGCCATGCTGGAATGGTTGATGAAGGTTGCAGATACTTTGATTCGATGAAGATGGAGCACGGCATCGAGCCTAAGATTGAGCATTATGGCTGCATGGTTGACATGTTTGGACGTGCTGGCATGGTCGAAAGGGCAATGGAGTTTGTTCGTACAATGCCTATCAAACCAAACCAGATAATATGGCGGTCACTTGTTGCTGCTTGCCGTGCACATGGTCGGCTTGAGCTTGGTGAAAGCATCACGAAAAACCTTCTAAACGAATACCCATCTCATGAGGCCAACTATGTCATGCTGGCTAATGTCTATGCACTTACTCAGAGGTGGAAGGAGAAATCAGAGATTAGGAGAGAGATGAGCAAGAGAGGAATAAAAAAGGTACCAGGCTGCAGCCTTGTTGAACTTGATGGTGAGGTTCATGAGTTCATAGCTGGAGATGAGTCACATCCACAATACAAGGAGATATACAGGATGGTCGAGGAGATGGCAAGGGAGTTAAGTTGCATTGGGCACATTTCAGCTACATCAGAGGTGCTACTTGATCTTGATGAGGAGGACAAGGAGGGTGCACTTCAATGGCACAGCGAGAAGCTGGCAATTGCATTTGTTTTGCTGAGGACTCCTCCTGGAACACAAGTCCGGGTAGTTAAAAATCTCCGAGTGTGTTCAGATTGTCACGCAGCAATAAAGTGCATTTCCCAGGTTTATAACCGGGAGATTGTAGTTCGTGATCGTAGCCGTTTCCACCGCTTCAAGGATGGTTCTTGCTCGTGCAATGATTTCTGGTGAAATTGTGTTTCACTAGACTCACATTTTGGCGGTTAACTGAAGAATGCATTCAACTTTAACAGAAGGTATTAGTGATGCTAATTAATTCAAGAGAGCTTCTGCAAATCTTTAAGAGGTTTGCCCATTCATTTTCCTCACAAAAGCTTTCAGATTATGACAATTATGCACAGATATTGGAAGCTGCATTGAAGTACATAAATTCATGCACACTGCTTTTACTAAACTCTTGCTCATTTAAAGGACAAATAAGAAATAAACATTCAGACTCCCAGACACCTTGATATTGTTGCGGATGGATGAGCAGCCGATCCAGCTTCTCTACTGTGGTGTTTTGCTTTCTTAACTATTGAAGGGTCTCCACAAACTTGGGCACCACCATAGAATCAACCACTTCTTCTGCCAAGGCTAGCTCAAAAAGGTAAGTGACTAACGAGGCTCATAACGAGTATACAAGTTATTAAGTTGTTTGTATAGCACTGTAAGGGCAACATTAAGGTAAGAGAAAGAGGTAGGGCGTGCATGATTTCTGTTTGTAACTTAGCATCAGGCAAGGCCATCATTATTATATAAAATCTACACTGCATGTGAACATGATACTTGTCGCTATTTGTATTAATTTTCATGTCATTCATAATAATTTCCCCTTATTCTCAACTTGAAAGTGGAGAGACACCCATACAATTTTAGTATGGACACAGGCGTACCAAGCTGCCAAAGTATATTACTTCCTCAGCCAAGCTCTCCATGGTGCACACGAATCTGGTAAGCTCGTTCTCTTGCTCAAATTCCACAATCGTCTCCTTGCCGGCTTTGGGATTATCAACCATGGTGCTCGCCCTGATGGCATCCAGGGCGGCACAGCCTTGCTTCTTGGCGTCCCTGAGGATGTCAGCCCAAGAAGCTAGCCACTTGCGATCCCTTAAGTTGCGGCTGTCTGCCTGCTCGACTGTCTTGCTGATTTCAGCAAGTGCTTTCTTGAGTTTACTCAAGAGCACTTCTCCTCGTTGCTCCTCCTGAGTAACCACCATTGCATTTTCTGCTGCCTCCCTGGTCTCATATGCCACCATAGTGGGTCCACAATCGATGAAATATTGTGTCTTCACTGCCAGTCGTCTTATCTTCTTGACATTGGGTTTATCCATCTTTTCGGTTGGTCTTTGCTCCGCCTTTAGCGAGACCTCAAGCTGAAGCAATCTTATGAATTCTCCAATGTCCGACGAGAGTTGCTCCAGATTTTTCACCGTGTTACTCAACACCTTCAAGTCCTCGTTGCTTGAGAACATCTTCGAAGCACCGCGAATGCACTGCAGTACACCTAACATAGCATTCCTTGTGAAAGACAGCGAACCTGTATTGACATCAGAAGGGGAAGACCAAGTGGAAGAGCCGTTTTGCTGCTGCTGGTCGACGTTGCTCTTGGTCTGAACCTCCATGGCTCGCTGTCTAAAGCTGGCGAGAACGTTGTCGCCCGCTAATGCAGCTTCCTTCAGTTTGTCGCGCCACTGGAGCAGCCAGGTGTTTTCGATGGAATGCTTCTCAGCCGCCTCGACCGCACTGTGGATCTTGATGAGCAGCATCTCGAGCTTTTGCAGCTTCTCGGCGACAGGCATCTGCATGTTGAGGTTTTCGATGAGCTTGGACACTGCCATGTCCGCAGCCGCACTGGTTAACGCTGATGTGATGCAACCAGCCACTTCTTTTGCCCCGGCCATCACAAGTGAAGCGTGTCGCTGGCCAGGGTCTGGTGATGAACGACGTCTGATGAATTAGTTGTGACATGTCTCTATTTATAAGCCAAATGTTTTTGCACACTTCGTGGTTAATATTGTCTTTGATTCCAAACTGTGGTTGGAGTTTTATTCTTGATTTTTTCGTTATGTTGCTAACAAGACAGTCTTAGAGCTGAGTTTTGTAATGAAGGAAGCTCTATGAGTATTGGCAGAGGCCGGGATAATCTTATCTCATTTTCTTGTTTTCTGATCATGATGTTGACAGGCAGCCTTAGATCGAGCTGAATATGTAACAACAGATGTTCTATTTGGCATAGGCCGGGATAATCTTATTTCGTTACTTAAAAAGAAATGGTCGACCGGCTGCAGCCTGTTTAATATAGCACATACGCTAAAGACACCGGCCGGCTTTGCATTCTCTCGGATAAAAGAAACAGGGGATAAGGTGTCGTAGGCTGAGAAACAAGGGATTCTACCGCATCAGGCGGCCTGACTGTCACAAGAAAATTCTAAGAAAAGCTGGTGAGGATTTCGATGCTGACCCAGCGAACAATAATCCGATGGAAGTGTCATTACATTTACCGTACCCCGCGAACACAGCACGAAGAAAGTATAACCCAAAAACACACACGAAGAAACTGTGCCCAACCAAAACAAAACTTGTTGTCTTGTCGGATGAGTTGTTGCAACTCAAAGGTTTACTGTAGAACCTGGATAATTCATTAGCCAAAAACCAGTCAATCCTTTCTAACAGAGGGCATTCCTGCTTATTTGTCCAGGTATACCTATTACCCTCCTCCAGCCCAAGATTGCTAATTGCAACATTAAAATCCAACATAAGTTGTACATCTCCCCAGGCTTGTTCCTATCTGAAGGTCTCCTTATTAGATTAAAATCACCAACCCACAGCCAATCATTATCATCATCCATATCAAAATTATGAAAACAGTTTAGGAATTGTTGCTTTCCCTCAGCATTACAGGGTGCATAAACATTAGCCAGAATCCAAGTGGCACTCGAATAGAGAGAGATAAATTCAACACACTGCACATAATCATTTTGGAAATAAACATGATCACTAAATCTTGATCCCTTCCATAAAACTATAGAACCACCAGAGGTTCCCACTGAAGGTAAAAATTTCGAAAGCTAGATCTTTCGCTTTGAAAATTATTGGCTTCAACGACATGATGAGGTTGGCATATCATGGAACATGGATGACATCTCCCTATCACACAAGTGGACCAAGCTAGAAGGATTGTAGCAAAGTTTAAAAATCTTAGAAGAGTGCTCAGGCATTCGCAGAGGACATTATCCAATCTGGCAACCTCAATCTCTAATGATAAGGCAATGCCATTATTTATGGACACTTTGGAGGAGTTCAGGGACCTCTCATTTGAGGAGTGGAATTTCAGGAATGTTATCACCGTCGACTCTCTCGTCTTAACACATCAGAGACAAAGAGGTAAAATGGACGGACATAGCTTTCACCGTCGACTCTCTCGTCTTAACACATATGTAATTTGAAAAAAAAAAATTCTAAGAGAGAAGCTAGTGAGCATACTGATACTGGGCCAGCGGGCAATAATCCGATGGAACTATTACCGGATCCCATGGACACAACACCAAGAAGCTTCCGAAACACTCCACATCGGCAGCCAGGATCTCGAGGGTGCGCACGAGAGTTTCCACTTGATCCGTTCCGCGGTAATCAAATTGTGAGGCCGGCTCGCTGTCGTGGAAGCAGTAGTACTTGCTGAGATTGTGGCCGACGTTGATCTCGGCGAGACGTCCCCGATTGAAAGCCTCGTTTAGGACGGCTGCCCACTGCGCCAATCCTCCCGAATCGTCCAGGTCTCGATCCGCAGCCATGTTGACGGCCCAGGCGATCCTGGACATGACCGGCGTAAGCCTGCGCTGAAGCGTCATCCACGACCGGTACTCCTTGTACTCGGGTGTCTCGGCTATCCAAGCTTCCACCGGCTGCCATGACATGCTCATCATTTCACGCCAGATCGCCTCCTTTATAATGCTCGCCCGCCCCTTGTCCACCAATCTGCCGCCTCGTCTATATCCGGTCCATATAGCTGGAGTTTCGTTTGAACCTTGCAGCATCACTGGACTATATACTCGTTGTGCCGGAACGACTGGAAGCACAGATATCGCCTCCTCCTCGTCCACCAATTTGCCTCTATAACAGCTCCACGTTGCATGAGTTCCGTTTGAATCTTGCATTATCATTGGAGTATCGTGTGAACTATGTAGTTGCTGTAACGGTAATGCTTGTGCTGTAGCAACTGGTTGCACACTTGGTGGCGGCGGCCTCTTTCTTTTCTTAGGTCGGCTGTAATCCACCTTGGGCAATATTTCAAGTTGAAGCAGCCCTATAAACTTCCACAGGTCCACCTTCTCTAACTTCTCCACAGCACTGTTGAGCATCTTCGTGTCCTCGTCAGTGAAGAAGAGCCTATTTGTAGCGCTGCGAATGTCCTGCACCATGCCAAACAGAGCGTTCCTCGTGAAAGAGAAAGACAGAGCCTTTGTAGTAGCAGCAGCAGGAGGAGGAATACTTGTAGTAGCAGCAGCAGCAGGAATACTTGAAGACGGAATACTACTTGTAGTAGCAGCAGCAGAGCCACCCTGCTGCTGCTGCTGGCTCGCTGCCTGAAGACCGCAAGCACTTGATCGGCCTCGGAAGCTGCCTCCTTTAGCTTCTCGCGCCACTGGACCAACCACGTGTTCTGGACCTTGTGCATCTCGGACGTCTTGATGGCGGTGCGGATCTCGGTGAGCAACAACTCCAGCCGCTTCAGCTGCTCGTCGTTGCCCGTCTGCTTATTCAACCTCCCCATCAGCCCGGTGAAGGCTCTGCTGGCAACCTCGCCGGCCACGGCAGAAGCCACAATAGTGACTACCTGTTCTTGCATGGCTGATTGCTCTCCTGAATATCATCACAGTGTTGGTGGTGGTCAGTGAAACTTGTGGCCCTGGTCGGTTGAGTTGTTGCTAGGGTTCATCCGGTTTATGTTGGCATGTTGTCTGTGTCATTCATGCGGTATTTATTTCCCACATGTATATGTAACCGCTGAGCTAATCGAACGGTGCAGAATGCTTTACACGGACGGCTGGATCCAGTGCCGCTGCTGACGAGGATTGGTCCTGGGTCCCGTAGGGTCAACCGAAAGGTTCCTGTGTTGTTGCGTGACGGCGAGCGGGAGTGAAAATTTGACGGCGAGCGGGAGTGGATTCAGATTGAGAAATAAAAAATTGGAGGTGAAAGACCTGGCTACCTCCTACCTCGCGTCCTCTCAGTTTGCCCGAACAGCTTGCTCTCATGGCTCCAAGGCCGCGGCCGCCGCTGCCGGCAGTCGCAGCTACCATTCAGCCTCACGGTATAGTAGATCCAGGAGCCCAGCATCCACCACAGCCAAGTCCTAGCATCCATTATCCTTCGCATTGTGTTCTCCCGCACCCCAACTTAAACCCAATTTCACCGCCGCCATTGTCGCTGCCGCGGTGTTTTGCTCCTCATCCCACTGCTCCTCGTCCCATCACCGGAATAGATCCAACATTCGACAATCAACCACATCCCATGCTGCATTATGTTCTCCCATCCCCATATTCAAACCCAATGTGGTGGTCCATGCCGATTCCGTCGTCGTCGCCGCCGCCGCCGCCGCTCGGGTCCGCTCCTCGTCCCACAGGTATAGATCCACCGGCACAGCATCCGACAGAGCCCATGCCGCATCGTGGTCTCCCTATCCCCCACACAAACACAATGACATTGTCACCGGCGATGCCGGTGCCTCCCCCGCCGCATTGTGAGCTAAATGGATTGCAACCCGTGCAGCCTTGGTCGTGGCCGGCACACAGCTTTGGTACTGATGTTTCTGGTAATATTATGTTATTCTTGCAATATTGTGATCGTTTTGTATATTGTCATATATTCAGTCGGTTGTTTTATTTTTATTTTTATAATATTCTAGGAATGCATGCATCTTTGTCCTACCAGTCGTTGCTTCATGGTGTTGGGATTGGATCATTCGATCCTTTTTCCCATAGGAAACCTGTTCCTTTTAGTGGAGATTCTGTAGTAGCTGAACAGGTACAAAATTACCCTGATCAAATCAGTGAGCAAGAAGAGGTTGTCGAGGATTCCGATGATGATCCCATTGCAGTTGATGAAGAGTACCGTGATCAAAGTGATGCAGCAATTGCCAATGAAGATAACACAGAAAACATTGTTGATTTGTGCGGGGATGCGGACAGTGAGAAATCAGATGGGGAGGATTCAGATGATGAGGACTCTGACATTGAAATGTCATTTCAGAATGGTGATGAGGAGCATGTGCCACAACCTTACCAGTATGAGTATGCATCTACCACACTTGGTGACTGTGGATGTGAATCGAACAACAATACTTACAAGAAAAGGTGAGGACATGATTTTGACCAACTAATAATTTACGTTACCAATGAGTCTGTTTGAAAAATAAATAGTCCATTTACACATGGGTAGGAAGATATTTTATCATCTGTTCTTCTACAATGTTCTTATAGCAAATGTTATGCGCCAGTTTTTTCCTTTGCCTACGACTTGGAATGGTAAGGACAGTATGCGCCTGGCATAGAACTTCCAGTGTGGAAAGCTTCTTTCCATAGGACTTAGTACACTACCAGGGAAACATTATTAGGATTTTTTTATTTTGTTACCAATTTAGTGAATTAGTAATTTAAAACAATAGTATTTTCATTTTTCCCATATCTCATACACAGTAGTGAGAGGCATGAAATACTCTGAACATAATTCTTTTCATTGGGCATTAGTACATTTCACATATTAGTACACTACCAGGGGAACACTATCAGGATTTTTTTTTTGTTATCGATTTAGTGAATTAGTAATTTAAAACATTATTATTTTCATTTTGCCCATATCTCATACACAGTAGTGAAATGAATGAAATACTTTTAACATAATTCTTTTCATTGGGCATCAGTACATTTCACATATTATTCCCATCTCTTTACACTTGTAGCATAAGAATAGGTAAATTACAAGAAATACTCTTTTCGATGGATCTTCACGAAAAGAAAACACTTTCTAATGCATCTAATTGGTGCTAGTAATTCTCCATTGTTGATTCCTTTATTGTGCAGTTCTAGGGACCTTTAACTCTCCAGGCATCAGTATCTCTCTTGTTTTGTCTCATTCTCCCTAGGACCATAGCTAAAGGGTAGGGAACATTTTTATTTTCCCTACAGATCCTAACCTTGTCCTAGGGACATAACATTTCCCTTCGCATATAACAATTTTTCCTAGGGAAAACTTAAAACGGCAGGGAGACTAGGGAATTCCAGTAGTGGTTTATTGTTCGGTGTATCCGATTGTTTGTTTGGCCTATGAGGTGTGAACATTTTCTTGTTGTATGCTTGTAATGTTCTTATCAACATATTATGTGATGTAGTTTCCTAGCACCTTTATTTGTTGCCATATCAGCATTAAGACCTGGAGTTTTCAGATGTGTGATACTATTTTTTTCATGTTGTTTTCCAGGAAAAGGTGGCCAAAGGGTGTGAAGCAGCCTGATTGTAGACTGCCCAGAGATATGGGTACCATTGAAAAGGCGATGAGGAATTCGCAAACTAGAACTACTGAGTACATTTTTGAACCATTAGTTGGTATGGTTTTCGATTCAAAAGCTGAAGCATATGATTTTTGCAACCTGTGGTCTTGGGAAGTTGGTTTTGGCATACGCTTTGGAAATAGTTCTGAGAACAAGAGCAATGGGTACCGGACATTGCAGGAAATTGTGTGTGAAAAGCAGGTATCGTGCATGCCTTCTATAACACAATAAGTCTTCAGTTCAATGCCACAATGATATTGTTTACTAATTGGCAATATTATTTTCATTGTGCAAGGGTTTTGACAAGCGTTGTACAAAGAGCTCAAAACGAGATAATTGCAAAGCTATGATCAGGTTGCACAGAACTGAAGATCATGGGTGGTATATCAGCCACATCGTCAAAGAGCACAACCATCCCCTGTCAGTATCATGCGGTGAGAAAAGAGAGTGGAGATCACACAGCAGAATTGACCAAAGCACAAAAGACATGATAAAGTACTTGAGAGAAAATAATGTTACTCTCAGTAGGGTGCATTGTATAATGGGAAGCATGTTTGGAGGAATGGAAAATGTGCCGTTCAACCAGAAAACTCTACGAGCAGTGTGTGCAGGGATTGCAAGGGACCAAAAGGACGATGATTGGGCCAAGACACTTCAGATTTTCAAGCAGATGCGTGCCGAAGACCCTGGGTTCCAGTTTGCAGTTGACTTTGATGACCAGAAGAAGGTCAAAACTCTTCTTTGGGCAAGTGGCAAGAGTAGGAGCGAGTACGCCTACTTTGGTGATGTCATCACATTCGACACTACCTTCTGCACCAACCTATATAAGATGCCATTTGGTATCTTTGTTGGCGTTAACAATCATTTTCAAAGCATTTTGTTTGCTGGCGTGCTCATGCGTGATGAGACGTCAAAGAGTTTTGAATGGGTCTTTAATGAGTTCTTGACTTTGATGGGTGGCAAGGCTCCTATCACTATTCTCACCGATCAGTGCAAGGCAATGAACAAGGCGTTGAAGAAAGTGATGCCAGATTCCAATCATCTATGGTGCAAGTGGCATGTTTTGAAAACTGCACCAGAAGAAATGGGACCCCTTTATACTACCAACGCTCCTTTCAGGAGGGAGTTCCATGATATCGTCAATGAAATGTTGACGGTTGATGAGTTCGAGGGAGCATGGGCGCAGCTGTTGGATGATTACGAGCTGCATGAACATCCATTCATGAAGAAGACATATAAGAAGAGGAAGAAGTGGGCAAAAGCATGGTGTAAGGACAAATTTGCAGCAAGGATGACCAGCACACAAAGGTCCGAGAGTGCGAATAGCTTGCTGAAAAAATTTGTGCCAAGGAATTCAGCAATGAATAGGTTTGTAGAACAATATAGGAAACTTCTCTTCATTCGTTCAAGTGCGGAACATAGGGCCGAGCACAAAACAAAACAAGTAAGTGCTTCCATGTTTTTGTTGCTTGATGGATGCACCCTTTCTTTCTTTTTGCTCGGATGCCCTAACCTCCATCAATTATTATTTTATTATGTAGTTTGTGTACCGGAACAAAAGAATCGAACCCGTGGAGAAGCACGCGTTGTCGATCTATACTCACCGTATGTTCAAGCACTTTCGCGAGGAGACAAACAAATGCTCTGAGTTCCATGTGGTCCAAGGTGCATCACAATCTGATTTCAGTGTGGTACACAACAATGCTGATAATCTAAAAAAGTGGCAGCGGAAGGTCTTCAACGTCACGGTATCAAGTGATGGGGAACGCTACTCATGCGAGTGTGGTCTATTTGAGCATTTTGGAATGCTCTGTTGTCATGCTATAAAGGTCATTGCAAAAATTAGAACAATATTTTTTACTCATTGATAGGTCAACTATTATCTATAACAACAATATTCTTCACTTTGTGTAGGTGTTGATTCATTGTGGGGTAAACAAAATCCCTAGTTACCACATCCTGAAGAGGTGGACACGGGACGCTAGAGACCTTGTGTACCCAGAGGTTGGCACAAATGCCACTGACCAAGTTTTGAGCACCTTGCTCTATGTGAATGCTCTTGAAACTGTTCGGTGTGCTGGCCAAGACCAAGGGGCTCGTGAGATTATCATGAGACATCTCATGAATGCAAAGAAGGAGGTTGGTCGTTACTTTGATCATAAATGCATAGAGCAAGGATTGTTGTCAGATTTGGCGCCCACAGATGATGGGTACACAACAGAGTGCCCTTCTGGCGATGAACATGTTGGTAACATGTATGGAGCATCTGGTTCGAGCGCGTACATGAGTGATGCTGATCTAGAGGCAATGGAAGTTCCTGATATAGTCCGCGAGAAAGGTAGGCCAAGATGTAACAGATACAAGGCTGGTTGGGAGAAAGGAGGCAAGCGAAAGGCTCCTAGGAGCAAGAAGACTGTTGCTAAAAACAAGTCGAAAGCCAAGTCGAATAAGTACAACGGTTGATTCTAACATTCTTCAGTGAAACTAATGTGACAATCTGGGTTTGTCAACCATCTGAGTTAGTGATGACATGTGATTTCTACGTGTTGTATTGAACCTCGGTACTTGTGACCATCTTGAGTTTCCCAACCATCTGAGTTGGTGATGACATTTGATTTCTGTGTTGAAATGAACCTGAGTAGTTGTGTGCCACTGTTTAATCTGTATGGTTATGACATTACATCCTTATTTGCACTGAAATGTACTGAACACAATATTCTCTACTATGAAATCTGAAATGTGGCGCCACAGCACCTTCAACAGGTGGCGCCACATTTTTGAAATAGCCAATGTCGTATGGTGTTTCCGTAGGATTGGATGATGCCATAGGTGAATGGTTAGAATTCTACTGAATAAGGCACTTGTTAATTATGATCTGGTGCTTTGTGCTCTATGCAAGGCTGAGTGAAATGTGCAGTACTTTTCGCAAATTTTCATAGGGAATGCATGGTCCGTCCTGCAAAGAGCTATTTCACTGGCACCATTTGATTTTAGTTTTAGTTGTAAAAAAGTTTTCCATTAATTCTAAAAGAAGAATGAGGCAATGTCATGGAAGGGAAGTAATACCAGGTATTTATCCACCTCGGCAAATAAGGTGGGACAGAGTTTTACCTACCTCATTTACTTAAGCTTTTGCCTAGACCACCTTGGCAAAGGGACCAAAAGGGAAATGGGGAACAGTTTGTCAGATAAACTCGTCTCTTTCTCATTGCCCAGTAAAGAGTTGGATTCACTTTTAATAATAGGATTTTGTGGTTTGCTACGGTTGCTGTTTTATAACCGTTTAGATGTAAAGTTGTCATAGTGGCTAGTAACCTAGCTAGACAGGAACCATAACTAGGTTTGCAGCATGTAAACAAAATGTTGTTGTGCACTAATATAAGTAGCATGTGAATGACACAGGTTATTTAATTGTCAAATAAACCATATGTTTTTTTTGCAGGAAACACTGAAACGTGAACACTACCTGCAGTCCATTGAAGCGTTATCACAGTTCATAAGGCTACATATCGATTACAAAATCGAAAATTGTCATGGTAAGCACATTTTTCACTATCATTGAAGTAAAAATTATCTCAGTGCCACTCTCACATCTAGCAGTTTTCCCCACCAGTCACACGTCACACAAGAAAATTAACACAATACTTCTAATGATATAGAAGACACAAGGATACTCTGAACATAATCAAATAGTACACCACAGATAATTGCGTTTGCAACACTAATTTTGTTGCCCACTAGTGTAAATTGTCCAGGTACCATTTACAACAGCAACAAAATCACCATAATTGTCTCCAAACTGCATTTCATTAGTCTATGTTATGGATTAAAATCTCCTTTTCCTTTTGATTGAAACAGGCTTTTTGGTATGCATGCTTCATTCTCCTGCATCCAAAGCATCTCACGTAGCAGAACCATCATGAACTCTTTGTGAGATACCTGCAGACATACACATGATCAGACTTTGGACTTCAGTACTCTTGAAATCCAAAAAATAACAACAATTCATTAGCATCTGGGCAGGGACAACTATCTGCAATACCAAAGGGAAGGCATTTAGAACTATTCTTTGATGCACATAGAACATACCACACAATCAGTATCTACAATGTGCCACCAAGGATTTTTCATTTCCATAATTGTACACAGAACATACCACACAATCAGTATCTACAAGGTGCTGTCTGAACGTCAACATTTTTCAAGCGGAGTACCTTTCAAGGTGTGCAATCAGAATGATTTGCAAGGTCAAAAGCAATCATTGCTCATTGACTCCTTCACAAACATCTCGAGATATTTTGGTGACATGTGTGCTACCAGATTCTGAAAAACAGAATGGAACTTACTCATTTTGCTAATTGTAGGGTTAACATTATGATCTACAAAGGTTTCTGAAAAAGGATGGATACACCTATTCAGTTCTTCATTACTCCAGGATTCTTATAGCAACCAAGAAAAGGTGTACTACCAGCATTCATCAGCAACACAAACATCTTTTCCATCAGAGTATAAAAAACACACCCCATCTCGAAATAACAGCAATAAACAATATTCTGAAAAATTATAATTCTGTTGCTCTCAGAACTACTGAACGTGGTTTTCAAAAATTGTACTATCGTCACTGAAAGTTGCATGTGGTGACATTTTATCAAGACGAACCGTGGTTTCCACAAAAAGAACTCTCCCTTGGCAGCCAGTCATCCAATGAAGGCTCACCTCATGCTTTCTGCTGTAGCAAACCTCGTTCACCCTTATCTATTTGGCACACAAGAAATAATTAAAACACATACAAAACTGCACATATCTGCTAGTATTCTTAGAAATTATGTGGGAATCATGTAAGAGTTTCATGCTTACCATCCTTTTGCCAAAGTGTCCCCACTCCAATGTTGGTGGTTCTTCCCATCTGTCCTCCTTCACAAGACAGTTTAAGTACTCTTTCTTGGAGAATTTACTGATGGCATCACCTTCTTCAGAATAAGCTTGTGTGGGGTCTCAACTTTTTCCTCTTAGCCCTGTCATATAAGAAGTCAAAAAGTCCAAAAACATATATCCCCCAACCACTCATTCTGGATGAATTTTAATCAACTATAAATAGACACATAAGGACTTCCAAATTTACTACAAATATCCACATAAACACTTTGTATTCCCTTCGTACAACTAGCTTCATATCATCATGGTACCACAATTAGAATAGGTCATCATAAAAAGATGGCTTCGTAGTTACGTTTTGAAACACAGCATCATAAAAAAATAATGGCCGCTATGTGGATGGCTACATTTTACTACGTATGTATGCTTCTACTTCTTTCCATAATGATTATGATTTAATATATTCATCTTATCACAACATCATAAACAAATATACATGTTCACCATGGCCTTCGCCTATGTACCGTATAAACAGTTATTAAATCAACATGCTTCTAGATAAGTACTACTTGCACACAATAGCAGCTCGGCATATTAAAATTGAATCTTATTACTACCTACACAAACAGTAGCCATGACTGTAATCCTAAAGAACAAACAATAACTAGAACGTTGATTCAATCAGATGTACAGTCCATTGCGCAGCATGTGAGAGAGCCAAGAAAAAAATGGGCAGACGAAGAGCATACGAGTGCAGCAATCTCTAGTGCTGGCCACTAGAAGCAGCTTCCCTGCCGAGCCCGAGCACCAGTCTTCTGGAAGTAAGCAGCAAACGGATCCAGCGGGTACACAAAAGATGCCATGGACGGGAGGCAGCCAACAGACGGCGACGCTGTGTGCACAACGGCGACAGTCGACGGGAGCTCACCAAATGACAGCAACCCGGAGAGGAGCGAAGGCGACTTGGTAAGGACACCGGTATGGAGAACACACCTCCGGCTGCCGGAGAGCCGGGTAGCGCCCGTGGCGGCTGAAAAGGTCCGGACGAGCGTGAGCTGGATGGGCCTGACCAGGACCACCATAGAACTTCGACGGCGAACTCATCTTTGGTGAGAGAACTTTTCGATCTGTGTCGGATTGGGGCAATAGTTTGTGCGGCTAGGGTTTCGCTGATGTAGCACGGACACTGGATAAGGCTTGGGATTTTTTCTGTGCTCCAAACGAAGAAAAACGCGGCCTGTGACGGAACCTAACGGACCAAATGTGGGAGATTCCAGCCAACGTTGACTGCTGGGACCCATAACTGCATGTCGCGTTCCAGCTAGGAACTTTTCAGTTGCGGAGGTGGGGCCCCTCACCGAATCCCGAGAACCACCGGTTCACTGGGACCGTTTGATAAGGGCCGCGGCCACATGTACGTGTGGTTTTTTTGCTCCCGTCATTCATGTGTCATGCGCATAGGATGCATCGCCATTGAATTATATAGTAATCGTTTCAAGTTGGTTTGTGCAGAGGAGATTTGGTTGTTTATCGATTGTCAGATTGCAAGCAAATAATCATGCCCAGAATATTCAAATCCTGATAGCTGGAGCCTGCAGACTGCAGAGACGCTTATTCGTACAATCCAATTGCTGACATTGTAATGAAAGAAAAGAACAACTTTTTTTATAAAAAAAAACAACTCTGGATACAGAGAACAGAGTTCGTTGCTCAATAGAAATGGTTGGTTTTGACAGCATCACGAAACTATTATATCGGCGTGCAAAGTGACACTAAGCTAGTGAACCACCCCACGTCCAGAGCCAGGTTTTCCATGTTCTCCACAGCACTGCAAAGTAGATTTTCCTCGTGTCCTTGTTCTTCCTGTTTGCAAGACTTGGCGTCGCTGAGGATGCGGAGGATATCATGGCCCTGTGCCTTTGCCTCCCGGAGGAGGTTTGCCCATTCTGCGAGGCACTCTAGGTCCGAGAATTCTCGGCCGTCTGCCATTTCGACAGCCCTGGTGATCTCAGTTACCGCGCTATTGAGCCTCTTGACAGCTGCTGACATTGCTAGTTCTTCAGCCAATCCATCTTTTTTAGTTGCGGATGCGTCTTCGAGCTTCACAGTGGATGACACCTCAGGTTGCTCATCCAATGCATCTTCCTCATCCAACAACTCTTTGAGAATCCCCGCGGCCAATGGTGTCGTAGCCAGCTCCTCAGACATCTCATTGTTTGATGATTCGGCTACCTTCTTGTTCATATCTTCTCCGTCTTCACCATCGTCTTCTTGTTGAACAAAATAACTAGAGTCCTTCAATGAACGAAGTTCAAATCTAGCGTCAAAAAAATAATCGTCGTACTCAGGCATGATTTCTTCTAAAGTGAAATCCCCACTTTCGGCGTTGTCTAGTTCGGTCACTACTTCTGCCCTCTTCCTCCTTTTGTTAGGTCTGTTTAGTGTCAAGGCCTCAGCTTGGAGCAAACTTACGAAGTCTCCCGCATCTGCGCACACCACCTCAAGCCTATCCACTGTGCTGTACAGATTCTCGGCCGCTTCACCTCCGGCGAGCAACAATGCGGCGGCGTTCCGGACGCCTTTCGCTACTCCCTGCAACGCGTTCCTCGTGACAGACATGGCGCCAGATGTGTTTTCGCCTTGATGATGCCCCTTGTCTGCTTCTTTACTGGCGTGGGCTTCCGGAGTGGCTTGCTGTTGGAAACTGAGAAGCACCTGCTGCCCTCGGCCGCGGCCTCCTTGAGCTTGTCCCGCCACTCGAGCAGCGACGCGGTCTCGGTGCCGATCTTCTCGGACACATCCACCGTGCTGCGCAGCTTGAGCACCAAGATCTTCAGTCGTCGTAGCTTCTCATCGATGCCCGATCCCGAACGGTCGCCAAGCGTGGTTAGCACCATGGAGACTGCCCTGCCTGCCAATTCGCCGATAACAGCGGCGCCGACGTGGCTTATTGCCATCTCGCCGCAGCGAAGCTGTATCACCACCTCGCGTGCATGAGATCCAAATTAGTACTAACAACCCATCTTGCTCCACGAAGATTGGCCAATATTTTTTGTTCTAAAGAGAACACACAAAGAGAGATAGTGGAAGTAATAAGACGATCATACTCACGCAAGACGCCTCGATCTGAATGGAGCTGGAAAACATGTCATCTACTCCAAGAAAATAGCAGCTGGGACAGACTAATTAATTGGTTGGCTCATGGTTTCTGTCGCCCAGAAGCCGGCCGGCGTCACGGCCGAGAGGGACTCAAGCATGGTTTGCAGGCACACTGAGCGAGCCTGAGAGCGATGCAGATGCACGTACTGCCAAGAGAAGGTCCAAATATAGTGGGCCCATGCCACGTTGGAGAGGTAACTAGGCCTAATCCTAGTTAGTACGTAGAGATTACGTAAGTTTAGTGCGTAACTCTAGCATTATTACTGTTCTGGAAATGCTTCTATCGCCAGCTCCGGTCTCCTCGACCCATGCTCGCAGCAAAGGGATCACGTTTCAGTATATATAAATGCTCGCAACAAAGATTAGCAACCTGATACAGAGGCAACACGAAGCACAACCCTAACATGTTTCCAAATATGAAATAAGATTCGCGAGTTTTAGAATGTGACTGCCAGAAAGTATCGTTTTATCTTGAGATTCGCATCAAAACTTCCGGCGAAGAGGCAGATGCACCATTCTTCGGACCAAAGAATTCTTGGCGCACGTATGCTCTGGTATCTACAATATCAGAGTAGACAAGATCCTGTGTCACCATAGCATGCGCAAAAACAGTCATCGGCTCCCCAGCGCCAACTAATGATTTATTGGTCAGCGAGTGTTTCCCACGAGCCATTAACTTGAAATCGCCGCTCTGTCCATGGTATGACCCCAAAGATGGATGCACAATTTTGGCCCCCACCCGCTCACAGTGAAAGCAACGATCTTTTTGCAAAAGCAGAGCATGAAAATAGAAAAAGTCATCAACCTGATGCAGAAATATGTCAATGCTAGCCTACTATGTATGCTTAGGATGAAGAAGTTAGAAAGGTCAGAACTAATCAGTGCTACATATAATGACAGCAGGAATATAAGAAATGAACATTCCTGTCTCCGTGTATGTTCCAGCAATGCAGCTTCAACCATTTTGCGAATCAATTCCTGATGAGCCTTAAATTCCTTAGAACTCTTCGTGATGACTGATGATCCAGAAGACCCGGCGAGTCAGCTGCTGAACCAACCCAGGATCGCTTTCCAACAGAAACTTAGAGATGGCCTGGACATCCCCAGGGCTGAGGACGGACTTAGCCAGATGCTTCAATTCCTCTACAACTGGCCTTGAGCCTGCTGCAAGGTCTGCTAGAAAAGATGGGTTGGGGTGGTATTTTTTGAAGTGGCAATTTTGTATGCATGAGAATCAGGAATGGATGGGTTGAGGCCTGCATTTCTAGTTCATTTACAGCTTCACCAAGGTTGGCATTCTTCTGGAGGAGGATCAGCAAAACATCGACTGTTGATATCATAGGAAAGACAGCGCTGATAAAGTCAATAAGGCCATTGAGGGAATGTGATTCAATGATGGCGAGGCTCTCCATGCTGATCTCATCCACCTCGAACTCCAGCTGTGAGGGGAAGGCTGTGTCATACCAGATGGTGTTGAGAAGGATATTAGCCACAGGATCAAAGGGGCCATAGTAGTAACCGGCCTTCAGGAGGGCCCGGTGGACAACCTTAAGCTTGGATGTCGCCTTTTGGAATCTGTGTTGATGGAGATCTTCAACAAGTTTGGATGGAAATTTAGAAATAGACTTGAGTTCTAAATCGTCGTGTTAGCCTAAGTGCTTTGCTGTGTTGGTTTTTAGTTGGTTGCTCTGAACTTTGGTTTGCGTGTCGTTCTGAACTTTGAGCTTAAATGCTCCTATGTATCGAATTGGCCATGTACACCTCTTCAGGTGTAGAGGCTGGGACTTAGGTTCCATTATCTAAAAAAAAAGGAGGGCCCGGTGGAGACGGGAGCGCAGGAGAGCAGTCGAGAAGAGGGAAATCGCCTGGAGATAGAACCCATGGATCTTATCAAGAAGCACCCTCTTCATGGACAGTTTGTGGTGGATCCCAACAAGGTGCCTCGTGATTCCCAGGCTGCTCAGCCTTTGTGAGGCATAGAACACGAGTCCTGCGCGGCTTGCTCCGTGCACGCCGTCCCCCATGGAGAGGGTGTCAGACACAATTATTTCAGGCTGAGGATGCATTGCAGCTAGGGCGGCACAGGCGAGTGCCACCTTAGTGGTAGGGTGGTCGGTGGTGAAGCCGTATGTACCACGACCCTGCTCGATGAGGCGCACTGCAACGAGGAGATCGCCTCTGGACTGGACCAGGTAGAACAAGGCTTCCCAGACGTGACGAGGCCTCGAAGCGATCGACCAGCAATGCTGCTGGCATCAGCCGTTGAAATCATACACATCTCAATCTCCCTCCGTATAACTTCCTGGTCCGATCCTGCTTCAATGCCCTCATCCTCTAATGCATCGTCCATCACATCCTCCTTGCCGGCGCCGCCAGGCTCTGATCTCATCCTCTTCTTCCCACGCCTCCACAGTTCCTCCTGGTTCACCTCTTTCCCATCTAGCGAGGACCTCTTCTTCACAAGCCTTCGTTGCACCTCCTGGCTCAAATCTTTCCCACCCGACGAGGCCCCGCTCGAGGTGGTGTTGGCCAAGATGTTTGAGACGGGATCCAAGAAGTCAACGCAGAGACCCAACTCATGGACGCGCGGAATCAAAGAGAGCGGCAGGTGAGCAAAAACTAACTTGTAGTATCCATCGATCATGCTCATCAGCTGCAACTTATCATGGTCGAAAACCTCGAAACGGGAGGGCGACTTGCCGGCCACCGGCTCGCCGCCGGGCATGTCCGCGGCAAAAGACATCTATTGCCCACCCGGCTGACGAGCGAGGATTGAAATTCGATTGGGATTTCCTATTGCCCTTTATCGTATTCCTGATGCGGTTTCGCATGTCCCGAGCCCGAGACACAGAAATCTTGATCCGGTTTTATCGTCGGCCGATTCTGGGCCTAATGAATAGAAGGCCCAGAGGTGCCCTTCTTGACCCAGGCCAGCCACTTCGTTTGTCTGAGCCGAAACAGACAGGCCTAAACTTGGGCCGACAGAAACATTATTACTTACATCTAGTGGCCCACGTAAGCTCTTCGTCTCCGGATGCCGAGTTGCCGATGCGGCGACGCCTCACGCGTCTCATTCTCGCCCTTGCGCAGGATAACAAAACTGCCACTACTACGTGCGAGTGCGACTGATTCGTAGAACAGCAACGAGCAGAAGAAAACAAGTCAAATACGCACCTCTTTTTGCTCGTTCGTTCAGGGGTTGGTTTTGGAAACCTTCGGAGGCAAGGAATCTCGACGGATCCGGCCGGCGGTCAACCAAATCCGGCGAAAAATCGGCGGATTTTGCATGGCGAGTTGGGTGAGGGGGCCTTTGAAAGCTTCACCCGGTTGACTTTGGAGCTCCAACGCTCTGACTCATCGCGCTACCTGCCGGCTTAAATTCAAACAGCTGCTAAAAATGCGAACAGCTGTACTGACATCAAGTCTTAACCGTGACGATGCCTCCTCCGCTTGGTGGAACGGCATTGCTTCTTCAGGAAATGAAGGTACCGGTTGACATTTGAGGTGAGAGGGAGATCTTGCTACTCGTCGGTCGATGCTTCCAAAGCCGGATCGGTTGGGAGTCAAAATTGTAGGTTAGCTGTGTGCTTGTGTGCCACCTGGGAATTTATATGTGGTTCAGACTTTTATGCGTAGTTTCAGCATGCATCTTGGAACAGAATCTGGTCAAACATTTCAGCTAAACCGAAATTTTCGCATGCGAATGTTGAGCATGTAGTGTTATCTACACACATTGGTGAAATCCAGTTCCGACATACTATATTTTATCATACTGTATGATCTTTGAACCGTAGTATAAATCAACCTGAATCTCAAAACAATATTGATGATATGGATACTACATGTTAAACATATATTTCAACTGGTAGCTCCATTATATATGCTGCCTGAAATGAGCCCGGTACCGACGATGTACTGGCTTCCTCCTATATATGCAATTCAAGAGTTAAGAGTGGGAGAAAATAGATGTAATTAACGTTGTTGTGTACTGTACAAGAAACGAAAAGAGACGCGTATAGGGCAACCACATGTTTCTGTTATTATTATAGTTAGAGAAATTAGTGGTCAATGCTCTGATAAAAAACATTAAGGTACGAGAATTAAGCTCCAATGTCCACCTGATAATTGTTCAGACACATCATCGGCCATTTCTGCTCGTTCAAAAGAATAGCAATATTTTGTAGTGGGCTTGCACGATTTCAACGACCATCAAACTACTTTAGACTATCCGCACTCGTAGATCTTCTAAACTCATCCTCTAAAAGGAATATTCCGTCCTGGTAAGTAAAATTCCTCTTCTATATTCGGTTTTCTGCACCCGTTCGTACTCTATATCCATCCTCTATATCAACTACCCAATATTTTATTCAACATCTCCAACTACCATCTCCTTTCATCTCTCCTCTTCTTTTTTTCTCTCTATCTTTCCTTTTTCTTTTCTCTTTTTTTTTCTCTCCTTTCCTCCCTTTTCTCTTCCTCACCCTCTCCATTTTTCCCCATCCTTCCTCACCACGCTCGCCCGACGCCGCCGGCCTCCCTCCTCCGCTCGGCGCCGCCGCCCGCCTCCCTCTCTCTCCGCGCCGCCGCGCGCCTCCCCAGCGCCGCCGCGACGCCTCCCCGGCCGCGCGCGCCTCCCCAGCGCCGCCGCGCGCCCCTCCCCCGCGGCCCTTCTTCCTCCCCCGCTCCGCCGCCTCCCCGAGCGCACGCGCCGCCCGGCCTCGTGCCCCTCCTCCCTCCCCGGCGCGGATCCGGTGGCCGGGGCCCGCCGCGGCTCCACCCGCCTCGCGTCTCCCCGCCGCCGCGGCGACCGGGGATCCGGCAGCCTAGGCCCGCCGCGGCTCCACCTCCTCCTCGCCGCGCTCCGCCTCGTCCCTCTCCGGCGCGTATCCGGTGGCCGGGGCCCGCCGCAGCTCCACCGCCTCGCGCCTCCCCCGCCGCCCACCGCGCGCGTCCCACCGCCTCCTCCTCTCTCCGGCTCGCCCCGCCGCCCGTCGCACTCGCCCGCGAGCGCCGTCGTCGGCCCTCCTCCTCCCCGCGCATGCGTCCCACCGTCCCTCCTCTCTCCGGCCCGCCCGCCGCCCGCGAGCGTCGCCGCCGGCCCTTCTCCTCCTCCCCCGTGCGTTCGTCCCGCCGTCCCTTCTCTCTTCGGCCCGCCCGCCGCCCCGAGCGCCGCCGCCGGCCCATCTCCTCCTCCCCACGCGCGGGCTTCGAGCTCCCCGACGAGGCCGAGCTTCGGCCTTCCGTCCGTGCGGGATCCACGCGGCGGCGTCAAGATCCGGCAGGATCCATGCGGCGGCGACGGATCCGGCGCCGGCCACGGACGGCGTCCGCTGCGGCCGGCTCCTTTCCTCTCCGCCGCCACCCTCCCTCTCCGGCGGCCCTTCGCTCTCGCGATCGCGGGCGAGCTCCGGCCGGCCGGCCGCCATGGCCGGCGCCGCCGAGCTCGCGTCCTCCCCGCGGGCCGTCGACGAGCTCGCCCCTCCCTTCCCGGCCATCTCCTCCTCTCTCCTCTTCCGGCGAGTGCTCGGTGGCGCGCAGGAGCGTGGGCCCCGTGCCACATCGGCGTGTCCAGGACGTCCGTAAATCGTTAAATCTGGCGTGCGGACAGGCCGTCCGGGACGGTGGCGTTGCCCTCCCGGTACCCGGTGCAGCGTTTCGAACGCTACATCGGTACTGGAGGGTGGCGTCCAGTATGCCAGTGCGGGTAGTCTTAGTTCCTACTCATTAAGCAACGAGTACTAAAACTAATGATTTTCCAAGCCCTAATAGCACCATTTAGTAGTACTAGCAAGTACTCCTAGCTTTATTTTTCATCACAGCATGGCCGTCACATTTTTAGTTGTGTAGTTATATAAGAACTGGTATAATATTGGAGCGTCAGAAACTTAATAATTTGCTGGCACATGTTTTACTCCTTCCTCTATTTAATTATTAGAATGAATAAAGTAGAAGCAAACACCGCTGAAACATTAAACAAACATTTGTATGCATATGTGTTTGACTACAATCTCAGTAATAAAAGTGTTGCTATTATTGAGTCAGTAGGGAAGCACGCCTGCGTAGACTTTGAATTTTTTTTTCCAAAAAAAATAGTACAACCTGTTTTTGATCAAATCCATTCTCCGGTATTTTATTTCTCATGCCTACGTGATGATGAACCTAATCCATGTTAGCGTGATGCATGCAAATACAAGTATAGTGGGTGCGTACCAGCATTCACGTAAGGCCTTAACTTTTGTTTAATTAGCCCATAGACCGAAACATATGCTTAGTTAATTATTCGAATTAGTGTGGCGTCAACTACGGATAATTTAAGAGCGCAGCACACTAGGCCCTTGACTTGTGCCACTGCCTCTGCATGCATGTTGTACTCCATTGTCCATTTATACTTTGATTAATTAATTGTAATTAATTAATTGTAATCAATATACTTTGATTAGAAGTATAAAGGGTACTTAATGTTATACTTACAATAACGTTAATTATAGATGCAATAGCGTTAAGTAATTAATTAACGATAATGTTAAGTATGAAATTAATTACTTACCCTTATAAGTAATTTGAATACTTACCCTTATAAGAATTTGAGTATAAGGGTACTTGAAATATTCAAATTTCAAATTCGTATATTGAATACTTAACGTTAAGTATAAGGGTACTTGAAATATGAAAGCCATAATATACATTTTCGAGCTGGTGGGCAGATTCAAATTCTTTAGTTCACGATGACGTTATTTCTTGTACATCCAGGATGTGATAAAAGTCAAAGCAATACCATTCAAATCAAACACAACCATACAGGTACATCCACTATGTATATTGAATAAGTTACAAGCCTCAACTCGAGAGAGCATACCAGAATTTCATCTAAATCTTAGAAACTATCAAATTTGGCATGTGAATCTAGAAAGATTGGCCTTAAAATGTGAGTTACTACTACTTCGAGTTGAGGATTGCCAAGATTTGGGGCAGAGCCTTGTTGGCTCCCAACCACATCTGGGCTTTGACCGCGAGCCAAGGAAAGTACGCTCCACTCCACAGAGCATCAAAAGGTTCAATCACGCAAGGAGTAGCCTTTTGCTTGAATCACATGGCACCTAACTGCTGCTTCCTGCATGTATAGGTGATGTATCCTCAATCCAGCACATGTTAGGTTGAGTTGCCGCACTGTAAAGGGCCTTCGGTTTTATTCTATTACTCTCCAGTAAAGATGACAAAAGCTACTAACATTTTCAGTAAAATACTAATAGTAGTGATGCAACATTTTCAGTAAAGCTACTAACATTTGCAGCCAGATGCTATCATGCCTTTAACCGAGCCTGCCGTGTAATTTCCTTGGCTACACCTTTGCGCTGTCCTTGTCGGCAGCGATTACAGTAACTAATATAAACTAAGCTCACAATTGATTTGCTGTAGTATTACTCGCTGGTCACTTCACTTCGATATGGACGAAAACACAAGGAAAATTGACTTGTTCTGTAGTGTTACTGGCTCATCACTGCCAGTCGACTTGCCGATCACTTTTCTCAGAAGGCCGGTCAGAATTGTACTAGTATAAAACAAAAACAAAACAAGGAAAGGACATGGAAGAAATAGCCGAACCGGAACCATACTTGAATAGCCATCCATGCTGGTGAATGGTGAGAGCCATCACCCGGCCGGCCCCCTGTTTTGGTTGCATTTTCAGCTGTGGGGAGGAGTTGGTTGATTGTTGGGCTAGCGTAGCAGCAGCGATGATGGCGATGGAAAGGGAGGTCACCTAAAAGTCCATCCATCCCACATAGGAGAGGAGTAGTAGTACTCAATTCCAGTCCCCCACTGGTACAAGGTGTGTCGTTTGGATCGGGATTGTCTGCATTACAACCCAGAGCAAGTCAAAATGCCGGGATGAACAGTATTTCGTGAGATGGTGAGCAGTGTTCTCTGCAGTAATATCTGTAGCAACAAGGGTCACAAAATACTGCAGAATTTTTTTCACTAAAGGTGCATTCATCGTAGCATTCAATCCTGGATCGCTTGGTTCCGGATTGAACGGCTGAAAATGAGAGAAATTCTCTCTACAGTGTTCTCTGCATTAGAAAGAGCTAATGCAGAGAATCCTGACTCGTGTCGTTTACAAGTCAACGATAAAGCCATGGGTATTATCAAAAAAATAAAAATAAAGCCATGGGTGATGGGTCCCGGCCGGCAGCGCCATTAGCGTCGACGAAACCTCCGTCGATTCCGATGGATCGCCGCCGCAGCGAGAGAATCCGGTTCCATCGTGGCTGTCCTCTGCTCGGTCCTCCTCCAACTGAAACGTGAGATTCTTTTTGGAGAGACAAATGTTGGTGAAGACTGATTGCGTGCATGCGCCGGCGCGTCATTTGTGCTTGCTTTCCCGTGATGGCAGGGCCAGGGGCGTGGCGTCCACCAGACCGGCAGACTGTGCGTGTGTGCCTGTGCTTGTCCCGCGACCAAGATTCGGCAAATCTCGGCGTTGGACCTGCGCCACCGGATTTGTTTATGGTTATCGTCTGCACACACATCTAATTCCCCTCACAATCACGCGAGTAAAAAAATGCCCTTCTTTCTCGTGACGTTTTTTCTTTTCGTTTTCAATTTCGAGTGATGAGTTTTTTTTTTGTGTGTGTGTGAATCAAGTGATGAGTAAGTACTAACCGTGTCTCGAGCGCCATTGTTTTCCTCCGCGTCCAACGGATAATTCTTTTTAATCGGATAACAATGACATGACGAACGCGTCCTGAAATGGAGCAAACCACGTCCTGAAATGGAGCAAAACCATACGAGGAATACGGAATGCACAGGCGCAGGGTACAAGTTGAACAAAAACCACCGCAGTTCCTGAACGATGCGCTACTGATACTAGTGTACTAGCGACGAGGTGAATTCAATGTGGCGCCGGCCACGGCTCGGAGACCACACGACGCTGCCGAACACGAGCCACACCGCTGCCGCTGGACCCTGCGCCTACCATGTGTGTGTGTGTTCACCAGCTCCTTCCACACAAAAACAATCGGCAGCGCAGCACCACACGATCAACACCACCAGGAGCGCGCGTTTCCCTTTGACGCGGGGAACCCGGAGAGGTGGTCGCCGCGGAAGCCGTCTTTTGCGCCGGACGCTTCCCGCGTTCGACACGACCTCGGAGACGGATCCAGTACAACGTTTCCTCTCGTTGTGTTGTACACGGGGGACGATAAGGATGGCACCCAGGTTTTCCTCTTATTCCTTTTGTTCGGACCTGCCAAAATCAGTGAAAGTGAAGGAGCAGTGCTCGTCACGTGTGTGTGTGGAATCGCATCTGACCCCGCCTGGATCGGATGCCTCCTCGCGGAGAGCAGTGGGAGAGGAAGGAAGGAAGGACTCGAGTAGAGTGAAAAGCAGCGGAATCCAACCGGCCCGAGGTGCCTATCGTGATGTCTCCTCCTGTCCGGGACGAACAGGAGCATGTTCACTTGGCACAATCCGCTCTGTTGCTACCACCGAAAGCTGATTCATCACACTCCCCAAAACGGAAACAACTCGAGCGGCGGAGCGGCAGAGGCCAGCAGCAGCGAGTTGGTTGAGCTGAGCTGAGAATGCAAGCGGCTGGGGGCGGAGAAAAGTCAAGGTCTCCAGGAGTAGGCGATGGATCCCGGATGCAACTGCAGCCACACATGCGCGGAGAGCGGGCCATCTGACCTGCTCAAACGAGGATGTTGTCACCTTGTGGACCTCGTTTCCTAAAAACGCCAGCACCCTCCATTCCACCCACTGGTTTGAAGTCGTACGTGCAAGCTGGTGACACCGAGAAAATGAAAAAAATCTACTACTACTCCGTCCCCTCTGACCTCCGCTCCGCGTAGTAGTGGACGTGGAGCAGGTGAGGTCGCCTATCCGGCGTGTGTAGCGCACGTGACCGGCGGCAACCACTCCTCCGATTGGTTCATTCACCGGAACAGGGTAACTACCATCCCCACCTGCCCCCGACCACGATTCAATTTCAACGGCGTACTACCAGTTCACCGTATCGGGCGAACGCGCAGGGTCCGCGTCGTCGCCAGGCCCACGGCCACGCGGCGCCGTTTCTACTTAGCTGCCTAGCGATCCGTTCTTCCACATCGCGTTGGTTCCATCTCCTGTTTGCCTGGTCGTCTCTTCTACTCTGCACAGTAGTAAATCTCCATGGTTTACACATGCGGTTGACCACCGGGTCTAGAAAGAAAAAAAGAAAAGATCTCCGAACCGAGTCGACGAGACAGGACCACCGGGCAAGACAAGGTGCGGCTGATCACGCCCACGCACGGCCGGCCACACAGACGCGGACGCAGACGCACCGAGACGCGGGGGCGGGGCCCACCTTGGCGGGCTCGGACGCCCACACACGAGTCAACGCCTAGAGGTGGAAACCAGCTTAAATTATTCGGGCATTTCAACCCCACCCACTCCTCCCCTTTGCCTTTGCTTCCCCAAGTCAACTCTCTTAATGCTCCCTCCATTATAACCACCCAACCCTCCTCCATCCCCCCATCCTCTCTTCTCCGCCATGGGCAACTCCCTCGCCTGCTTCTGCTGCGCCGGTGGCGCCGCGGGCCGCCGCCGCCACGTCGCGCCCGCCGCGCTGCCCTCCGACCCGGCCTACGACGAGGGCCTCGGCCACTCCTTCTGCTACGTCCGCCCGGACAAGCTCGGCGCCGTCCCGTTCTCCGCCGACGACCTCGTCGCCGACGCCAAGGCCGCCGCCGCCGCCGAGGAGGCCACCACGTTCCGCGCCATCTCCGGCGCCGCGCTCAGCGCCAACGTGTCCACGCCGCTCTCCACCTCCGTGCTCCTCCTCCTCCCCGACGACTCCACGGCCTCCTCCGCGGCCGCCGCGTCCTCGGGCTTCGAGAGCTCCGAGTCCTTCGCCGCCGTCCCGCTGCAGCCCGTGCCCAGGTTCCCCTCCGGCCCGATCTGCCCGCCCCCGGCAGCCGGCGGATTCCTCTCCGGGCCCATAGAGCGGGGGTACCTCTCCGGCCCGCTAGACGCCGCGCTCATGTCGGGCCCGCTCCCCGGCGCCGCCACATCCGGCCGGATGTCCGGCGCCGTGCCCGCCCTCCGCCGGAGCCTCTCCCACGGCGGCCGCCGCCTGCGGAATTTCACCCGCGCGCTCCTCGCGCGCGCCGATAAGTTCCAGGGTTCCATGGATCTGGGATCGCCGGACGCAGCCGCCGCCGTGGCCGCCTGCGGCGGGGACCCCGCCGGGCTGCAGTGGGCGCAGGGCAAGGCCGGCGAGGACCGCGTCCACATCGTCGTGTCCGAGGAGAGGGGCTGGGTGTTCGTCGGAATCTACGACGGCTTTAACGGCCCCGACGCCACCGACTTCCTCGTCTCCAACCTCTACGCCGCCGTGCACCGCGAGCTCCGCGGCCTGCTCTGGGACCAGCAGGAGCAGCAAGAGGAGGAACACAACCAGCAGCGCTCCGACCAGCCGGCGAGCACCACCGCCTCGTCGGATCACCAGGACCAGTCCGCCCGCCGCCGCCGCGCGCGCCGATCGAGGCCTCCTCGCGGCGCCGACGATGACCAGCGCAGGTGGAAGTGCGAGTGGGAGCGCGACTGCTCCAACCTCAAGCCGCCACCGACGACCCAGCGGCCTGCTCAGATCGCCAGCGAGAACGACCACGTCGCCGTGCTCAAGGCGCTGGCACGCGCCCTGCGCAAGACAGAGGATGCCTACTTGGACGTCGCGGACAAGATGGTCGGAGAGTTCCCGGAGCTTGCGCTTATGGGCTCCTGCGTTCTCGCCATGCTCATGAAAGGGGAGGACATGTACATCATGAATGTTGGTGACAGCCGCGCTGTCCTCGGAACAATGGACAGTGCTGATCTCGACCAGATCGGCGCAGGATCATTCGATGGATTCATGGGGGATTGCTCACCATGCTTGTCAGCTGTGCAGCTTACATCGGATCATAGCACATCGGTTCCAGAGGTAACCAAATTTGTTCACAGTTCGCGTCGAGTTAATTAAACTGAATAATTGACTGTTGTTTGAATTCCTGGTATCTTATATGTGCTATATTATCTGGCTCTGCAGGAAGTGTGCAGAATACGAAATGAGCATCCTGATGACCCGGCTGCGATCTCCAAGGACCGAGTGAAGGGCTCACTAAAGGTGACAAGAGCTTTCGGTGCTGGTTTCTTGAAACAGGTAACCTATCTGATCATGTAATTTTCCCTAAATAAATGAACGAGCTGTCTCTGTGTGAAGGATTGCCTTAGGTATCAGAAAAATTTACTTCCCTGACGATGATCTGATCATCTGAAACTGATGGGGCAAACAGTAGAAAGTCTAAGTTCACTAGATCAGGTGCAAAATAAGTCACTTTTGCTGCCATCCTGGTCAACAAATAATTAAGATTGTGATTAAGTAAGGTCAAAAAAGGAAACGAAAGCAATATGTGGTAGATTGTGGTCCAAAGTTTGAAAAAATTTTAATCATCTTCTGAATTCTACCTTCCTTGGATCGCAAAATATGACCATCTTACATTGAAACTTTCTATCTTGACGTTGACTTAAACCAATAGGCTAACCTGTGCAAAGTTTTCAACGGGGTGGGATAAATTACTTCAGTTTTTCAGTCACCATGTGGATGGCCTGTTAGAAAAAGTGAAGGAGAAGCTGCTCCTAGAGAAAATGAAGTTTCTTTTACCTCCGTCCAAGTACAGAGAATTGTGCTTGTGCGGTGGTGAGATGTTGCCAGCAAGTTAGCAAGTAGAGTGGTTTTGAAGGAAGGCACGTTTCTTCTGTCGTGCGAAAGTACTGTCGGTTATAGCAGAGCTATTACGTATTATCAATTTTTCAAATCTATCACAACGCCATGCAAAAGGAAAGTCTCTTTCTGGTACCTGAAGTGAGATATACTATAAGGATAAAAATCACGATGAAATGCATGAAGTTTAGCACTCTAAAGTTTTCAAATATGATCTGTTGTCTGCAGTAACATGTCTGAATCTTGATTTTTAATTTCATTAAAAGCATGCGGTAGTTTAGATAGTTTCATGTGTGCTGCAACTTAGATCAAAACACATTTTCTTGACTTGACCGTGGCTAATGTTTGCAGCCTAAATGGAATGATGCACTGCTGGAGATGTTCAGAATAGATTACGTTGGATCTTCCCCATACATCACATGCAGTCCTTCGCTCTTTCACCATAAGCTGAGCACCAGGGATAGATTCTTGATACTATCCTCGGATGGACTTTACCAATATTTCACCAACGAGGAGGCGGTTGCTCAGGTTGAAACGTTCATTGCAACAACCCCTGAAGGTGACCCTGCCCAACATCTGGTTGAAGAAGTTCTTTTCCGGGCTGCAAACAAAGCAGGTATATACTTAAGTCAAATCGTGTGTTCAGAAGTCGCCATGCAGTAACTTTTGAACTTCTGGAAGGTCAAGCTGAACTAGGTGTCGCTGATGTTGTTTATCATATTTGTTTGTGGTTGCAGGCATGGACTTCCACGAATTGATCGAGATACCTCACGGTGACCGACGGCGATATCATGACGATGTATCTGTCATTGTAATATCTCTGGAGGGCAGGATATGGAGGTCATGTGTGTAAATAGGACATACTTAGATTAGAGAAAGAAACGTATAGAGAGGTTCTTGCAGCATGAGAAGTTCTTGCGGCTACTCCACTCTTCCCTGTTGCGCTGTACACTATCAACGAAGCACTGGGTTGGGTTTGGGATCTCAGCGCATCAAGCTGAATCAAGATGAGGTCCCGGTTGAGGACGTCGTGCCGCATAAGCTGTTCGTGTAAAGGAGGATTTGTTCAATTATTAATAACTAAAATCATGACCAATTGGTCAGTTTTCTTTGACCTTTTTTCTGGATCATCTATGTTCACACGTAATTGTACATGTGGACGGGAAACTGATTCAAAGTTGGACTTCTATGCTTCATGATGGTTTTTTTATTCCAACATAAAAAGGTTTCTTTGGTCATAAATCATTTGCAATGTTGACCTTCTAACTGATGATAGCACCGGGCCAAAGCTGCCCTCATCTTTGAACAATTCAGCAACCGCTGTACTGGCAGGTTGCCGGCCTTATCCATGGCTTTATGCCATAAATGAACCTAAGCTGACCTCTGATTCTAGCATGCCCTACACATAATCAATCAGAAATTAGAGGCCATATTGAATTATCTTTATCTCTTGGATTCAACACTTGCTTGAATTCAAAGAAGTGGCGAGCTTGATTGCTCCTTCACCAATAATTGTCTTGTGTTTCTAGTCTACTCCCACTTGTATGATACCATTATTACCAAAAGTTCTTTTAGGTCCTTCAAAAAAAAAGTTTCCTTAAGAAGTCACTCTACCTTTTTAAAAGAAATTGCTCTACTTGACAACAAAATATACTTATTTCTAGACAAAAGGCGAGGATAGGAGACCATGGGCATTCTTTTCAGTCAAGTTGTGAGACACAGCTATCTTCAATTCAAATGTTTGTTTTCTGCGATAGATAACACTATTGTTAAGCAAGAGAAAGCAAGAGCAAGTGCTTCCCTGTAAGAAATGCATACTTTTCCGACTAGTGGTTGCTAGTGCGAAAAGAAAGCCCACCCTGCCGGGTCATTTCTCATCTATGCGTACTGACGTTGAACGCCATTTCAGTGCGTGGTTTCGAATTCATGTCCAAGCAAGCACTTTAATACTGTTGCAAGGGAGCCATGCTTGTTTAAGGTTCAAGTTGGAGGTGGCACTTGTCTTAAGACGCACTCAAAAGTCCTTTTCACTGTCTTTTTTTAGGAATTCACTGGATATCTTGGACAATCAAAAGTCAAAAACCAAAACTTGGTGTAACTTACGGTAAACCAGCTTATAGAAATATTCATTCATGGTTACAATAGATTATCAGCAGTTGCAGTTCTAGGGACACCTCTTCTTATCATTTTTGTTTGCAGAAAACGGAGACGGGCCCCTCATTATGGGATTATGGTCCAGCAGAGAGCCCAATTAATCGTGGCCCATGGGCTGGAAATATCTCTAATGGAAAGAGCAAGCATTGCGATGAAAATCAGAGCCGCCGCCGGTGAAAGACCGGGCTGTTCGTGGGGCCGAACAAGATGCACCGCCTCGCACTTCCGACCGCAAAGTGAAGCGGAAGCATTGCGATGAAATCGCCCAATCCTTCCGCTTTTGCCCCGTTGCGTCTCTGCTAGGCTAATCAAGTTGCCGCATTTTAGAATTAGGACTGATATTTAGAGTCTTGACGGCAATGCTCTATTATATCACGATGCGTGATGCCCCATTGTTAGCTTCTGCGTTTTGCTGCGTCTATCTGGGCGAACTCTAGCTATCTGTGTTTATAAGGTGTAGAAGCTCTGTCCCTACTGAGTCTGTAGAAGAAACTAGTCTGATTGCTGCCCATGGCCAATATAACATCATCTTTTTGGACATTTTTATGGCCTGTCTGCACATGCTTTGTGAAACCTTGCATGCATAGATATCTGTCTATATGCACTCGAAAAGTAGAAAACTATTCAACAAGCCTTGTGTTGCGTGTCAGCTTAAAGCTCAATTATTCTGTATGCTAATCTTTATACCACCTTTCAATCTGAAACTTTTGCTCCATTCACTTTGCTATTTAGCTTAAAATTTTGTCCTGTCTAGTGCAAAAATTAGCACTAAGTTGACGATGGCATTATAACTTCTCAGATTAAGTTGCAGAAATGACCTTGCGCCCTTCATCGTACAAGTTTCCACACTCTTTCCGCCTGTGTTGAGATCACTAGGATTCTTAATTATAACACTTGTTGTCTCTTTACTATTTTAAGAAAACTTCCAAGGGGAAGCTTTTCGTTAGGCTTCAAGGAAGTTGCTGGATTAGCACCATATGAAAAGTGCATCATTTAACTTCTGAGGTTTTGTAAGGGCAAGCGTACTCTTAAGGTGGCAAAAAGAGAGCTTGGGACACATAAGAGAGCTAAGAAGCGTGAGGATATGATCAATTATCTTAGGAAGAGGAGGGACGCTTCCACTTTTCATTCTTGTATACTTGGAGAGAATACTACCAAAGCTCTAAAGAGGACCTGCTTTTGTTGATGATGATAAGTTTTTCTTTTGCATCAAATCGTCTAAACAATCACCTAAAAGTTGCTCCAAAAGTTGAATGCAAGTTACCTTTGACACTCCTTTTTTCTCTGCACTAGTACAAGATTAAGTAGGGACCTTCATCTATATATGCTTATTTTCATTTTTAGAAGAATATTACATTTTTTCCAGATAGAAGCTACTAAAATAGAGATAGTTCCTTTCCTTGTAAAATAAACATCTTAGCGAAGCGTAGCATTACTTTAGTCTGATCTCCAGATTGTTTTAACTGGAAGCTCAAGGTAAAAGTTGATCCCTTACCTTGGTTTAACATGTGGCACAAAATTAAGCTTTGTAAGGCATCTTTTTCGAGGTACTATGTGAAATATGAATGATTGATGATGGTCAAGGCATCGTTATAAACAAAGAAAGTGAACCTGCTAACAAATTAGTTGAGGACAAGAAAAGTGAGGCTTAGGTCATGCGTTGTGTGTAACATCAACGGGATGTATTGGTTCCTGACATCACTTGGAAACGCAATTCCCCCTATCATTATCTACTGGATATGGCAATCCGTCACAATTATACCAGCGCCACGCGCCCACACCTTGAGAGGGGCTATCACAATTCACAACTGTCCAAAGAGGTGCTGTAGGGAAGGATATCAGGATATGGATGAGTGGACAACTTTTGGAGGCAACGTTAGAGCTGAATTATTCCATTCCAAGTTGGACGACAGTGGGTGCACAGTGGTTCTACTATTCATTAAATTCTTAGAGTTGTTAGCAGCAACATAATAAATCAGTGAAATAATGAGTTCAGAATTTACAGTGTTGAAATTGTGTCGTTGTTCAGAATATTTAGTCAAGGCGGCTGCTGTTGATTTTGATACTGGCAGAGAACAGTACACAATCTACGGTTCACAAATTGGAATCAAAGTCTCAGGAATCAGAGTACGCACCTGAAGTTCAGAGGTCAATCAATTCCATGTCTCAGCAATCAGATTACTCTCACTCTGGACGTACGTACAGCATCCTGTTGACATGTTGCCGGATATACGTACGATACACAGCAGTGCGATTCCCCCTTCCCTAAATAGTTCCAAACGAACGGGCCGGGCTTACATGTATTTGGTACTGGTACTTTGACAAGGAACTGGTGGCCACGTCCACTCTGGTCTGCAGAGGGGTCGTCCTTGACAGACTGGCCGGAATCTCTCTCTGTCACGACGACGTACGCCGTCGCGGCGCGCTTGGCTCCCACCGGTCGAATCATCAGCAGGCTCGCGTCCGCCACGAGCCAAACCCGGATAGCCAGGCAGGTAGCCATCGAGATGGACCTCGATCGATCCTGCAAATAAAGGTGAAATCCCAAGCGTCTCAGGCTCTGATATCAGAGAGGTGACCACGACGCGCCTGCATGCGCGGACGGATTCCAGCCAGTCGCGTCGCGTACAAGGACGCGGCAGCACGGTCGCTGCTGCCGATAAGAAACCCCGGCCCGAAACCCATCATCGTTTCCACCGGCCCATGGAAAACAACCCGGGAAATGCACGGGTAAGGCGTGTGGAGATGGATGGATGGCAACTTAAATTGGCCATCACTCAGAGAGTGGTGGGCGCGCGCGGGTTGCTGTTGTTTTGTCTGCAGATTCGTCGCGCGCGATGGGGCGGCACGGCACGGCGCTGGGCAAACGGTGCGTGCGTTGCTGGCATGTGCTATTAGCATTCGTCGCTGGATAGTCTCCTCGCCGTCCGGCACCTGCAGATCGGATGGGATATCCATGCACGGGACGGGAGCTAGCGGCGCATGTCGCGGTCGGTGACCTCACCATAGGAGAGAGAGGATGAGATGATGGCACCAAAAAGAGAGAAAGTGTATCGATCTCGGCACCGTTTATCCCCGGACCCGGAGAGAGGAGGACGGAGGTGGTGGTGGACGCCTGGACGAGGATCGAGGCAGACAGAGATCCGAATCTGGCTGCTGTCAAAGACAGTGGAGAAGAGGCTTCTCCTTGACGCCTCCTGGACGGTCCACGACAAAGCGGCCCATGCATCAAAGCATGTGACCGCGACGTGCCCAGCGACCGAGAGATTCCACGGTCAAATCCATGGCCATGGCCGCCCGGTTCGGAACGGGTCCTCTGAATTGATGGGTTCAATTCAGAGGGGCATTGTAGCTGGGAATTAGTCCAATCTTTAGTCTTTAGATCTAGGATAGATGGATGAGATTCAATGCTACAGTAAAAAGATGAACAATACATATAATCAAAATAGTCCATGCAAATAGTCTTTGCTACAGTATTAATTCAGGGCACTGTAACTTCCCCACCAAACTTTGTACGGACTGCTACACCCCGGTGAATTGGTACCTTCACTTCAGAGGACCTGCATCCGCCCGGTTCTACTAGCTAGCTAGCTACTCCTAGCTAGGGACAGGACGTCAGCGGGGCCTGCCTTACTTATCCCGCGCCACGACACCACACCATAAAGCTACTCCTCCTAGTAGTACCCATGCAGACATTCACGTCCGTCCAGGTCCAGGTGTATCGCCAATGGTTTAACAAAGAAGAAGAGAGACCGCAATTTGCATCCGATCGAGAGATTTCATCAGAATCAGGGCCAAGTTCATCCTTCCATGCTTTGCTTTGTTGTTTTTTCTAATACTAAGCTCATGTTAGATTTGACCCGGCCCGCAAAAGGTCGCTTTTGACGACTTCAGAATATTTTGATTTCGAATAGGAGTGTCTAACAAAGATCTCTCACGTATCTATAAAGCTCAACTTGGGGGCACGAAAAGACTGAGTTTTGTTTTCCAACTAATTAAGCCAACAAGAGATTCGGAGGTCCTAGCCGGGTTGGTGGTGGTGGCGGCAAACAGGGACACACACAACCAACGTCACCGGTGGCGGGAACGGGTGACGCGATGGAGGGGGCCACGGATATATGCCATCTTGACAAAGGCGATGGAGATGATGAGATAAGAGAGGCTAGCTGAAAGGCACGCACCATGAACGAGAGAACAAGAACACGACGGGGATGTGTGGATGGGGACGGGAACTTGGTCGTTCTTCATTATTGGAAATAAATCAATTTATGACTCCTACTAGATGCTTTAGAATTTCGGTGATTTAAGATCGACTAAAGGTTCCTAGTATTATACTCCCTCTGTTTTTAAATTGTTGACGTTGTTGATTTTTTTGTTACGTTTGACCGTTCGTCTAGCTTATTCGAAACATTTTTTACAAATATATAAAACTATAAGTCATACGTGTTCCAACTTTCTTTAGTGATAAAATGTATCATAATCAAATATCTGGTAATTCTTAAACTTTTTTGAATAAGATGAATGTTCAATGTAATGAAAAAAAGTCAACGGCGTTAATGATTTAGGAATGGAGGAAGTAGCTTTTTTTATGAACGCTATGGTGGTAAGAGGCTGGTGAACCTGAACAAATTGTTTTCATTATAAGTTTTGGCAGACCACAAATAATTATGGATTCATGTAATATGTACTTTGTTGAAGAGAAAAAACTGAACGAGAGGGCCGGTGGTCCAAACGGCAACTTTTCAACTGCCACCATGCATGATGCATGCCCCACCGTTTCACTAGAGGGATGAGGGATGCCAATTAACCACACGGTGAGATGAGAAACGCACTGGATCATCATGCCCGCTAGATCGATCGGCCGTACGTGCGTCCTCCTCCTGCGCACGTCGCCACTGCTGTCACCTCATCGCTCTAGATGCTGCATGGCGTGCAATGTGCAGGAGGCCAGGATCTTAACGACAACGTCGGAATTCCTGCCCCCTCCTCTCGCTTGGCCATCATCGTCATCGACGACGACGAGAATGCGTACGAGCGCGCTTGACAAGCCGATTGACCTGCCTTGTCTTGTCGTTGTGACGACTGCCATTGCTGCCCGGCTGGGGAAGAAGAAGAATAGAATCGTGGATGGGTAGCGAGGCACAAGAGTCCCGGAGAGCCCGGACAAACGACTGCCTTCTTCGATTCCCCCTGCCTCTGCTGACTGCAGTCAATCTCAGAGTTTGCAGGCATTACTCATGAACACATGCATGCTGTGGCGTTCGAGATGACTCTGCTGATGAGGCATGTCACTGCCGACGCCCGGGGCCTGTGAGAGCGTGCGTGCACGCACGCAGCTCTGTCCATTCCACGCCCAACGGTGGCCTCTCATGCCCGGCGTACGTAACGTACGCATATGGACGGCACGCAGGACACAAGGGATTCGGTCCGCCCGCCGTGTCGCCTTGCACCGGCCGGATAATGCCAGCTCGTCAGATATTCTCTCTAGTTTACAAGAAATATTTTTCATTTACTAGTAATAGGCTGCAGCCTCGTCATCATCTCGCAAGTATAATCTACTACTGTATCTAGCTTGTGCATATATACTCAAACTGTTAGAGCTTGACCTGAATCTGCATGCACTTGCTTCAATGGAAAGAAGAATGCCACCTATCATTATGCATAAACGTCAAAATAGAAATAGTACCCCCTACATAAAACATAGATGAAGCAGGTCAAAAGCCTATGTCGTCCATGACGTGCATGTAATGTCTCTTGTCCCTGGATTTATTGGCGTTGGCTGTTTTGTCTCAGTATAGGTTCCGATCGAGGACAATGCATGGTCCTACGTCCAATCTGAGTGCTATATAGTATATACTACGTACTGTACGTACTAGTACATGCCGACCGATGCAATGGATTAGTAATAGGCCAAATGGCCAACAGTATGTGGATCGATCAGGAGTCACAACAACAACACAATGTCGTTAAATTCCGAGCTGTTGTTTGGTTTCCTACAATGTGTTTGACACTACTATGGAAGTGCTTATGCTCAAGCACTATAAGCAGTTTTGATAGAATAAGCACGCTATAAGCAGTATAAGCACTATAAGCACTTTGTGCATAAGCCGTGCCAAACACACCCTAAGTATTTTAGAGTACCAAATAACAACATAGCAAAACTGCTTATGGCGTATAAGCACCTATAAGCACTTTACAATTTAGAAGAGCAAACCAACAAAACTTAACTTATAGTGCTTACGTGTGAGTATAAACAATTTTGATAGATAAGTATATAAGTGAGTTTACTAAATGAGTTAACTGCTAATGCTACAATAAACACTATAAACAAATTTGAACATAAGCATAAATACTATGTCAAACGCTCCCTAAATGACGACAATGCAGCTGAAGGCTCCTAGCTAGCCCACAGGGATATATGTGTACACCGGCCCGGCCGACGTCTCTGAGTCTCTCCATACTGTATGGTGTGATAGATGTTGCAAGTAGCACGACGCACATGCATGCTGCGCACTACAGTACATATATACATACATTATGATGAAATAACGATATGATGCTTGGAATTCTTCCAGTCTTATCATGTTCCTACTGTTGCAAGCACTGGTACGCCCGATCCATCTACTCGTCGACAGTGCAAGCCCTACACTAGCTAGCCGAAGGTCGGGTGGGTCAATGGCGAGAAGTAACGTATCTCCATCCCTTTGTTTTAACAATAACAAAAATTTCACTTCCCTTATGTGTCACTCAAAATTTACTGTCCTTTATGCGCTCCCACTTAAAATTCTCTTTCCCTTCTATGCCACTCCCGGCCATTTTTTAAAAATCTTATAACGATTTCTTTTCAATCCCTACTGTTATGAGGAGTTTGAAAGAAGACTTTCATTGCTTCAATATTTGAGCTATTTTTATGGTGACATAAGAAATAGCGACGAACAATTTTTGTTATTAGGTCCACTGCAAATTCAATACAAATTATGAATAAAAAATTTCAAACAAGTTGAGCTTGCCTTAACAAGTTACATATAATGGACTATATTTCAATATGTTGTCGCATATTTCATCAAAATGTGTTGTTGTATCCGAGAACATGCCTGAGCACATTTTTAATTAAGTAGAAGAAGAGTTACACTAGTTGTTTCCTAAGTAAGGAATAAAAAACTAGATCGACCGGAAATACACTAATTGTGTATTACATAAACAAATCTAAGCAACATACTCCCTACATTACATGCTAACCGTGTACTATCCATTTCAACTAGAAGACCTAGGATGACCAAGTGCAACAAATCTAATCTCCATCTACCATGATTGCCACCGGAAGTGTGAAGTTAAATCTAGCTAGGGAAAATGTCCAGCAACACTGCAATGTAGTCATCCTTCAATGGCTAATCGAACACACCTCAGCGAACTCCATCAAAGTGTTAGCGTCTGCTGGGCGTTCCTCATAGATGTTCTTTCTTAAGAAAAAAAGTCTATTTTACTCCCTCGAACAATCCACTATGTCTAAATTACATCCCGAACAAAATCTTGGCTCACTTTACTCCCTCAAACAATTTAAGTTGGCTTAATTTACTCTCTTATGCAATTTCTCTTTTTTGTTTCTATTTGTACGATTTGAATTGGAAGCTCGGCTTTTGCATGATGATAGATAGTACTATTTTCTATATAAAATTCTAGAACTATATAATTAAGATGATATTTAATGCTATTAAACTATAAAAACTATGTTTAAAATATGTATTATACTTTTTTTTAACGTAAGGTTCAATGAAATTATGCAAAATTTGAGTACTAAACTCAACTCGTACAAAAAGAAATAAAAAAAATTATATAAGGGAGTAAATTGTACCAACTTAAATTGTTTGAGGGCGTAAAGTGAGCCAAGATTTTGTTTAGGGTGTAATTTGGACAAAGTGGATTATTCAAGAAGTAAAATGGACTTTTTTCCAAAAAAAATACATAGATTTTGAAGGCAAAACACCTTCCGTTACATATATAGATCTATTAATTTACGTATATCATCGACCAAATATACCCTAATATTTTTTCTGTTTTGGACCAAAAAAACTTGTGTTATGTCCAACCAATCAAAATTGAACATCCAAAGCAACATTTATCTATTTGAGAAGGGGTTATTGTGTGTATATCACATCTAAACTGAACATTACATGGTAATCAAGATTATCCTTCACGATACCAGATCCACGCTTTTGCCTCGATTGTATCACATTTGATGTACGTACTCTAGTCGTTAGTTTAGTAGCTTATCATATGAGAAGGCGCTTCAAGTTGGAACTTGTTTATTTATACACAGAATCCATCCGCAGGTAGTATATGTGTGTACGCAGAAAACAAGGTGGACCACTTTTTTTCGCTACAAAGTTGCAAGCTCATTTTTTTTTACTTTGAGCATTTCATTATTGGAAATGGTGTGGATTGTAGTGGTGGTGAGAGAAGCTACACTGCGGCTGAGCTCGTGCTCTCTATGCAGTGATATACTACCTCGATCTTGCTCGTTGCTAACGTTAGATGAAACAGTCCAAAAGAGTAGTATCAGATTCTTTGGCATGCATTTTGGGATCTCTGTGTGTGGATCTGCCACAAGGCTCATTAACATACAATTTGGAACATGCACTGCTTTTGGCATCTTCCTCCCTGCCTGACTAAACCACCTACTAGTAGGTATCCGCTCATCAGTAGTACTGTATTGTTACAGTAACTAGCTGTCAATAAGGTAATATTGCATGCATCGTGCAGTGCATGGGCGGTAGATGCTGGCTGGCCGCAGAGTGCACTCTTCTGGTCCATGCATGCATGCACGCAATCCATGATTGTTCTCATGTGACGTAACGTGAGGCCAACCACAATCTCGCTCCCTCTCTTTCACCCTCTCTCTATATATACACACGTAGGAGTACTTTACTGTTAGTTAGGTGCTTTAACAATGAAACTTTTACAGGAGATCTTAGAGCCCAGAGAGCAAGATCAAGATCCAAACAAAAAATTACTTGCCGCGATAATGCTTATCATACACAAGCAATGCAAGCATATGAGGCACCAGCTAGCGTATAGCTAGTAGGGCCCCAAGGAGTAAAAGATCTCAAAACTGTCGTGAAGGCCCCTGCAGCTGGTGTACGTGTATAAAGCTAAAGCTGCCGTTTTCGTGATCCCTCTCCTCTCTGTGCGTGTGATTTGTAGTACAGTCGATCTGACAGGAATCTGATACCCCCGACCAGCGCTGTCCTAGTGTCCTGGGATCTCTCTCTCTCTCTCTCTCTCTCTCTCTCTCTCTCTCTCTCTCTCTCTCTCTCTCTCCCCTAGCTCATGTGTCGACTTGGCCAATCAAAGGCCCACGCCCACACCGGTGAATTTCTCAAAAAAATGTCAGTATTATTGCACATGCGAGTTGCGTGGCTGTGCTCCTCAGCTCCTGCGACTACTGGTTGCGGAAAGCTAGAAGGGTCATTCTCATTCCGTTCATCTCGACACTCAAATCCGGATCTATGAGAAAGCGAAATTACACACGTACAAGGGGAGGCTTTTTTCTTACAAAATTGTAACCTACTCTTATATATATTAGTGCTAAAGTGGCTTTGACACATTCGTCCATCTTTTAATCCAATTTTTGATACACGCAGAGAAGAATAATCACAAAACTCCTGATTTGGCAGATACATTCGAGTTGGGAAAAATACACTTGCAACCAATTAAGTTGTAGCCTAGTCGGCATACAGGTGTCAACGCATGGCTTTGCTAAAATCTGACTCCCTCCAAACGTTCCAATCTAAGTTTACTTTTGAAATTATTGATTTATATTAGCTGGAGGCATGCCAGTGATTAATAGGGCTAGGCAAATTTCTGCGCTCTATCTTAAGCATGGCTAGTTTTTTTAATTCATGTGAAGAAATTTATATGTATACAAATAAAACACATGGGGTCAGGGTAAGGTCTGCCGCCTTTATTCCCTCTCCAAGAGGGGGAGACTGCATTGGACTGCGCGAAAGCAGACGAAAACTTAGATTCCCTCAGACAGTGACAGGTAAACAAACGAGAGAGAGAGACGGGCATTTGTTTTTAGAGGAAGCGTGCTTGCACCAGAGCATGGAATAGTCGCGGTTGTTACAGTAGCAGCAGTCTGAGACGCCAATACATTGTTCATTTGCTAGAGCGGTTTTATTTTTAGTTTCTATCCAGATACTCCGTACTCCATTTGCTGCGAGTATTAGCAACGAGTAACGATGCACGCACTACCTTTCTCACTTTTACTCACTGTGCCGCAGTTTCGTCTTCTTACACTAGCTAGTAGCTATACTAGTAGCTTGCTCTCGTGTTTCTCCTACTTAATCAGATTGCTCCTATATATGCTTGCAAACAGACAAACACTTTAACTTTCCACATTTCATGTTTGGTGCAGTGACAAAAGGGAATGCGCAACTAAGTTTTTTTTGTGTAACGCCCATTGTAAATAGGATCATCCCACTCTGCAAATAAAAACTTGTTCACCTCGTTTCCCTTTTACAAATAGGAAGGTAGTAGTATATTTGCACAAACAACCAGAAGTCAAGAGACTGGGTGTCCTGCAATCATGAACCATTTAAAGCGAGAAAACAATCACACACCCCTAGCAAGAGAACCATTGCCTGCTGCGTCTCCTACAGTGCTATACTCGCCTGCAACGCAGGATTTTCGCTCCGTACTGGATACTTGTATTTTCACAAGTGCAGATAGATCCCTGGGTCGTCTAGGATCAATTCTTGGTCTCTTATAGTGCATGTATACTCGCGCAGATCATGCAAGGTTAGTTAGTGCATGTATTCTATCACTATAATAATCCCTGCAGTAAATTAAAACTCTTGAAAGAAAAAAAATCCCTTTTTGCAGTACTTAGAATGACACCGTAAGGGTACCAATGCTTGAATTCAAGGCAGCAAGCACGCAAAATATATCATATACTTTCTGGCAATGATCCATGACTTAAGAACGGATCACTAGAAATTTACACTGTTACATCACCCCAGCTTAATGGAGATGATACAAAATAGGCTATCATGAATCCAAAGAGCGAGCTATATACTCCATCTGTCTCATATTACTTGTTATATTAATTTCCTCCAGCTACATTTATGGTTAAGCATTACATGTTTCTCGTACTACATTTATGCTTAACCATGATAGGTTTACATTGGAACGGACATGCATATGCGAATTAGGATAAACAATTCAAGAGGGCAACCTGCGATTCGGCAGGGATGCACACTTTCACGCATGGTGCCAGTCAATGGTTGGCTTCAAACCTCTAGAAATGCAAAGTAACTGACGCAATGACTCCTCGAAACTGATGAAGCTGCTGGCCAAAGGTAAAGATGACGAAAGGACCAAAAGAAACATAGGAACAAATTCTCTGAGAACAACTAAGGAGATCGCTAGCTAGCTCTAGCCATTCCCTGCACTGGTCTTCTTCATTCCTTGGATTGCAGGCACATGAATAAATTCCTCTCTCTGCCTGCATCGTGGGGACATGCCATGATTACAATGGCAGGGAAAAGGCTTTGAATGGAGATTGGTGCTTGGAAACCTAGAAACCAACACCGTTCCTGAGAGAGGGAGGACCATGCATGGAGAACTGGGTCGCTTGTACTGCCTATGTTGTGTGTCATCAGAAATGTGATCTCTCAAAAGAGGAGAAACGGAACTATATATAGTAGTTTAATTCCATATATTGATCCTCTCGTGTGTTCCATTGCATGCATTGCCTAATTGGTTGCTAAACCAGAGAAGAACATTTGCAATACTACAATTGTGCTTGCCATAGGAATTCAGCATATATATTTATTTACGATACTACTAAATTAGAAAGTAGTTGCAAATGCTCTCCAATATCCAAGTCTGGGGCTGCAGATGCAAAATGCTCTCATCAAGATATGCATGCTGACATACCCTGTCAAGTAGTAAATAACAGTGGATGCACAACATAGAAATTGAACACCGGAACGTTTGTACTTTATCCATGCACGAGAATGGTACCTAGTTTCTCGGCAGTCACTCACATGATGTCTCCTGTTTCAAAGTAGTATGCTGCATGCACAATCTTGAACTTGTCATATACACGGATCACACGACCTTTTTCATTCCCGAATGATAGGTGTACTCGAATACATCATGCATGATAGATAGATTTGTGTTCCCTCGCATAGATGCATGCTGGCACACTTTCATGATATATACAGACACCCTTTTATATTTTGTTGCTAGCATAAATGCATGCCCTTGTTGATCAATACAAGTACAAAATAAGCACGTAGAATCATTATTGTACATGCAACAATCAATTAGGTGCCGCTAACTTACTCGATCATACAAACCAACTATTCACCAAGTAGAGTAACAAATTAATCGACTATCTTCGACCGAATACTTCTCCCATAGAAATATATATATTTATCACCTTGCACCAGACACATTACACCGATCGAGATACTAGGCCTAACAATAACATTCATGCATTACAAGTTTACAAGACAGACTTTTGAAATGGACGACAATATAGAAGAAATGCAATACAAGAAGCAGAATAAGATAGAAGTAGAACCGCACATGAAAACTTGATGACAAAAAACTAATTCTTTACCAACACTCTAGTGCCCAGTTAAACCAGGTCGATTGATCATCACCGATAACTAATCCCAGCCCAATGGTCTTGCACGACAACTCCTTAGTTTCCATCTTTCTCAGAAGCCATGACTAAAATTAAGCTTCAGGGCTTGCATAGATATAGGGCTACCTTTTTTTGCAGCAACCTTGGATCACAGTATGTTCCCCGAGGACGACGGGTTGAATCCTGAAAGGTCGACCCAGTTGCTGCCCGGGGCAATTGCGCCACCTCCGCCGCCATTGGCACTGCCTCCATTGTTATTGCTGTTGCCACCTGCTGCACCACCGTTGCCGCCACTCCAGAATTGGAGGCTTCCGGAGAGACCCAGGAACTCTCTCGGTGAGTTCGTCATCGCTGCGGACGCTGGGTTGTTGTCCTCCATCTTCACCGATGCCAGCTGCGTGATCAGCCCAGACGAGCCGGGCACTTTGGAGCCGGCCAGCATCTGCCCCGCGAACGCGGCAGCATCGCCGCCTCCTTCCGCGTCGAACGGGTAAATGCCAGACATTGGCGGTGGCACGCCGCCATCGGGACGGCTCAAGAAGGGGAATTGTTGTATCTGCGGCAAGCGCCAGTGCTCGAGACCGATGGCGCCGCCGCCTGTGCCGAGCTGGTAGTCCACGGGATCAAGCGAGCTCAGCCCGGGAAACCCTAGCCTCGATGCGCCACTGCTGTAGTGGTCCCCACCAAATTGGTGCAGCGACGCCAGGAACGGCAGCTGCGCCTGATGATGCGGCGGCATGATGCCAGCCGTTGCGGCCGCGCTGCTGCCGCCGCCGCCAGTGGCAGTGGACGAGGAGGTGGACGAAGACGTGCCGGAGGCGGAGGCGGCGGACGAGGAGTTGGAGGATTTGGAGGACTTGGTGCGCTTGTTGCGGCGGCACCCGCCGCCGACGGGCACGTTGCGGAGCGCGCCGCCGCGCGTCCAGTAGCGGCGGCACGTCTTGCAGAAGTGGCGCGGCTGCGAGAGCGAGTAGTTGTTGAAGTAGCAGAACTTGGTGTTGGTGGACTCGCAGCGCGGGCACTTGAGCCCCGGTTCGGGCTGCGGGATCTTGGCCAGCCTTGCCCGCTCGGTCATGGACCCCGGCCGCACCGCCGAGCCTCCGGTCGGGCCGCCGACGCCTGCACCGCAAGTTGCGGCGCCCACCATTGCCATGTCCGGGCGAGGAGCCATGAGGTGAGCTCCAGGAGGGGGCACCGGCGGAGGCAGCTGGTGTTGCTGATGGTGATGCGGCTCAACGCCGCCGCCACCGCTTCCGGCACTTGGGAGCTGGCCATGGTGAGCTTGTTGTTGTTGCTGAAAGTAGCGTCATTCCAAATCAAATACACGCCAATTAAAGAGAGAAAGGCGAGAAATTGATATCACAAAATGGAAAAGAGATGGTATATTCAACAAGAGATTTCACAAAAGAGCGTGGGAATATTTCCTCTCCATTTCCGGCGTTTTGCTTTTTTCAAGAAGAAGCTATCTCTAGCTATGGCACCAAAGGAGAGAAGAGCAAAAGAAGTGAGAAATTGTTACTCTGCTGCTGCTGCTGCTGGGGCTGTTGGTTCCAATTGGGTGGATCAAGATAGACAGGAACCGAAGAAAAGACCATGGTATAGAATTGATTTCTTTTGATCTTTTGCTACTTGGGAGCTTCTTTTCTGGTTTGTTTGTTCCTCCTTGTTGCTTCTTTGTGAGATAAGGGTATATATGTGGAGAGCTTTAGGGGATCATGCAAGGATGGGGAAGATCGATAAAGGCGGTGGTGGAGAATAACCTCCACTAGCTATCTCTCTATGCTGTGGAATGAATGAAGAAGAGAAGAGAGAAGCGAGGAGAGGAAGAAGAGGAGAAAAGCTAGCCGGGACGAAAGAGATGGGGAGAGGGAGAGAGTGAAAGCGAGAGGAATAAAAGAAGAATGGCGTTTGTTCTCCTTTTGTAATTCTTTTTTGTCTTAGTGGAGGGGCTTGCATTATATATATTGGATGTGAAACATATGGAAGAGCAACGAAGAGGAGAGCAGCATTCCTTTGCTTAGCTCGTAAGGATATGCAATGTGTACAGCTGCTAGCTAGAGAATGGGGGGTTGGTTATGAGAGAATGAAGGGGGTTTTATGCACGAGGAACCCTAGGTGCAGGTCGGTGATGATGACTGTTCCATCTTGTACTAGAGCCATTTGGCTGCTCTTGCTCTCATGTGTTTTTTTCTGGTTGCTTAACTAGTACTAGAGTGGTGAGAGCTGTGGTAGCATGCTTACCAACATGAGCAATAGTTGTCTGGCTAAGGAGATCATTCTAGTGTATGTGCAGGTGCAACTTTATGTCCATATTCATGAAAGAGATCAATCAGTAAAGTTGGCCGTGCTAAGGTAGTCTGGGACTCTTGGCTAGTGGTTGTGTAGAATTCCTGTTCTCCCTTGCTTTCTTTCTCCCAGGGCCCAGAGCATGCATATGGTTAACAAGTATAGCTAGACAGTACTCTGGTGTATGTAAGTATAGGTAACTTTAAGTACATAGGGATATAAAAAGGCAATAAAGTATGCCTTACACTGCTCGTCGTGCAACGCACAGATCCGCTGATGGTGGACGTGGAAAGAGCGATATAGAGAGAGGTTGTTTTTTTTTCCTTGCACATGGAACAATGTTGGAGGGTAGTACATATTGATTCAAGTATCCAACCAGTCTTTTCTATCGATCTCGTGCAGTTGTACACGTCTGTCCTTATGTAACTCTCAGTTTGCTTGTACTTCTGGGAAGTTTCAGTGCATCGACGGTGAGGAGACTCTTGTAGAGATCGATATACGCTGCGAGCTGGACAACTTTCTCTTTATATGAACGACTAGTTAAGACCGGACCAAACATGTCATTTGAATATCATATAGAGCTTTACACATTGTAATTATATTGTTGTTTAAGATATGGACAGATCACGATGTTCTTATTCTACTTCCATGCATCGGGGTCCTTCACTAATTAACCAAAAAACAGCAACGAACGCTACTTCCATGCATGACATAATTAAATAATTAAACTGGCATAATCTTTCCTTTCAGATATTCTCTCATCAGTCCCGTTACTGTATTACATTTTTTTCCTCGAACGAGTACACACGCTAGGATTTATGTTCCCTCAATCATAATTGGATCGTAATTCTCCCTACTAATAAGCTGAATTTGTAGCCATCAGTTAAATAAACATGTAAACGGGGCAACTTTTCCTTGTCTGTAACTGATTGGAGGGATTAGACAGAAGATAATAGACAGTGGTCAGTGTAGTTGTAGGATCTAAGGAGCGCACCTTCCCATTTATCGATGAGCACATTCATGGGGACTGGTGAGTAAGACAACACGGATCCTCCAGATGAAAACACAAAAACTGGAAAGCTGTAGTTATAGTTACTTGCTTATCTGTGACCTAACTTTCAGCGATACAGAGTATCAGGACGTTGTCGCAGTGCCAGGATAATTCAGATTGCGGCGCAACAGAATAGTGGCTAGGCATCTCGTCTGCTCCTCCAATATACTCCTATATGCATCCAGCTGTGCGTTGAGTCTTCTGCTATAGGTACGCCGGTACGGTGCAAGCAAATCAGGCTCTTGAGGAGAAGCTAGTAGTAACACATATGCGATAGTTAACCATATACTACACGTTAAGTTGCAGTCTTGCAGATACAGATGGTAATGCGCCAATGCGTGATTTCAAAAATCTTCAATAATGAACCAGCTGACTGAACTCCTGAAATATTGCATACTTGTGTACGTATGCATTGTAAAAGTAATAAAGATGCATTCTATAAAGTTTTAAAAATGTCCGATATGTGTAGAAGAATTCATCAAATGGGTTTGTTCAAGAAAAAATAATAACCGGTTGATGACGCATGACTACTCAAAGTTTTACTATATATATAATGTAAGGTGCAAGAACGTGACTACTCAAATGTTCTGTTTCATTATCCAACTTTGATGTGCGTAGCTTTATCAGTCAAGATTCTGGTTCACTTTTGCTCCTACACTACTGAGGATTGTGTGTGCAATAGCTACTACTAGTCACTTGGACCTGAAGAAGCTCGTAATGCTCTGACGCCTCAACTCACTGCATCGTTTCCTTTGGGGCGAAGGGATCATATGTATATAGCTTAACTGTAAATCGAACTCTCGTCAGATGGAGGTACTGTCGTGTAGAGCGCCTGAAGAAGACAAGTCAATCTAGCAAACACTATTCAGATAGCAGCAGTATGTAACGGGATGGGCCACCGGAATGGCAGAAACGGCAGAAAGCTTGTCCATGGCGTGTCATGCAGTAAACCTCTTAGGAGTACTTGTAAAGGAAGGCCCCGCTCGAATACACACATATACCAGGCGATCGAACCCTGGCCTGGCCTAGTGCCTGTTGCTGTGGGATACAATACAATACAATAATTCGGCCCTGCCTATCAGCCGTCAGAGCTGGGTCTCCCAGCTGCCGGTGGAAAGCGCAACCCACGAACACCGGGGGACGCAGAGCCAAAGTGACCGACGAACTCGCTTTACTAGTCTTTTCACCGTGCCTGCACTGACTGCAAGTGTAGTAGTAGGATGTAGGAGATGAAGGAACACTGCTAGCATGCAGCAGTACGAGCGAGCATCTGAAGCGAATGATGTGTGGACGATCAGCTGCTGCAGAGCTGATTAAAGCAACGACGCGGCGAGAATGATTTGGGCGCTTTGCTTAGCCGCGTCGGTGGGGCCAGCGGGGCGCCGCTTTCGCCCTGCATTATTATGGCTGATGACGATCCAGACAGATTAAAGCCAAAGAGGAATTTCAAAGGGTCCCCAAGAGATCGATCGCCATTTCATGTGACTTTCCTTTTTCTTCACCCGACGACATGGCCAGATTCTCCTTTCCGAGCTTAGTTAATTAGCTAACCGGACAAGCGACACATGCGTCCAGATCGTTGAGCACGCTGCGACTGCCACTAGTGTAGCCGCGAGAACAAGGTTACCGATAAATTTAAATCATTTTTCGACGTGAATTGATCGGCAAGACGAATCCGCGAGCAGTGCAGCAGCAGGTGGCTCCTCCCGCATGGTGCATCACCAATGCGGCAGCAGTTCAGTTAGCCGGGGCTGCACTGCACCATCAGGAGGCTCCTGGCATGTGCAGATGCACATAACATCTGCGCAGACAATAATGTCATCCCACATCCCAGACAGAAATACCAACACGCTCCAGATTGAAGTGTTAATTCCACCTAGTCGAAAGGAACGCGTAAGAAACTGCACCTATTAAGTTAATCCTGAATACTCACTTCAGTAAGATAAATCATCAGCTAAGCATCAGAAACAGAATTTCATCTAGATTTTAAGTGCTAACTCCATCTAGTAGAAACTAGAAAGGAACACATAAGAAACTGCACCCATTAAGTTAATCCTGAATTAGACAAATCATCAGCTAAGCAAAGACAAATATAAATATTTTAGTACTTTGGAACGCCCAAAATATAATAATAAGAATAATCATTAGATCCAAAGTCATTGTTCACCACACAAGCATAGTGTCATAACAACCAGTGTACGGCTAATTATAAGCCCAAGTGGTATGATATTCACTTAGGGCCGACTGGAACAAAAGACCTATGATCCTCTTTACTCCACAGAATGATTATGAGTTTAGTCGACTTCCTCAATCTTGGGTCCAGCACCACCAGCAGCAGGTGGAGCATCATCCTCCATTCCACCAGCCATGTCAGCACCAGCGCCCTGGTACATCTTGGCAATGATGGGGTTGCAGAGGCCTTCAAGCTCCTTCATCTTGTCTTCGAACTCTTCAACCTCAGCAAGCTGGTTGCTGTCCAGCCACTGGATTGCCTGCTCGACAGCATCCTCGATCTTCTTTTTGTCATCTGCTGGAAGCTTGGAGGCAATCTTCTCGTCCTGGATGGTGTTCCTCATGTTGTAGGCGTAGTTCTCCAGGGAGTTCTTGGCATCAACCTTCTTCTTGTGCTCCTCATCCTCGGACTTGTACTTCTCTGCGTCCTGGACCATCTTCTCAATGTCCTCCTTGCTCAGCCTTCCCTTGTCATTAGTGATGGTGATCTTGTTCTTCTGGCCAGTGGTCTTGTCTTCCGCAGAGACATTCAGAATACCATTGGCATCAATATCAAAGCAGACAGTGATCTGAGGGACACCTCTAGGGGCAGGGGGATTCCAGAGAGCTCAAACTTCCCAAGGAGATTGTTGTCCCTGGTCCGAGTCCTCTCACCCTCGTAAACCTGGATCAACACTCCAGGCTGGTTGTCAGCATAGGTGGAGAAGACCTGCTCCTTCTTGGTTGGAATGGTGGTGTTCCTCGGAATAAGCACAGTCATGACTCCTCCAGCAGTCTCAAGACCGAGTGACAGTGGGGTAACATCAAGGAGGAGAAGGTCCTGTACCTTCTCGTTACCCTCACCGCTGAGGATAGCAGCCTGAACAGCAGCTCCGTAGGCAACGGCCTCGTCAGGATTAATGCTCTTGCAGAGCTCCTTCCCATTGAAAAAGTCCTGCAGCAGCTGCTGTACCCTTGGAATTCTTGTTGAACCACCAACAAGGACAACATCATGAACGCTGCTCTTATCCATCTTAGCATCCCTTAAGCACTTCTCCACTGGCTCCATGCACTTCCTGAAGAGGTCCATGTTAAGCTCCTCAAACCTGGCTCTGGTGATGGTGGTATAGAAATCAACTCCCTCAAAAGGGAGTCAATTTCTATGGTTGTCTGTGCAGTGGACGAAAGGGTTCTCTTAGCCCTCTCACATGCAGTCCTAAGCCTTCTCAGAGACCGAGGATTCCCACTGATATCTTTCTTGTGTTTCCGCTTAAACTCTTGGACAAAGTGGTTCACCAAGCGGTTGTCAAAGTCCTCACCACCAAGGTGAGTGTCACCAGCAGTGGCCTTCACCTCAAAGATACCCTCCTCAATAGTAAGCAGAGAGACATCAAAAGTGCCACCACCAAGGTCGAAAATAAGCACATTCTTCTCACCGACACTAGTAGCCTTCTTGTCAAGACCATAGGCAATTGCAGCAGCAGTAGGCTCATTGATGATTCGCATGACATTGAGACCAGCAATAACACCAGCATCTTTCGTTGCCTGCCTCTGGGAATCATTGAAGTAAGCAGGAACAGTCACAACCGCATTCTTCACGGTTGATCCAAGGTAAGCTTCGGCAATTTCACGCATCTTGATAAGAACCATGGAAGAAATTTCTTCAGCTGAAAACTGCTTCTCCTCACCCTTGTATTGCACTACAATCATAGGCTTCTCTGCAGCACCAGGAATAACTTTGTATGGCCACATCTTGATATCACTCTGGACAGAAGCATCAGTAAATCTTCTGCCAATAAGACGCTTAGCATCTGCAGAGTTTTGTAAAAAAAGAAAATTTGTTAGAACTATAATTTGAAAGTTATCTTAAAGCAAGCTATAACTCTACCAGTGAGTAAAAATTAAGATCCATGTTCTGATATATGATGAGCAGGTGAAGAACTAAACAGTTCATTTGTTAGTAAACCATATAGAAGAATTTGGTTAAAGTGACGATATGAACAGCCACCTAAGAAGAACTAGACTTAGGGCATCCAAGTGTCACTTAATGTGGATCAAAGATTTTATAGCTTAACTATTCCATGTTGACAAAAAACAAGTGACACAATAATTGTTTCAACTTTTGCAATGTTTTAATTATATGAAAAGAGCAAACATCATAGATCAATACAAAGTAGAAGTGTATAAAACAAATGCAACAATCAGATCATACTGCAGTTCTAATTAAAGCAATAATAATTAATATAATCCAATTGTTAATTAGAAAAAGGCACAAATAAAATGCTAAACTACTTTTAATGCAGACTGAATTAATTCACATCAATTGTTTCTAAATTCCAGTTAATCCACAACAATGATATGTTCACTGTGAATAATTCTAAACACAATTGATGACCTAGAGGGCAGGTGTGATTCAGAATAATCACTTAGCCAGCAATTAATCAATCCGCATTTGAACTTTTACTTATTTGCTGGTTCCAGGATGATGCAGACTCAGATTTGGATTTACCAGTAAGCAATTGGTAATGCAATTAATATAAACAGATCAAGGTGGTAATATGCAACTCCCATGAGTAGCATGCCCACATAATTCCATAACAATGACTAAACTAATGTGTCGAAAAACATATCATGGAATGAATATGACTAAACAAATGTGTTTATCATGGAATGAATATCTATAAGAGCATAGAATATAATTGTGCAATCCTAAAAGTGAAAGATGTTTCAGATTTACTCGGGTAAAGGTCAATTCTAACATAATAACCCTGATAAGTGATAAGAGAAAGCCAATCAGTCATAACAAACTTAGCCTATTTCTCTGTTCATACAAGCACCTTTGTTCAAAAGAAACTTGTGCATCCCAGTGTGAAATCTGGAGCCTGTAGTCATGCGTACGAACTAAAACAAAATAAATTGCGGATCTGTGCATGATTGAAGAGCACATTGTGCACACATCGAACAGTGGGAACCTTGAGGCTTGAGTGTCAAAATTTACTACTTAGGTCGCAGACAACATACAGATCTACTGCAAAACCATGATGCTACGCAAATCGAAGACACCATCCGCGTCGAATCGCATCAGAAACAGAGCAATGCAGAGGACGTGCTTACCGAACACTGTGTTGATGGGGTTCATGGCGACCTGGTTCTTCGCCGCATCGCCGATGAGGCGCTCTGAGTCGGTGAAGGCGACGTACGAGGGGTGGTGCGATTCCCCTGGTCGTTGGCGATGATCTCGACGCGGTCGTGCTGCCACACGCCGACGCACGAGTACGTCGTGCCGAGGTCGATGCCGATTGCCGGCCCCTCACCCTTTGTCGGCGCCATGCCTCCTCTCGATCGCTCGTGGCGGCGGAAGGTTGGGAGAAGGGAGTCTGCTAGGTTAGGGTTTTTGCTGCTGGGAGGCGATTGGAGGCGGCAGGCAGCTACTAGTACTACGCTGGCGGCGGCGAGGTGGGGCGATATTTATCTACGGGCGCGTTCGCTTCGTGTGCTCCGAAATTGCCGGGGGCGTGGCCCAACCAGGGCCCTTTGTTTTGACCGGTTCGAACTCCAATGTCCCTGCAAGTGGGGCCGGTGGCGGAGAACGTTTTTAAACACGATAGGCTGTTTGTATGAGTACTATAGAAAATCAGGCGCAGCACCCCATATGTAATTTGGCAAAAGGTCAGGAGTGTAGATGACAAAGTTGATGGTGCTTTTATAAGTGAAAAATACTTTAACGCAAGGGTGCTTTCTGTAAAAGAGGCATACCAGCCCATAAGAGCAAGTACAAAGTTGTAGTCTTATATATCACCTCATGCATAACACGTAATCTTGAGACAGTCTATTAGACTACTTGTACAATGGGTGATTGTTTTAGTTGTCTTGTAGAAATTGTTATTTCCTAAATTTGTGGATGAAAAAAGGAATATTTGTTAGTTGCATGATAACTTACAAGTTACAATGGTGTGTAAGCCGTATCATACTCCTAAATTGTAGCGCATGAGGTGGTTGCCTCGCGAAATAACCACCTCTTTCTCTCACATCCCCCTCTCTTTTCCACATCATCAAAATACTATGTGACGTTGTAAAAGACGGTTTATAAGACTCGTTGATGTGTAGCATTGTACATGCGTTTAACACCGACGAGACCCATCTCACATAGCGAAACTGGATACGGGTTGTAAAACTTAAGCCCATAACGATCCATGAAACTCTTACTTGCGCGCGACGGGATGTCGGTTGTCGATCCAATCCAACGTCGTGCACGTGATGCGAGTGTGGATAAAACTTGTGGATGGTTGCTATTTTGCCCAGCAATTCGAGGGGCTTCGGCGAAATGCTCATAAGGCGTGGGCTTCATTAAAATGACCACAAAACTAACAACACATTGATAGAAGTAGAACGCACATTTGGATGAAATTGCCTCTTGGTTCATCTTCTTTCTCTCACCATCCACCTCCTTTCTCTCTCCGGTCTCTAGTTGCGATCAATCCTCCTCCTCGCTCGAGTCGAGCTCATCCGCCTCCGTCGTCCGCTCAAGCACCGTCCATCGCCACCTTCTTCTTCTTGCTCGGAGCAACGCTCCTTGTCGGCCTCCGACGAGCCCAACGGTCGTCGTCCGTCCGCGCCCGCACCCGACCACGTGTTGTTGCGTTTGTGCCCACGTCGCGCATGCGCCCATCCTCGTCGGCCAACTACGCTCGCATCTGCGTCCGGTCACAAGCGATCGTACCCGCATCCGGCTCGCTCGAGCCCGGTGAGCTTGCGCTGCGCTATGCCGCACGTCCGGGCTCGAGGCGAGCCGAGGTGACGGGCCTCCACGCTACGCAGGGCCACGAGGCGGATGGCGGCAGCACGGGGCGAAGGGTGGCGACGCGGGTCAGTTTTCTCTCTCCTTTGGGCACGAAGAAGAAGAAGGACATGGGTTGTTTCATCCAAAAAATGCGCTTTGGGCATTTACCGGTTGCAACTCGGTTTCACGTACACTTTACCGAAGCCCTACGGTATGTGTGCATTTTACAAAAACCTATCGGATAGTCGGCGTAATAGCAAAATCTCGATAGCGGCGGTTGTGCTACGATCGGCTACGGCGTCGTTGACCTACGTGGCGTTAGCATGAGCCCTCTCGTCAAAGTGCGCGTGCGTGTCTCCATCGACTATATTCCAACAGCACCCGCCCTTCCATGGGCGACTTGCCTCACGACAGATCTAGATTCGTGAGAAGGACGAGTTCCCCGATAGCCGAGATCACCTCGACCCATCGATGTCGCACCACCTTCTCCGCCTCTCGCTGCGCGGATGGAGGGCAAAGGGAAGCCATGGTCGCGAACATGCTCACTTCGGCTCATGTAGGATGTTGGGGCCCACCGCCCGTGGCGAAATCAACCTCAACATGGTGATGTGATCCATTTGTCGAGCGATCACGTCAATTCCGGGAAGTGGCCATGGAGGTCGAAATGCGGAGGGCATGGATCCGACACGCTTTTAACTATAGACTTTTTGTTATTGTCTTTCCCTTTTTTCAATCGAAAATTTTAATTAAAATAATTTGTACTATAATTTGTATTTATTATTTATGTTGTAATGTTGTATATCATGTAGGTAGAGGAAAATTCTATTAATGTACTTCAACAATAGATGTCATTTTAGAGTTATCAATTTTTCTTAAATTACATGTCATTCTCGCTTCCTAATGCATATTTTTTACTTCCCAATAAAATATTATCTATTTCCACTACACTTTTATCGTCTATCTCTCTCCTCCTCGTTTTCAGTACACCCATCATTTTTATTGTTCTTTAATTCTCGTGCCTAACTTCAAAACGACATATAAAAATGATCGGAGGGAGTATATACTATAGAAAAGAATATTTTTTTCATACCATACAATTTCTATTTAGTAACACCGGATGTCGGTTAAAAGTTACCAAAATCTTTTATTAATTTTGAGATGGGAGTTCTATTATGCTATATTTTTAGGTCATTGTTGATGTCTTCGACAGTTCGATGTTTTTGGGAAAAATGGTAGTTAGGTAGAAAATATTCACCGACTCAAAATATGTTTTATTCACATAAATAAAAAAAGTATAGTGGTTTTTGTGTTTTTACCCTCAATTATATGTCAAGTTATGATTTTACTCTTTGTTTTCAAATTTTGTGACTTTATCCGTATAATTTAAAAATGAATGCAAAAGTTACCCCTACACGGATAAAATCACAACGAAAATATTGTGATTTTACTCCAATAGGAATAAACTTTGTGTTCGTTTTGAAATCGTAGGGGTAAAATCACAAAGTTGAAAAACGAAGGGCAAAATCATAATTGAGACAGGATCCGGGGTAGAAACTCAATTGTCGCAACAATATATGTTTGATGGAAGGAAATATTTAAAATTTGAATATACTACTATAGAACATTAAAGGTATTTTTCATTGATGTTTAATCTCCACTATTTAAAAAATCCGTAATGTTTGTCCTCTCGCCGTTATCGCGCCGTGGTCCTCCTTCACCCCATGAATTTGTCCTCCGCCGTTCCTGACCTCCTGATGCCGCGGGCGAGTATACAACACAAGGTAAATATTCATAGACAATCCAGTACCTTGCAATATTTATTCTCTTTTTATTTTACCGAGTTAATAAATTGTTAGGTGTTATTTATAGTTGGACAGACATATTCTCAATACATTGTTAGAGTTTGTGATCATCAACGTAACCACCACCGTTTGTTTGTGAAACATCGATATATAGTGGCAACATCTTCAAAGGAACTTTGCTTAAAATGCAAGTGCTCACTATCGTGTTACAATTTATCCTTAAAAAAAAACTATATCATCATCGTAAAATCAAGTTAACACCTAACCCACTTAGTTTGTTTCTTTAAAAAATATAAGTAGAAGAAAATGTAAGAGTGACAACGATCATTTTTGTAGGGCACAACATATCTAATAAAACCACTAGGGCTGATAATTTTTATATATAACTTATAACACAATAACTGCTGCTTGTTATGAGGTGTAGTGTAATTTCACTCAAAGACGAAGAATGCTTTCCAGTGATGGAGTTTTGAGTTATTATTTTTTTCAGCCGACATGAAGTACCTACCACGTACCAACTGATCGTTGCACCACCTCACACTTACCTTGTACGTTCATCTTAACAATATATGCATTCAGTACATTCTCAATACATTTTTAGAGTTTGTGATCATTAACACGAGTAATGTTTGTATCTTCAACTTGTCTTTAACAAATGTTAATCTTAGTCTCCCACTGTTGGCATACCAAGGTCCAAATTAGATTATTCTCTACTGTCATAAAAAAGAACGCAGTTTGATCCCAACCATCTGAGGGTGGGAACCATTATTCCTCTTTCTCCTTTGTGAGGGAACCATTATTTCTCCTTTTCATTTGTGAGGAAACCATTATTCCTTCTTTGCATTTATGAGGGATTCAGTATTCGCTGCGTACTCCTTTTCGAAGGAGTAGAAGCGGGAACAGTTGTTCCATTATCTAAAAATGAGGGATTCAGTATAATTTTTTGAAAATCAAATCTTAAGTTGCCTCCTCTGTTCCTAAATTTTGCACTACAGGTTATGAGATGGATACAAATTATAGATTTTAAAAACAAGGGAGACCACAACAATGGCTAATAATCAAGGATCCAACAGGTAACACACAGGTTTATTTATCATCACACTTTAGACATCACAGATGTCAGATTCTCTTTTTACTCAAATAACATTGATGTATCACACATATCTCTCTTTTTTTACTCAAATACTATTGATGTCAACATCATTTTTACTCTTGCTTCAACTACTTTATCACTAAATGCCATTTTCATATAGCCATGCTTTCACCTTTGAGCATGTGCTACTGTACTCATTAATGAATAAATGTTTCATTTGGCAGATCAAGGCTGCTTTGAGATTGGGGCTACAATACCTCCATCCTTCATTGTTCATACCGCATTTTCAGATTATTGAAATGTGGAGAGTCCTGCATTTTCAACAATATGCAAATCTGATCGTAGTATCAGCTGTAGACTAAAACTAATTGATTTGTAGCTACTGGTCCAAATATATAGGTTTTTAATACCAGAGTGCAGGCCTTTTGAATGGCAAAACACTTCAGTTTTAGAATGGTGTCTAGAAGAGTTTCATTTGTTGTCTAAGCTTCAGCTGTTATGCTATTTATCCTGGAATCATTCAGTAATATGTATGTCATGCTTTTCCAATTAACTTTTATACTACTGACTGCCCTGTTGATTAGAACTGGTAAACTCATTACTTCACACATTGTATTGGAGATATGTGTGTAAAAACTGCATGTTGAGTCACTTTGACTTAATATCTTAGGCTCTTCACGTAATGCGACTTTAGAATAGTTCTATCATTTTTAAGATAATGATCTTTTGTTTGTTGGCTACAGTTCATGGGAAAACCGATACTGATGTATTTTTTCTATAACCCTTGTGTTAAAATGATCTCTCTGGTACAAGCAGACTTTTTGTAAGATACTCAACTGACTTCAAATTTTCAATTCAAAAGTTCCAGAGTTTCAACCTTAGAACATGAGCGTGAGGAGTCTATGAACTAAAGGAAGATATCATCAAGTGTTTGCTTATGCCATGAGCATGTTTAGTGAAATTGGTAATGTTCCATGTTGTATGTGCGAGTGTGATACAAGAGGCAATTAGAGACCTTGTGACTTTTCTTGTGTTTTTTTATGAACACATGATATAGCTTATTATCAAACTAAGGAATGTCTTACTGGAATGTCTTATTGTAGGTTACTTAATTGTAGATTTTAAGATGAATATAAAGATGTCTTTTCCCACACTTTTCATTTGCTTGCCCTACTTTTGCAATATCATTTTCTTATGAATGTAAGTATGTGATATGCTTCTCTTTTGTGTTTTTTTCTTTTGTGAAAATTTAATCACCCGTAGCAACACACGGGCATTACCCTATATTTATCAAATGTGCAAGAGTATGTATTGTAACTATTTTACATCTATTTATATTTGTATGAATAATATATATTATAAAGTCACGACGAATGTATGGATATTATTTTTTAAAGCCCGTTGCAACGCACGGGCACACTATTAGTATTAAAAAAGTTCTCACTCGTGGGTATAACGGAATCTAGTCAGGCGGCTGAGCGGTTTTCAATATTGTTACTGAAATCAGTTCAAAGAGTGAAGATAGGAGAGAAGAGGGAGAGCGTTTTGTGATTGTGAGTAGTCGGCCGGAAGTCGAACGAAGTAATCTGCTCAAGAGAGTGTTGAATTGCTATGCTACTTACGTTTTACAACAACAAATTGCATCATTGGCTGTGCTCTCAATAAGACTACATCTGGTAAACTAAGAATGTCCCACACAGTGAAAGGGCCATAGTCTGGTGGTTAGAGCAGCTAAGTAGCTTTTAACAGACCTAAGTTTAACACTTTAACTCTTTGTGGGAGAGAATAACTAGACTGGAATAAAAGAAAAAAAGGTTAAATTTCCCCTGCTCACTTTGGTCAAAAGAAGAATATCTCACACATGAAAGAAAAATAATTATGTTTTATATAGCTTTTTTCAAGAAATACACGTGGATGTTGACAACTATAAGAAAAAGTATCTCCACACGTACCATGCTGTTTTTTTTCTTCCCATCAGTTATTATCATATATTACCATATATTATAGGCTTGAATTTTGTGGTATTCCTGCAGCTTTTCCCTTCACAACATGTCAATTTTCTTTTGTTTTTTAGTTAAAACTCAAATTGTGATTCCATGTGGGTGTCATGATTGTTAGGAGGTATTTGTTTTTTTGAGGTTAAAGGATAAATGGTAAAAGTAGATTAAAGTTTAAACTAAATTTTAGCTCTAGAAGAAAGAAGGGTTAAAATAAATGACAAAATTTTAGTGCTCAAGAGATGTTAAAGTTTAGCTCAAATTTTAGAAGAACTTTAGCTCTAACGAAAACGAACACGCGCACTTAGTTGTGTGACCCTGTTCAAGTCACTACGCACGGCAATACGGGTTACACGATTACCGGTTGCCCCTTTGATCGCAAGATCACTGTCATCGCTTACCAGATTTAGCTTAACCACTTTTACGGTGCTCGTGTGGCAATTAAAATTACATTACATTTAGCAATGACGATGCTTTGACTTTAATCGTGTTTGGCGTGAGGACAAATGCAGCTTCGAAGCATCCATCGCCGTCTCGCACCTACGGCAACGGGACAGGCCTGGTCCCATGCCGCAGCGGCATCGGCATGGACGGCCGAGAAGCACCACGCGTAGCACGAGAAGGACAAGGGCGCGTTCATCAACTTTTCAATTATTTCTTCTCAGCCGCGACCTGTCCCCCGAATCCCCGATCCCCTCTCCGTCCCCCGCCGTCCCGCCTCTCCTGTATCTTCTCCTCTCACCTCCCGGGTGCTCGAGGCTTCTGCTCCCTTCGGCACCCAGATCCGTGGGCGCCGCCCGATCCCTGCGAGTCGCGAGCCGGTCGAGCCCTAAGTGAAGAGGTACGTGCGAATGGCGGGTCCTGCCATCTCACTCTGCTTTTGCTTCAGGCGATGGCCAATTGATCTTGTTTCGAATGCTGCAGCAACTCTTCTCTCTCCCCGTAAGGCCACGGAAGCGACCCATCCTGACGTATTGATTCCTTCGTTGCTGGTAAGGAAGACTATTTCCTTGGAGGTGGATGCATTTTGTTCTTAAAGACCTGCCTGCGCTATATAGGATATTTTCTTTGCTTGCTGGGACGGGCACTCAATCCATGCCCATCCAATTGGTTGCGAATTCGTTTTCCGGGTGATTATAGGGTTCTAATAGCAGTTTGTATTTCCGTTTTTTTTTTTTTGGTGATAGGCATGGTGATTCAGCCGTTCAACTGAAGGAACCGAATGCACATCGTAAAGTCCGCCCACGCCCATCGTGTGTGCTGTGGAGATATTGCTGATTATCATAGGATTCTAGAAGAGTGACGTTATGTTTATAGTGCAGCAATTAATATACTCATATAAGGTTGATGAACTTGATATCTACTACTAATGTCTGCTTAATTTGGTTGCCATCGTTAGTAGCACAAGAGCAGCTTTAGAAAATTTACGGACATAGTCAGTGGGTGCCCCTTGCTTAACAGTTCAGTTTCCTGTACTAATTTCGTTTTCTTGCTGCCTTTCACATTCCTTGTGCAGTTTCTATGTACAAGCATCCACGTCCTTCCTGTTACTGTTAGAGGCACCTTGTTCTCTTCCGCTGAAGTTGGGGGTACATGCGAATAGCAAGGTGCCCGCCTGTCTCTGCTTTTGCTTCTAGGCAATGGCCAATGCAAGCAAGCACTTACAGCCTTCAGACAAAGCCACAAGTGACAGGAAGTACCAGGGCACACTGGTTGCTTCCCCAGCAAAAGCCATTTCACCCAAGTGTGTGAAAAGCATTGTGCCATCAAAACAACTGATATTGAGTGGGGACTCAATAGGTCATGTGGCTTCATTTTTCATTAAGGTCGCTGCTCTTGAGGCAGTAAGAAGAGTTTCTAGAGCAAAATGTCCTTTCATATGGAACTCTGTTCAAGCATTGCAAGTTCTTGTGTACCCTCCGTTCAGCTGGATTCAACGATGGGCGCCACTCAAATTTGTTGTGCAAGGCATTCAGGTTATTTGATTTCTCAACCTTTAGTAACATCTTTGTTTGTTCCCAAATTAGCTTGCTCTTTTCCCTGCTCTTGTCTTCCTTTCCACCTTCCTTTTATTTGGTTAACCTTGTGTTTTGTTTCTTTGGGATTTCATCTCTAGCCTACCCCAACTTGCTTGGGATTAAAGGATTTTATTATTGTTTGTTTCACAAAGGGTTACTTCCTAGATATTGTACTAATTTATTGATGCAGCAAGAGAGGATGCTATTTTGTATTTTCTCCAGTTGGCATTGATTTAAAGTACCTTCTGTCAATTGAGTTTATCACATTGTAGCATGCCAACATTGTTTTCTTTACTTCTTATAAGCATTATAGCATGCCAACATAGTTCTGGTGTAACTTCCAGATCTATGACATTTTAGCAAGGAACAACCTTCTTAAGGATTTATCAGACATAGCTGCAGCGTCAGAGATGCTTACATTTTCTTTCCACTGCCACCTGATTTTAGCATTTGATATATTTATTTTGAGCACTACATCAACAATGAAAGCACTACTTTCTAGGTCTAGACTAGATTGTACTTTTTACAGTCTGCAAGATTTGGCAAATTTTGTCAGCAGAGTCAACTTGAGCCTTGTCCTGGTTTTATCCACCCTAATATTGGTTCCTAAAATATTTAGCATTGGCTTCTATAGTTTTTCTTTAATCTGCATTTCAGCACTGTGCTGAGCTATGGACTCATTATCTTCGTCATATTGGGAAGAGGGATTGCAGTTATTAGAGCTAGGTTGGTTGCGGAGAGGGTAAGCGTGAGAGGTTGGAAGACGGGGTCTAGGTTCCTGCCGGCGTCGAGCTTGTGGCGTCGTCCTAATGGCCGGCGGCACCCAGGAAGAACAGAACGCAGCAAAGAGCACAGAGGGCGCAGGAGAGATTAGATCAATCTCCAGCTGATCTTTATTGATTCACCACTGTTGCCTTTATAGGCCAATGAATAACAAACTAACAGACTCCTACTAACTTGGGAATTACAAACTGACTTCAACTAATCTTGACAAATTATCAAACTAACTGAACAAAACTCCTGCTTATCTTCGACGCTTAGTCACTGCATGCCGTGCGCCTCTGATATGTCCTGCCGATCATAACAGCAGTATTGTACTTTGTTTATAATTACTGGACAATTAGGAGTTGCATTGGATACCTTGCTGAGTTCCTTCAAACGATTAAGAAACCAGTCCCCTAATGTGCTAGGCGATCTGTACGGTAATGTGTGATTGCCATTGCCACTAAGTGGTGTAGACTATCACCTCTTACAGTAATGACCACATACCATTACACTACATTTTAACATTTGATTACTCTCCTGGTGCTGTGCTATTCAGAGAAACTAAAAAATCTTATTCTGCTGCATTTTGTGCGTCTTTGAGTTATATGTACCTAGGATTTGCAATTCAAGTTTTCATGCAGTTTCTGAAATGAGCATTTTTTTTTGGAAAAAAAGGGAAAAAAAGAAGCGCGTCATAGAACTGATATTTCTTCAAATGCAGAAACTATCCATGCCATTATTGTTTCTTTCTGTAACAACAACATTGACCGAGAGATCTTCTAAGCGCGATGATGAACCGACTAGCAATACAGAACAGTCTGAAGCACCTTCTGAAGCAAATGAGATGATATCAACTTCCAGCACAAGGTCCTTCCAATAAATATCTTAGTCTATTAAAGTTTGGCTCCCTTTTTTTGTTGAATCATAACATTTTATTTTTTTGCAATCCTACTGCTGTGGTGTCAACGCGTTATGGCCTTTCAATGACATTGTTGGTCTTGGCTTGTTTTAGGGATATTGCTGACGGCGCAAGTGATGTTGCATCAGAGAATTGGCTTGTTTTGCTATTCAGGGAGCTTGAAAAACAAGGCATCACTTTGCCCGAGAGGTGACTTTCTAGTTGATTCTTTGCTATTTGTGTATGGTATTGCATACTGTTGGAGCATGATCCTTGAACTAATCAATATCACTAGTATATCAGAATTAGAGAAGCACTATGCGGCGGGAAAATTTTGTGATTTTAATGGTGCACTTCTGAATACCGTGGCAACAACGCTCTTTTTAATTGCCAACGTCAGCAACTAAAAAAACAGAGGGAGTAATCCTTTATAGTGTGAGGGAGGCAGGGAGCAAATGAAATACTTTCATCAAAATTCTCATAGAATCCCTTGGTAGCTTTTTGAGCTTGATTGTAATACCATCATCTCAAGGCAAAGATATACATAAGGAAGGTGTTGCCATTCCGTATTGTTTCAATCAAGCCATGTAGTCTTCTATGAAGAGGTTATGCACATGTTTGCAGTGATTGACCTGATTCCATAGAGCTGACAGTTTACATATGTTCCAGGTTAACTGAGGATGAACTACGTAGATTTTATGTTGCAGCAAATGGTGATTTTTCATGCTTGCTCTCTTCGGTTACGAAGACAATTCGTTGGAGGGAGACATTCCACATACTAACGTTGCAAGAACTTGATAAGTGGTCTCACTTGGTCTTTTGGCATGGATTTGATACTATGCTCCGGCCTTGTTTAGTAATCCGCCTTGGACTTGCATGCTCTAGTATACCTCCTCGTGATAGACCTTGTTTTGGGCAAGCAGTAGGTAATTAATTTCTCAACTTGTTTTATCTGCTCATCTGTTTACTTTCTTGATGATTTCACTTTTCCACACACACACAAAAAAAAACATAATGATCTTGAAGTTTAGAATTGGGTCATCAAGCTTTATAACACCCTTCTTATTTCAGAACATCTTTCAGGTAGATTTTATCACTTAGCAGCAATTTTAGGATCAATTTGGACTTGTGATGATCTAATATAATCCAAATCATCTTTTCTGGAGGCAAGATTTTACTGGACTAACTGGCCATAATCCAATACAATCAGGTCCTAGTAATTTTGATGGAAATCACATGATCTTTATTCTGTGTGTTTTTGCACCAGTTGTCTCGCCATTGTGGGAGTAATAATATTTGTTTTCACCTTTTCTTTCCTCTGATTGGTTGCAACAGCAGTGGCCACTATCTCACTAATGTCTTTAATTCAGTTTCTCAAATTGACCATGGTATCGTAAATTTGACCAATGAAGACGATCCAAGAATTACCGTGTTGCTGGACTGTCATGGGATTTCTCCGTTCAGATTTCCGATGCAAATGATGAGGACATTTATCACTGTAGTTCAAGAAAACTACCCGAATCGTCTTGCAGTGTTATTTGTTGTCCGCCTTCCTCCAGTTGTCAGAGTTATTGCACAGACATTTCTTCAGGTGACATGATTACTTCATCATACTTGTCATCTCATAACTTTCCCCTTTTATATGGCTGCCAATTATACCATGTTGACAGATGTTTTTATGTAGAACTAAGGGTACTCTGCATCGCTAAGTCATTGTAATACCTTCTTTTTTTTTCTTTTTATAAAACATTTTCATGCCAGACTGTGGAGGTGTGCTTTGTAAAAAAAGATGACTCCCCGTGTATCCATTTGTCAACAATGAAATTTATGGAATTCAACATATGGAATTTCATATATATATTTTTTGAGAAGTAATTGAAAGATGACACTTAGTATATCCACTTGCTACTCATGAAATTCATGAAATACCGTTGGACTGTCAACTCTGCCCATTTTGTATAGATAATCATGATTTATGGTACAGGTAGTCACTTTTGATGCTTTTGTTCAGTTAGAGAGGATTAGTGGGACTGGGATATGATTCCTTCATGAGCATGTCTGCTAAAAATTTGGAAAGTCAGTACTATCAATCCAGCTCAACCTTTAGTTAGATGAGAACATAATCCAACGGCACTTGGATTGCTGATTTTGCGGTCAATATAACTTTATTTCTTTTCACCCAAAGTTGGTAACCTCATCAGGATACACAGATAACAAAGTTTGATTAAAACTTTAAATAGTCTATAGTAACTTTTTGATTAGAAACAACTTTAAATAGTCTATATCTCGTGCTAAAGCAACTTTGCACTAGTATGTTGCAACATCCTATGGTACTCATAGCTTTAATTCCATACAGGTTTTGAAACCATCTACAAAGGAGAAGTTGCGGTTCGAGGGGGATTCATACAAGAAGGCATTGGCGGAATTCTTGCAGATTGTTCCTGCTTTTCTGGGTGGTAAATGCAGCTGCCCACAATGTGAAATGCCTCGTGATAGCTTAGCAGTACAGGCAGGTGAAGGGAGCAAGAGTCAGCCACGCCAGATTAGCGTTGATGATGGAGCACGTTTCACAAACTATGGCTTCGATGAAGGAGAGGTTCCATCACCTTATAGCTGCGAGCACGCTATCAGGGCTGCAATAATTGGCTTGCTGATGGTGTGCATCTTCATTGCGTTTCTTGCTGGAATGAATGAACCGTCGGCCGTTCCATCCAGTGCCTGAAACTGGAAGTTATGGAATCAGGCATTCCTTGTGTAGTATTTGCATAGAGGTTGTAGTTGCATTGTAGGGTATATATATAGCTGTGTTCTTACTAGAATTCTGTAGGGTGTTGCTTTCCTTGCAGTTTCTCGGTTGTCTGTTTTGTCCTCCGATTTGAGTGCAACTGAATAATATTGCGTGTGATTAGCGTGCTCTGTCAGCTCACCTGTGACTTCTCTTGTCAGTGTACGGTACAATATGTCCTTGCAGCTCACCTATAATTTCTCCTGTCATGATGGAATCATGGTCTGTTAACTAGTTTTTTTAGAATGATTAGTGTGAGAATTGTTTATTAATAATCGATTAATTATTTAATATCAAGAATCATTCGGTTTGAAAATTTTCAAGAGATCCCAGCTTGGTGGGCCCTGTCGCCCTTTGAGTGGGAGTGGGCTGTTCACTTTTTTATTATTTTCGGATTTTTTTACTTAACAGCTCAGGCTTCTAAGTTCTCAATTAAATATACTTTTACATATCCAAACCTCATGCCTATTTTTCTGGTGATAATATATATGTTAACGCAACCCATTTTAGCATAGAACGATCCGAAAGGAGTTGTTAACAAAAAACTAAAAATCCTTAAAATACCCTAGTTGTTAAGCACTTTAACAACTAGACTAGTTTTTAGACCAAATTAATTTTCTCTAAAAAATATATAAACTCATTTCATAGATAGTAGTACCAAAATATGTTTTTATTACAGTCTAGTAGCATTGATTTTTTTATTTGCTTAGAGAAGTTTAAGTCTAAATTATGGTCATACATAATTTGAATTCAAATTCAAATTTGAATTAAATCAAACATCACATAATTTTCAGTGCTACCATACCCTAATAAAAACTTATTCTGGTACTACTATCTATAAAATGAATTTACGTATTTTTTTAGTTTTTTAGAGAGGTTAATTTGGTCTAAAAACTAGTCTAGTGCTTAACAACTAGGGTACTTTAAGGATTTTTAGTTTAATATTAACAGCTCGTTTTGGATCGTTCTAAGAAAAAATGGTTACGCTAACATATATTATCACAAAAAAAATCGACATGAGGTTTTGATATGTAAAAACATATTTAATTGAGACTTTAAAAGCGTAAAAATCCAAAAATAAAAAAATTTGGAGTCCAACGTGGAGTGGGCTATATGTTCCCGTCACCCGTGGGCAACGAAGCCCACCAAGCTAGGATCTCACCTTGTGATTGGGCAACGGAGCCCACCAAGCTGGGATTTCGTCTTGTGAATTGTGATTGAGCGATATGTACGTGTCGCCTATTAAACGCAGATAGACTAGTTTTAGGAATTTTCAAACTGGAAGGTTATTAATACTCTCTCCGTTCACAATCTCATGTCATTCTAGCATTCCTTACTTTTCTCTCTCGATTTTCAACACATCTTCTCCTCTTCCCAATGCAATATTCCATATTTTCACTACATCTCTATCTCTATCTCTCTCCTCCTCGTTTTCAATGCACCCACCTTTTTACTTCTCCTTTTTTCGTGCCCAACTCCAAAACGATATGTAATAATGAACGGAGGAAGTATTAATTAATTAAAATCGATTATTAATAAAAAAATCATTAATGTGACACGAGCCTATGACGAAATCAAACCAGCCCAAATCATCTTACGGCCCATTAACTATATACGAATAGTGTGAAAGCACGTTTGACACCGGCGGCCCAGCCCGCGTACCGTTTGAGGTAGTAGCTCATCCACACAGCGGACACGGCATTCATTCCTAGCATAGGCAGCTGCAGTTGTGTTTTCCATTGTGGAAGGAAAATTACGGCAAAGCCATTCTAAGCTGCTTCCGCTGTGTCCGCCTCAGCCACCTCACCGGCGGCCTCCTCCGCGGGCGAAATTAGGGTTCGCACTCGACTCGCCCCACTTCCATCCCGGCCGATCCGCGTGCGCACGGAGGCTCGCTTCCGTTCGCTCTCTCCTCGGTTTGGGCTCTATGATTCAATTTCGTCTGTGTTTTTCCTTCTCGAAAAGACTGATTCGAGTGTTTCTTATGGAATGAGACTTCGATCGCTACTGTTCGTTGAGCCTTTATGTTTAATGTTTGCTCCTGTTTGCGATATGCACCATCGGGAGTTGCTGTTCGGTAAGATCAGGTTCTTCTGTTTGGGATCGAACAAATCTTAGGGTAAAATGGATTTGTTGTATTATAACTATTCGAAGTTGTGTGTTGATGCCACTTGCTTGCTGACTTTAGGAATTTATTATGTTCCTAGGATGTATACTGAGTAGTATGCTTTTTGCTTCCTGTAGCGAGGGTAGATTCGAAGTTTCTTTCTGGGACTGAATTTGGGACGGTGTCTTTGTGTCATTTTTTTCCTAGTTATTACAATTTTCTGTTGAAAGTTTATATCGAATTTCTTGCTCTAGGATTCAGACCTGATGAGTCCATCAAGGAGCCCCAGCACCACAAGCAAGAGCAGGAGTCGCAGCAGAAGTCGAAGCCACAGCCGGAGTAGGAGCCGAAGTCCTCACAGAAGAGATAGGTTGCGTGGTGAACGTGCTCCGCGCCGCACTCGCAGCCGGAGCCGCAGCCCATATCGTCGTAGAGAAAGGCGTGCCAGCAGGTGTGCTCCCAAGTGATGTCTCCTGTTACATAGCTTTCTTGCAAATGATGCTACAACAAGATAGATTCGCGTTTATGCAATTAGGTTACATGAATATTTACTGGGATGCTACTGTAACACTGGGTTTATCGTGTCTCCAGACTCCAGTGGTGCATCTCTATTGCCTTCCCTTATGCTGTTCTGCAAAATGATTTGTGTATGAATATACCCAAGCTCAAGCAATATTGAAATACTGGCATCTGATTGTAGTTTCAATGCAAAATGACACCAGTCAAACGACTTTAGTTATTCACACAATACATTCAAGTGACTTACCTATTCAAACGACATTGGTTATAATTAAAGTGCTATGCTGGTTTGTCCACCACAAATAAACCTTTGATGAATCGCGGTTTTTATAGGGAAATCATCTTGAAAGGAAAACATTGATTTGACAATGATTAAATTGTATCCCAATAGTTCGACCACAAATAAACCATGCAGTCCTGAAATGACAGTTTAATAGGAAAATATTCATTGGCTGCTTCACGACCAATGTGGTGTATTGTTTCCTCTATTTTTCCATATTTCTTATAAAAATAATGTTTCTACCTGCTTCCATTTTATGTTCACTATTTTCACCCTTTGTCATTAATTGATGCATTAAGTTTATAGTTTGTGCATCTTCAACAGCCTTATGAAAAGAGGATTGCTTGTTTGTTCATGAATAGATAAATTTAAACTGTTCGTTGGGGTGTTTATGATTTCTTTGAACTAAAGTACAATTACTTTAGCTTGTGATACCTAGCTTTATATGGGTATGGTTCATTAACATTAGAATGAACAAGATAGCTGGAATGTAGGTTTAGAACTCTGAAGTAGCTGGAAAAGTTCTTTAAGATGTAGCTGGGTTTCTTCCATTAGAGTTAATGGATCTATTAGCTATTGTAAGATTGAAACTATTTGGCTTATAAATAAATCTTGGAACTTCGACTCCCATGCAGAAACTATAATTTTTGAAACTTGGAATTGGACTTTTAGTAAATTAATTTGAAATTGGCTTGAGTGCCATAATCACCAAAGTACTGTAGTTTCATGATACTCCTGGAATCTGATTACAGTAGTCCTCATCTAACTGGGTTATATTCATTGCCACTGGCATGTAAGGAATAGGCATTTTCACTAATCCATATTCTTGGCGGAGAATGCAGCAATCCACATTATGTATTTGTTTTTTCATCCATGAGAACCCTCCGCAAAAGCACATTACTTAAGGTTTATGCTTGCAGTTTGTAAGTTCTAAGCAAAAAGGTTTGTCCTTAGAAACAAAACATCACATTTTCCCCTGGAAACAGGAATTTGCTTCTTGTGCTAAAATAAGCTCTATTCTAGGAAAATACATATTTTTATGTTATATGCAAATATCTGTTTTTAGTATCTTATGTCAATCCACATGGCAAGTTGAACATAACTAATTTGAATTACTTTCCAGAGATCTTACATGCAACAATTGCCGGAGACCTGGTCACTTTGCTAGGGATTGCCCATCTGCTGCGACATGCAATAATTGTAATCTTCCAGGGTAAATACCGACACCTTTGTTAGACGCGGTAGTATTCAGCACATACTGTTTGCAGTTTGCACAATGGTTCTAATTCTGGCTACGTGTCATCTTTCCTTGGAAATTTATTTAAATGGGACAATTGCAAAACAGGTCCTGTTTTGGGTTTTAATTCTGAAAAATGTTTCTGTTTCGGCAAAGTTTGCAAAACTGTTGCCGAATTAGAACTATTTTCAGAATTAAAACCCGAAACAGGATCTATTCTGCAATTGCCCCCTGGATTGTAACAGTTTTTTTTTTCAACAGCCACTTTGCAGCAGAATGCACTTCACAGACTGTTTGCTGGAATTGCAAGGAGTCAGGTCATATTGCTAGCGAGTGCAAGAATGAGGCCTTGTGTCATTCCTGCAACAAGACAGGTCACTTGGCTCGCGATTGCCCTAGCTCGGGTTTTCAAGCTAAGCTCTGCAACAATTGTTTTAAGCCAGGACACATTGCTGTTGACTGCACTAATGAGCGAGCCTGCAACAACTGCCGCCAGCCTGGACATATAGCTCGGGAGTGCAAAAATGAACCAGTTTGCAACTTATGCAACGTCTCTGGTCATGTTGCACGCAGCTGTCCAAAGACGAGTCTGGCTTCGGAGATACAAGGAGGGCCGTTCCGTGACATCTCGTGCCGCATCTGTGGCCAACAAGGGCACATCAGCCGCAACTGCATGGCGACCATCATCTGCGACACATGTGGTGGTAGGGGGCACATGTCGTATGAGTGCCCATCTGCCAGGATATTTGGCCGGGGGCTCCGCAGGTTCTGAAAGCCATTTGCCCAGGATGTGTGATCATGGGCCCTGCTGGTTCTGATGGTCTAGAGTGTCGCCTTGTTTCATTGGTTCTTGTTTAGATAGCTTGTTTGGCAATTCTGTGACAGTTTTTCTTTTAACTAGTTGTGTTCTTCGGCCCCATGTGAGTTGAGAAATGATTCGGCAAGATGTATTTGGGTGTTAATCAAGATACTGCCCTTTGTGGGTGTAAACAGCGTTCTACGAACTCAAAAAGAAAATGCAAGGGTATATGACTGTTGTGCTTTTTGAACATATGTTTTCTCCATGTTGTATTGTACTCTAAACTTCTAAAGTGGTGACAAGGACAGATATGCCTCATGCCGTCGGCCAACGGCGCCTGCTGTCCGAGATCATGGATAGGTCTCTAGTGATGGCTCGCATCCACGATTACTACAAGCGCGCGCTCGACAGGCCTCGCTGATCACGCGCGTACACGAACTGCCGTCTCCTACGGGGAGCGAGGCGAACCATAAAGATCAAGACGAGGTGGTGACGGTGGTCGTGAGGAAGGTGACGAGGCACCTCGTCTGCCATCCCAAACCGGACACGTTCGCGTCCACCTCCCTCGTGCTGGCTTTGTAGGTTTATATCTGGTTCTGATGAAGGTCGATGGATCTGATTGCCCCCATATGGCTAGTAGTCATATGGATCCTGAGAACTGCTAGGAAGAAAAATGCGCGGAGAAAAAAACTGTATCTGCCATGTACAGTTTTTTTTTCTGAGGGGTTCTGTTTGTACCGAGATGATAAATTTACAATATGTGTTCAAGTTCCATGCTTCTTAACATCCTTGTGTGTTCGTTAAAAGAACATTCACGGTTAGCTAGAAAATATGAACGATACTAGTTAAAATTCAACTAGTTGTCATGGATCAAGATAATTACTGATCTTTATAATGATGTGTTGATTCTCCAGCATGACTTTCACAAACATTAAGGTGTCGTGGTGTAGTTGGTTATCACGTCAGTCTAACACACTGAAGGTCTCCGGTTCGAGTCCGGGCGACGCCAACTTTAATATTTTATTATTTTCTGCTGCTGGATGATCGTATCACTGGTTACCGCAGCACTAAGTCAAAGTGGTACTGCTGCAAAACCTTAAAAAACAGTATTACTCCATGCAATGCAAACAAACAAAATGACGACATCGGAGTTATACAGCCACACTTTGCTCACGTTATGCTGCTCCGGGACAATCAAACTGAATCATTAGTAGACGACATATCAATTACTTATTTCGTAGCTCCAACAGAACAGTGCACATGACAATAGATAATACGCAGACAAGTAATACATGATAGATCCCAACTGTCATGGCTCTCTGGAAACCATGAGGATCTTTTTTACACGGCAACAAAACCCATAAATCGCCAAGCAAGTTTTTTCAGACCACCAAGCCTATAACGGCAACACAAATTTGCAGTAGCAGGAAAGTCCATAATGCACGATCATGGAACACATGATGCTGCCTAGCGTGCTCGATCCTTGATCTCATCAAGGCTGATTTCACTAGCATCAGTAGCCTGCAGCTCCACTTGAATGCCATTGAGCCCACTCTTGAACTTTTGGTTCGAGCTGGCGTACAACATCTTGCTCTTCACCTTTGCGGTGGATGGGGACCTAGCAATACAGACACATAGCATCTCATATGAGTAAGCAGCTCTATAGTAGGCACGAATATAACAAGGACGACAAACAGAACTGCATTGGCAAATACCATAGGATGTAGAATATCCTGCTCTTCTGGACATCCTCAGCAGTGACAAAGTCGAAGTCGTAGATGGCGTATCGGCAGTCGTTTTCAGGCAGGGTGTTGGTGAAATCCTCATAGCTTGTTGTGCGATCCCCAACCTGGTCCACGATGATCTCCTTGAACTTGTCGTCCATCTTGAAGGTAATGAAACGGTGCAGCCTCTTGGACTGCAGCTCGCCGAACTTCAGCATGCACTCGTCATTCACCGCAACTCCTGAAGCTGCGTTCGCCTGTGAGGACAAGAAACATCATGGTTAATGGGCTATAATACAACCTCGAATGCCCGCTTCAAAGTGGTGGATTCAAGAGATGTTTTGTATGGGGGAGCTAGCTGTTGCCAGCATCCTAAATCTGGCTGAAATAAAACTGCTTATAAACAACAACAAATATACTTTGAGCCCAGAATCTAAAATTGGGATTGCTCATTCCTTCTATCTGAAAAAGAATAGCAATTTTCTGGCTTGTTTAAGCATCTTATGGGCACTACTAGTTGTAGTCCACAGATCCACACCATGACTGAGTACAGAGTCAAAGATTATGCTACAGGTGGCACACTACTCTCCCGTCCCAACTCCTAGATGCACGACTCTAAATTGACGGATGTATCCCAGTTACAGTAGCTCATCACGCGATCAAACACAGATCAGCCATGATTCCGCAACGGACCCGTGACGCACAACTCAGATCTAGCAAAATTCAGGTTTCAGATGCCACAGTCCGTAAAACCGAACCAGAACGCCAGGTCCACTCTCGCTCTTCCGCCTGAACTAGACGGAATTCCTGAATCCTGGTACCTAAATCTTAAGATCGAGGAATCTCGTCAAGTTTGGCTCTAATCAGTCCCCGACCAGACGCAAAAACGAAACAGTTGCCATGATCCGATCAAAATTCCCAGCCGAGAAAAGCAACGAAGAGGCCAAGGACAGCCTCGATGCCGCTTGAATCCACCTAGATCCGAAGCATCTAACCGGTCTACTGCTGGCGCTACAGGAACAACTCACCGAACCCTAGCAGACCACATCGAAACGAACAGGCCGAACACCGATCTGGTAGAACCGGAACGAGGAGGAGAGCGGAGCAGAGAGGAGGCCTTACCATCTCCGAGGTCGGAAGCCGGAACCCGGGCGAGCAGAGCAGGCGAGCGGAGCGAAGCGAAGAGGAAGGGGAACCGGGAGGGGCTTGCGTTCCGAGTGGCGAGTCTGGAGGAAGGCTGCTGCCGTTTTTGATGCGGTCGCCGGTTTTTCTTTGCGCTGCCTGCGCGATGAGGTGGGTGGACTGCCTCCGCGACGAGGCGGTCGCGGCCGCGGCACGCTTCCGGCGTCGTCGGATCGCGCCGCGGACGGCTCGGATGGGCGCCACGCCACCCAGCGTGACGGGTTTCGTTACGAAATGTACAAATATTATTATTCTTCTTTGCTGCGAATAAAGTTATAATTATTCGCTGGTGAAGAATTTGTTTACGTTTTGTGTGCGGGAAAAAATGGGCATCCGGAGGGAGGGAGCGAGGGGCCTGAACAGTACGGCGAGCAGGTTGATTGCGGTGTTACGTACCGGCTTAGCCTGCTCCACGTGCGCGACATCATAACTAAACCCAGCCCGATTTGATTTCGCTTTGAGTTTTTTTTTCGCTTTGAGCCGGATGGAAGGAGCGAAAAAGCAGTGGCCGCGAGAAAATATCCGGCGAATCGAAAACCGCAAAAGAAAAGCAGCGTGAATTCGACGCGGACCGGGCCCGCCGCCGCCCTTATCCCTTTTCCCCATTGTTTATTATTATTGAATGTGTTTTTTAAGCCCCTTAAATCGCTGCTCTAGCCGTATGAGGCTGTGTGAGCACAGTTTTGGTAATCATTCCGATGGTGATCTGTGGCCATTAATGGCGGTGTTAACTTTGGTGATAGCCTGGACATCCATGTGCACGCACAGGCACAGGTTGGGAACATTGATCGGGCGAGGGATGGAATGGATGGATGATTAAAAGGCCGAACCGGCCCACTGCACACCAACAATTATTCGTGACCACGTCACGTCACAACAGATGATGGGTTGCACTTGCACAGACTCAACACACCGAAAGCAGAGAAGGCCGAACCCGACACGACAAGACGCACTCAATCGCGGTACAAATGTTTGGTCATTAGGTGGTGTGGTCCTTGAGGACGTCGAGCGTGAGCTCGCTGGGCTCCGTCGCCTGCACGTCGATCTGCACGCCGTCCAGCTCCTTCTTGAACCCCTCGTTCGAGCTCGCGTACACCATCTTGCTCTTCACGTCCGCCGTCGCCGGAGACCTTCACATTCAATTCCGCAGCGGCGGTGAGGTGCCTCTGTTTAGCCCGTGCCAGAACAGAAGAGCAGAGCATTCCGGAAAGGGAAAGACTGACCATGAGATGAAGAAGATCTTGCTCCGCGGCGCCTCTCCCGTGCCCGCGGCGGTGGCGTCGCCGACGGTGAAGTCATGGTCGTAGACGGCGTAGCGGCAGTCGTCGGCGGGGAGGCTGGCGGTGAGCTCGTCGAAGCCGGCGTCGCGGGGGCCCACCTTGTCCACCACCACGTGCTGCAGGGACTCGTCGACCTTGAACACCACGAAGCGGTGCGCGCGGGCCGTGCGCAGCTCCTGGAACCGGGCCTTGCACTCCTCGCTCACGGCCACGCCCGACGCCGCGTTCGCCTGCACATCGTCACCCCTCAATTCCTCAATCACACAGCACAACGATTTCGCCCGCGCAATTTCCACAGAATCAAGACATCAACTCACCATGGTTTGTTATGGTTGTTGATCTGTCGGACGAAGCCCGGAGATTGACTTGGAAAGAAGACTTGAACGAATGCGCCTATTCGATCGATCTGCTGCAATAGCAGTATCTCGGAACGCAAATTGCATCGATCAGAGTCTCATTAGCCGGTTTAATAGGACAGCCGCGTCGGGATGTCGCAGTCGAGGAAGTAAATTGGAGAAGCGGAACAAGGGTGTACGTGTAAGCACCGCGGTGGCTGGTGTGGCACGGACGACTCTTCCAGAACGTGGAGATGTGGCGGTCGGTCGGGTGCCGAATGGAAGCAATGCCAGGTCCCGTATAACTGATGTGTCGACGGGATGACAGGGAGTCTCTCTGGAACTGAACTCTTGATTAGAGAAATCTGCAGGTGGTTGCTTACCGACGTTACCGCTGCTCTAGCGCCGCACCAATCTGGCAGGCCGCGGTGGAAAGCGCGTCCAGTCTCGTGAGGACGGATTATTTCCTGATGATTATTTCAGTTCTGATGGATGAAGACAAATATATAACGAAACAATGCGAGTGAATTATCTGACACCTGAATACGCTATGAAGACAAAGTAGTAAGTATTTTAGAAATCCATAAATCAAAATAAGTGTTGCAAATCTGGTTCAACATCCATACATACATGTTACATTCCACAACATAAGTTTAAGGAAGAAAAGACTATTACAACTCAGTTATTATTTTCCAACAAGCATTTTTCTATGTTGTTCCAGACACAATAGATAACGAAGATGGCACAATAGAAGTCCAAGCTTCCTGTAGTTGGTTGGTAACTGGTACAGATGGATGGAAAATCGGGAGCTTCAGGTTGGGATGCCTCTGGTGGGTGCGACCATCCTCTTGCTGCTTCTTGTAGGGGCGCGGCTTCTGCTCCTGCGTGCGACCCTTCTTCGCCTGCTGCTACTCTTGAGGGCGATCTCGGCAGTGGCCTCTCTCTCATGGCCAAGATCCAGGGCGTCCTCCCCTCGACAATGAGGAGGCGCAATGGGGAGAGGAGGCCCAGTCGAGCGAGGCGAGGAGATGAGGCCCGAGCGGACTGCGCCTGCGGCAGGGCTGCCGCGGGAGCGTCGCTCAGGGAGATTGGGCGTCCCAACGAAGGATTTTTTTACTTGATTCGTTCCTGGCTTCGCGGAGTCACAGCTGGTATCGAAGCAGCTGTGACACCTCTAGGGCCTGTTCGTTTCCCACATCTAATTTTTAGAGAGTCAAATCAAAGAGAATTTTATCATTTTGAGATCTTAAATAAAGTCTCAATCTCGAAACTAATTGCAGACTCCCTATCTAATTCACGAGACGAATCCAACGAGGGTAATTATGGTGTTATTAGAAGATGTTTACTCGTAGCATCACTGTAGCAAAAAATAGATTAATTAGGATCATTAGATTCGTCTCGCAAATTAGAGGGGGTCGCGACATAGGTTTTGTTATTAAATTAATAAAAGTACTACTAAATAGTAAGATTCTCTTTGATGTGGCGAGTATCTAAATTTTAGAGGGTGGAAACGAACGGGGCCTAAAGAACTAGAGTGTAGTTAGGGCATTTGTAAAATGTTGACAGCCTTTAAACGGTAATTTGACGTTCAACACTACGTTTTTTGGGTTGACTGACGGAAAGGGGCATGAAAGGGAAATATTCTCAAATTTTGGGTATGTGTTGGATTTCAGGTTTAATAGGGACAAATAAGGGATTTGATTATAGAACGGGGGAAATAAGTAATTTGCTCGATTTGGAGATGATCTATCATATATTCACCGACATTGACTTTTGATACGAGAGAATGGAATTGCACATAAAACAAAAGTTCAGCACATTCCTTGTTGCGTGTCGAATTCATGTTTAATTTGGTGGTATTTTTGTAAATACATTCATGGAATAGTAATAGTAGTCTTATATATTCTATTGGGAGGATCTATTTTGGTAAGTTGCTAGCGTTGGTAATAGTATATCGACCGGACTCACATGACGTTCGTGAAACCTTGCTATTTTTTCGTGGAACAGTCAAACATATCGTCATAATTTATTAAAAATCGCAATATACATCTTGCGACAAGTAGTTGTGCAGTATTGTTTTCGTATCACATTTTGTTGGATAGGACCTTGAACTCGGCGTCAACGATGGGATTGTTCATCTTGATGCCTTCGTATACCATTTTCCATTTGATGATTTGCCTATAAGAACCGGAAGACTGGTCGCGATGAAATCTCTGCATTGATTCATATACAATACACAAGCATGCATTTATTTTGGTATCACATGATTGAAATAGGAGGGAGAGAGAGGGCATATGTTCAGGGACCTTGGCTGCAAGAAAAAAAACATCGTGTACAACATGCATAGTCAAGCCGAAGCGATGAGAGCACATCATCTATCATAATGACTAGTCAAGGAGTTTTGTCGAGTATATGTTTTATTGTTTAATGTGCTAGTGTTGAATAAGATGATATCGCTGGAGTGATGTCGATGGTATGTCGAGGATAGAAGAAATATTTTTGTTGTTGTAGACTTAGAGGGGAGGTGAGGTCTCTCGGCCGCAATCCGAGTAGCCACAATTAGATCAACTAAGATTTGGTCTACTATGGAGACATTTGGTTTCATTGCCATTGCTTACGTTGCCTAGCTGAGCAAAAATCTTGATATTTGATTGCTTTGCAGCCACGATTAAGAAATTTACATGTCGGACCAAGCTAGCCGGATCGACTCTCCAGGCAAGGCTAATCTTGTTGTGTTAGGCCTGCAACCAAAGGAACCAAAGGCAGCCAATAAGTACTATTAACACAATATTTCTTTTTTACTTTTAATTATAATAATTAGTTCATAAATTATTATATCAATTTTACATAAATTAATATTTTTATAAAAATGTTGATATAAAATATCTAAATCGTTGACACATCACATGCAAAATGTTGATAAAGTACATTAAAAATGATTTTTAAAAATAAATTTGGAAAAATGAAAAATATTCATATTAAATCTTATTTCGTAATTCTAAGCAACATGGTGCTTGAAACGGAATCGAAAACTAGAGTTACTGCTGCTCTAGCACAGTGGTGGCTTATTAATGATGTTACTCTCAAACTAAACTCTAAACCCAAAATCTGCAGTTGCAGGTAGTGGCTTAATGATGTTACTGTTGCTCTAGTGCAGAAATCAATATGACAAGCCGCAGTGGAAAGCGCGGAAGGATGACAATAGAAAGGAAAAATGAAACGTGGCTTCAAGATGTTAGCCATTTTCAGGTGCATTAGGCCTTAGTCACGGACTGTGAGAGCCGAGGGGGCTCTGGTTTAAATTTAGTATCATGTAAGACTGGCTCATTTAGAAAATTTATAATAGTTAATTTATAAACTGTTATACTGATTTTTATATTAAATTAATAGTTTTAAAATATATTTTTATATCTATATAGACATTTAGAAAAATAAAATAAATATATTTGTAAAATATTGATATAAAGTATAAGAAATGTTGACACAGTACATACAAAAATTTTATAAAGTACATTTAAAATATTGACAAATTTCAGAATTTTTTAAAAATAAAATGGTCTCGAAAATAGAGTAAAATACGTTTAAAGTTTTGAAAATGGTTCTTTTCTCCCACGTCCCACCCGTCCCCATCACATGTCAAGTGGTAGCGTCTGATGCAACCCCCTTCCCAACTAAGGTTAACTGGATCAAAATTCCTATTACTACATTCCTCTCATAGGCTTTTGAGATGATCTCTATCATAGATTTGATTTTAAAATGCTCTAGATATAGAAAAACTCACCGACATTAGTGGTTGATCCGAGAATGGAATTACACAAAAAACAGGAGTTGCATGTCGATTTCCTGTTTGATCTGGTGGTATTTTGCAATTAAATTCGTTCATGGAATAGTAATAGTTGTTATATGTTCTATTGGGAGGATCTTTTGTGGTAAATTGCTAGTGTGGGTGAAAATTAGTTTTTTGTGCAACTAGCCGAATATATCATCATAGTTTATTGAAAATCACATTATACATCTTGCCGCAAATATCTATGTAATATTGTTTTCATAACGCATTTTAGCGGATAGGCCCTTCAGCTCGGCATCAAGGATTGTCGGTCTTGGCGTCTTCATATTTGTCATTTGGTGGTTCGTCTACAAGAAGTAGAAGAATGATGACGACGACATCTTAGCATTGATTCATATACAATACGCCATCAAGCATTTATTTGGGTATCACATGATTAAAATAGAGAGGGAGATTGAGGGGGCATATGTTCAGGGACATTAGCTGCACGAAAAGATATCATGTACAACATGTGTAGTTAAGCGATGAGCACGCCATTTATGATAATGACTAGTCATGGAGTTGTGTAATCAAGCGAGCAACGTGTGTGCAGAAGGAATTTTGTGGTGGAGTATAGGTATTTCCTCGGGCTTTGATGTCGAAGAAGATGATCGCGAGATTGATCTTGATGGTTTGGCGGGATAGAAGAAACGATTCAGTTCTCGTATGGGATGGGGAGGTGGGGTTGACGGAGAGGGCCACAATCTGAGTCAACTTTGTGAAGCTTCTCAATCAAGCTCGGGTGATGAATCAATGACATCCCAATATCCATCAGCAAATCAACGGTTGAAATAATCCGATGAGAGAACGCCACAACGTTTAGGTAGGTAGAGATTTACCAAAAATCACGATATATGCCTTGCGACAAGTAGGTACGTAGTATTATTTTCATGCCGATAGGCCCTGCCCAATTTTACCATCGTCAATTAATCGAGATTGTTGGAAACCATGAAGCTCTGATTATGTAGAGACTAGAGAGAGCGAGAGAAGTACTCAAGCAGACAGAAAGGATCATGCTTGAGCATAGTCATAAAGATGAGGACAAAGAAAGGAAACAGAAGGAGAAGTCGTATAAAACAGAGAAAACCAAAATCACTAAACTGAGTTACATTTATTTAATTATATGTGCAACAAGTAACTGAATGAATGAATAAATGGGCTAAATAGGAACACAGCCTATAAAGAATTAAGTGAATGAATGAATGGTCTACTAAATCGGAACACCAATGCCGACAGACGAGCTAAAAATTTACAGACAAGAGACAAGTATCCTGTTCTGTGCATGGACTAAACTTCTAAAAATAATGAAGGTCAGCTACACGAAGAGCTGGAGGAGGACCGGCGGCGCCTGGGCGGCGACCTCGTCGCGGTGGCGTCGCATGTGGCCGCCGAGCGCCTGGCCCATCTCGAACGCTTGCCCGCATACGTGGCAGTCGTGGCTGGTCGGAGCGGCCGCCGGCTTCGCCGCCTTTGCCGTCGCGGCAACCGGCTTGGTCGGCGATGCCGCGGCCAGCCCGAGCGCGAGGCCGTGGCGTCCGCGCAGGTGGCTGGTGCGGTGGCCGCCCAGCGCCTGGAACGTCGCGAAGGCGCGGCTGCAGGTCTTGCACACGAACTCGCCGTCGCCGGCCGCGCGGCGTTGCTGCTTCTTGGCCCGCTCCGGCAGGCCCTCGCCGCTGAGGGAGAGCGAGAGGGAGAGGCTCACGTCGCTGCTGTCTCTCGGGTGCTTGGTCATTCCACACACGGAACCTGGAGCTGTCGATCGAATAAGGAATCGAGGACGATGAGTTCAAGATCGCTGGCGAAATCAAGGGTCCAAGCTATCGGCAGGCCTGAGCTGGATGAGCTGATGTTCGTTGTGGAGGATATCCGTGTGCATGGGTTACCCTTTTATACTAGACAGAGGCCAGATAGGCCAGGCGCGTGAAGGACGTAGAGCCTGCCTACACTCCACGGCGGAGATTACGTAGGGCAGTTCACGCGTCGCCGACGACTCGTCGTCCGTTGAAAAGCCAGACCCGGACCGAACCTTCTTCTTCTTTCTGTTTGGGATCGGATCTGAACGCGCTCTGTGTGTGGCGTGACGTGTGCGCCGGCCTCAGCCCGCACCCGGTCGCGGACGGCGCGCGGAAAGGTCCACGAAACGGAGCTACCTGACGGTGTTAAGAAACGGGCTGGTGGCGCGGCGTGGGGTCCACGGGACCCTAACGTCACGGAGCTACTAACTGACGGTGTTAAAAAGTGCTACCGTGGGACCCACGGAAACATGACGTAGGCGGTTTCGTACTGCCTTCGTGCGGCAGCGGGCAGCGGGAAGCGAGCGCGGCTTTGTTTGTTTGACCCTGGCTGCTAAACGGTCCTCGGACTAGTCACTAGCCTTGCGAGTGAAGAACCAACACGCTGACGCTGCTGGTGCTGATACAGGGGGACGTGGTAAAACTATTGCTACTCGTACGTGGATTGGATACTTCCTGTTTCTTGCGCAAACGCGCATGCCTTCATCATGTAACCACGAGTGACTTTCTTCGCAAGTATTATGCTCTCCACGAACTTTGATTTTTCTGGAAATGTTACTCGCCAACTTTGATGGATCTGCAGAATGTGTCCGTTGCCAATGCACGGTGCCCGGGTAGGTTCGGGATCTGCAACTTTTTTTGTGGGCCTGGTATGCTTCTTCCTTCTTTCAGATATTGACATTCAACACGCAAGAGGATCCAATGTCAGGCCTCGGGAAGTCTCAGGCCCAGCAAACTTATCAGATGAGGTCCTAAAAATATTTCAAATGATACAGTGTATACATCTAATTAATTAGGATTGCACTGTAGTATGTCTTAGTGTCGGGGGAGCATTTCTTTAGAAGCCAAATATTCCCTTGTGCTTTGCTCAAGCGTGTCTGACCAACTTCAAGCACAAGTCAATTTGGGTTCCTTCGCCGCAACCGCAAGTGTTACGTATGGTAAAAAAATGAAATTTATTCCCCAGTGAAATTACACCTCCAAGCATCATCACCACGCCTTAATTATTTAACACAAGTGGAACTGCTGCCAGCTAGGCAAGCAAAGAGTTCGCGGGAATTTTTCACCATCAGTGGACAATTCAATTACTCATAGCTAGGTTCTGATGCATGTCGTATAATCCTCCACCATATTTACGCCACCTCAAATTAAAGGGTGACTTGTTGCAGAGGCAGCAAATGTGCAGTAATTTTGTATATAAACCGAAAACGTGGAACCCACGTTTGCCTCCAAGGAGGAAGGCTTATTGAGGAGGCATCTAATTATTAGCGTCCCCCGGACGGAAAGGAAAGCCTCCAATTCTAAGATGTTGCACGGCCACAAAGTTTTCTCGTGGTTAGGTTATCAATATTTCTCCAGAACAAAAAAAAATCACAAAGTACAACACGAGAACGAAGTATCAGCTACGGGAGAGCCGGAGAGGAACAATAACGTGGTCATTCAATAACTGTGAGAGGAAGTTTTACACGGATGATAGCAGAGATGATTGCATTTTGATGCGAACAGAAGATTAGATTAGCAAATGAACCAAAGAATTTTGCTAGCTATAATAATTCCAGATGAATCAGCTACCAGTGCTGGGTATAAAACTCTAGGACCAAAACTCTGTCTCCGAACATGAAGTAGTTACAAAATGCAACTGTGTATGTTCCTAAAAATCTACTGAGGACGAATCCATTTACAAATCCTCCCTACTGCTCCTGGATCAATGAACAGTGACGAAAACCTAATTAACAAGCAGTGTGATCAATCAAGCGAAGAGCTCGAGCAGTACGGGCGGCTCGGCCGCCACGAGCCGCTCCTGCGGGCGCCAGACCCAGTCGTCGGCGGCGCCGCCGTTAGCCATCTCCTCGCGGTGCCTCCTCATGTGGCCGCCGAGCGCCTGGCCCATCTCGAAGCCAAGCCCGCAGATGTTGCAGTGGTGCTGCTGCCTGGGCGGCGCCGGCTTGCTGTCGCCCGCGGCGCTCTCGGCCTTGTGCTGCTTGAGCGCCTTGGCGCCGACGACGCCGAGGTCGAGGCCGTGGCCGCGGCCGCGGAGGTGGCTGGTCCGGTGGCCGCCGAGCGCCTGGAAGGTGGGGAACGCGCGGTTGCAGGTCTTGCAGACGAAGTCGCCCTCGCCCGATGTGGCCACCAACGGGCCCCGCCTCCGCCGCTTGGACGACGCTGGCGCCGGGCCGCCGGTGGAGGATGCGGAGGACGCCGGTGAGGCGTCGGTGCTCAGGGATAGCGCCAGCGAGACTGCGTCCTCCTCCCTGGGGTGCTTCATCCTGTTCTTAATTTGTGAGGAAGATGAACCGGTTGAGTTGAGTGGGTGGGGAAAATCCTGTTGATGATCTCTGCGCGAGAGCCTTGGATGCGGATGGAGGAATGGATGGGGGTCAAGTGCGGGTGCGCGCGTTTATATAGGTTTGTGGTGGTGGTCTCGGAGTCGGTTGCGAGGAGAGAGGCAACGTGTGCGCCAAGTCGGCGGGGGAGGGCCGACATCGAGCGGCTGGGCCAATCTGGCGACGGCACCGCGAGACGCGCGGCGCCGCGTCGCGACGTGGGCGGGAGTATAGCCTCGCTCGCCCGGATATGGTCGAACCGTTTTCTTTATTTTTTGGCGAAACCTGGACGTGTGTGGTGCGCGCGCGGTGACCTCAACCCGCACGGCAGGCAGACGTGGCGGCCCTCCGTTTGCTTAGCCGCGGGGGCAACGCCGCCGAGCTCGGCGGCGGAATTCTTTATTCGCTGGCACCCCTTTATTATTATTTTTATTATTATTCCGGAGGTCAGTGGTGATTCGAGACGGGATGATGATGGGGGCGGTCATCTGCGCTGACTGCGCTGTAGAGGAGGGAGGTGGCATGTTGGACGGTGCGCATGAGGCGTGTTGGTGGAAGGGTCTAGAACCTTCCCGGGTTGTCGTGCTTGCGTTCTGAAAGCACGAGCTACTAGTCAACTTTAATTTTTGTCCCGTTCTTCTTCGGTCTCGTTCCACAAGAGAGAATCACAGGAAGCGTGATTCAGAGTGCGTTTTGGTAACAGTTGACTAGTATTCTCGTAATGTTGATTCTCGTCTCGCGCGTGTACACTGCTGCTCAACCGGTCGTAAAAGCTTCTAGACGTACGTACCACAGTCCTGTCTCGATCACCTTTTTTCGTGCTGTAACCTTTTTCCAGTTGTGTGTGTACTACATCTACGTGGTCTTCCTCATACGTGAAGCCGTGAAGGTAGTGTGGTTCGAAAAGCTTTCGAAATTATAAAAGGCTGGATGCTGTGACAAAGTCCTTTGACGGGGACGCTTCAGAGTCGCTCGCAGTCGCAGGCTCTCCGTTGGCGCACCCGGCAGCACGGTGAAGCGCTCGGTACGGTGCCTGCACGTTCACAATGCGTGGTTCGCACGGAAACCACGCCGGAGAATATACTGGAGTACCACGTATTACTAGTACAATAAGCTAATGTAATTGCCTTTACCAGTACGTAATTGGTTGTTGTAGCTAGGTTTCCTGTGCCGCGGGGGCCACGCTTCCTTGCCAAGTCACGACCGATCGACGCAAAAGTTGCCGGGTCTGCTAATTAATTTGGTCCAACATTTTTGCCGCGCACTGAAGCACGTAGCCCCGGGTCCGCTTCGTTACTTTTTCTCTGGTACTAGCAAACTACGCTGCGACTGCTGATCCAAAAAAGGAAGCATTGACAAATCACTAGTGGTAGTGGACAAGTCAGCAGATCGTGGCTGCGTATTGACCAGCATTGAGATTGAGAGACCAGCTCCAAGTGGTGGCGGCGATCGGTTCACGTTGCCGGAAACCGCGCGCGTGCAGCCGCCACTTCCAACTCGAGTACTAGCAAGTACTCCCTACTCTTTCAATGAATCTGCTGACCGGTCGTCGTCTACTCTCAACTAGTACTAACAAATTTCCGTGTGGTGATGATGTCATGATACACGTAATCATCGATCGGCTGCTCTACTTGTGTGCCAAGTGAGCGGTGACGTTTCCATAGATCTGCAGATGATCATATGATGATATGGTTGAGATAACGCGTGTCGACACGTCATGTCCACGAAAATAATACGAGGTCACAGTCAAAGAAGAAATTAAAGAAGAGCCCTTTCTTTCACCCCCGCCATCTTGCCACCCATATTTAGTGTGGTTGCTTACTTCCGAGTATATCTGCATTGACAAGGTACTAGGATGATGCATAATGCAGTACCTACCGCACACGTCAAAGCGCGTACAGGTATATGTAGTTGGCCAGCCCGATGGATATATGCTACTGTAGAACAGCTTCGCCTATTACAGTTTCCAGCCTTAATTAGCCAATCAACTAGTGAAGAACTATAGGTATGTATGTAGCATATCTATCTGTTCACGACCTTGGCTTGACGTCTGTCAAGAACATTGGCTGCCGACAATTGACCATCTGGCTCCAGCAGCTAATTCAGCAAGCAACAATAATCAGAAACCGGAAAACGCGTATTGGCTATACACAACACACACGCCAGTTCACAGATGCCACAGCAAACAAACAAGCTTTCTCAAAGATGGTTTCCTACTTTGTGGTAGACATGATCTGGATCTGGAAGTTCAGTGCGCTAGCTATATGCCTAACAGCTACTACCAGTAATAGGCACTTATGTCCCATCACAATATCTTCTGCCTTCGCCTGACGGCAAGCTCATGGCGAAGAGATCGCCAGCCATTTGCTGGCTGTCTCTCTCTATCCGGGGTCTCTGGACTGGACTTTTGGTTTTTGCCGATGGCCTACACCTGAGAGCATACACACAGTCACGTCGTGTTCATCTGGAACTGGATGAGGGACAGGCAACGTCGACATCTCTTGGTTGGTCGACGCGGTTTGCCGGTTTAGGTGTGTTCGTTTCCAGAGTCTAAACTTTAGAGATGTCACGTAAAAAGAATCTTACTATTTAGAATTACTAAATAAAGTTTAATTATAAAATAAATTGCAGGCCCCTAGACTAATTTACGAGACGAATCTAATGAGGTCAATTAAGTGGTGATTAAAAGACAGTTACTGTAGCATCACTTTAACAAAACATAGATTAATTAAGTTCATTAGATTCATCTCGAAAATTAACACCAATCCGTCAAAAGGTTTTGTCATTAAATTAATAGAAATATTCATAAATAGTAAGATTCTCTTTGATGTGACAGTGCTTAAATTTTAGAGGGAGGAAACAAACAGGGCCGAAGATTGTTTTGCATCTGTGTGGACTAGTCTTAGGTTTCCTTCTTCCAGAAGTTGTTCCTAGTTCTGTGTACATTGCTGATTCCTTCAGTACTATCACTACATAACTTCGATGAACCACCTGACTTACAGGGTGCATCCAGTCAGCTGCACTTTCTGTGAACAGTGTCGATGAACCACCTGGTACCAACAGCGAAACAACAGAAAAGAGGAAAACGCGTTAGAAAAGAGCCGATGGTTTCGTGCTCTTTTTAAGATTATGACCTGCCGGAAGTTATGAACCCGTACGTAGCGCACACACTGCGCAATCACCCAATTTCTGCCTTCGCCTGACGGCAAACGCGTGTGGCAAAAATATCACCGGCCATTTCTGATTGCGGATATTCTGGTCAGCCGATGGGGCTGCTAGAGAGTATCCAGACAGTGAGGTCGGTGCCAACGTGCTCACCTTTGAAAGTGCATCTCAGCCTTGGTTTATCTCACTCCGAACACTGGATTATTTTTTGTACTAAACAAATCAACTAGTCGTTTTTGACAGCTCTCGCACATGTCAATTGGTTTACAAATTCTAACCCATCCATCCTCACGGGTACTCGTCTAAGATCTACTTAAATTTACAAAAAGAGGAATCTAGTACGCAGTTACATGGAATCAATCGGATCACAGTAACTCAACTGATAATAAATTTAGCTTAAACCAGTCGCACAGGATATACGGATTTAAGGGAGCAGTGACAAGCATATATGCTATACAGCCCCTTTTTTCTTAACTATCCAGTGGGATTTTCTTAAATCTAGATCCCTTCTCTCCATTTCATCTTCCATTCTTAAAAAAGGTCACTCGGCGAGAATGTCACTCACATAAATATTATGCAAGTTACGCTGCTCGTCAGCACAATCATACAGTTCCAATCACAAGTGGAAACTGGTAACATTTCATTGCACCGCCAGGCCATGCTACAAAAATCTATGGCAACTCAAAAGTACTCAGCAGGATGAACTATCTCTTCATGTTATAATGCCAAAACTTGAGATTTGAGGTCGATTCCGTTGAATATAAATGTTCCAAGCAATGGCACAAACTGCCTGGTGACCAGCTGCAAGATAGGGGCAAAGAGCATTAGTCAATAATAACATACATATTCCCGAATGAAAGTTTATTCCAGTTCATGTTCAAACATTCTTCAAACTGTTGAACAAAATCCTCAATATCTATGTATGATGTGCAAGTGGCACAAAAATGAAAGACCAAGGACCCATCCAGTAAAGTGTGCATAACAGACCTTAATCACTTCCTGTGAAGCAACTCCACCAATAAAGGCAGCGACTGCATGAATCTCTGCGCCCCGAACCGGCACATTTCAGTTATCAGGTCTTCAGATAAGGGCGCTCCATTCAAACCCATGTCACTGAGCACTGAAGCGGCAACTGTCTTCAGCCTAGGGATATCCTCATCAATCTCACTATTGAATCCAGTAATCAGTACTATAAAGGCAGAAACGACTCTAAAGGTGGGAGATAATAATGTTCACCAAAAGCAAATGAACATTTTCTCATGTACCTGTCGAAGATTCCAGGTAATCTATTGTAGTTGGCAGCCAATCGATCAACAGCACGTAGCAGAATATAGAAGTTAATTGCATAGCTGCAAAGACATATTCTTTGTCATTAGGGATGCCCTTACAGTGAGAGAATAAAATCTAATCCACATACTAGGTGTGTCAACAGATTTCATACACAATACTTATTGTTGTTGGAATTAAATTGAAGAGCATGAACGTGAGAGTACTTTTAGTGCTACACGAGCTGCAACATTTCCTTGATTGATTGCAGTACATAAAAAGATTAACTACAACCGACACGAACTGGCCAAAGTGGCTCCCTAAAAATGCATGCATGAACACCACATCGTGAGTACTGCTCCCTCTAAACTGAGAGGCTGAAAAACCAGGATAAGTGCTAAACCAACTGACAGACACGAAATACTAAACCAGCTTATGGATTACACTATATAACAATATTTTATGAACGAATGTAATAAGAAATACTCAGCCTAGCGTTAGTGAGACATAAATGTTCTGGTTTCTAGCTTAGAATCAGGACCACGTGTGTATGTATTAAAGGCATTTGCATTACAAATCTGCATAGTTTCAACAATCCGATCTTAGATAGGCTAATCCAGCAATATCCTTGATTTGCCTAGACATAGGGGGACATGTGATTGTGGCACTATTTTGACAAACTATAGAGCAGAAAATTAACAGCGGAGCAATGAAATACGATACATGTTTTTCCGTAAAAGGAAAAATAAATGGGGCAGGTATGTCATTTTCCTTTACAATTATTGACAAAACAACAAAATAAGAAAAGACAAGAGCTCAAAAAATCAGAGTGATGGATGCTGACCTGTAATCTTCATCGGTGAAGTATTTTTGAACCTCAGAAAGAATGGGAGAAGTAAACTCCTCCTGAATACTACGGTATCTACAAACCTAGACATACAACACTAATCAGCATCAATAACAAAAACACTGATTAAATATTCTTTTTCGTATCTATCATATGATTATAACTTGTTAAAATCAACAACAATCCATGGTTTTTATTTGATCTCTTTCAATCTACAGCATTTTTATATTCTTTGAAACAACAGGCAAGTAGTAAATCTGCACGTCATGTAAGAAATCAGATTGCACTCTTATTATTCTGACAAAAGTGAGAACGGTCAACACCATACCCGTTACCTGGGAACAAAAAGGAAAGGACAGGACTCACTAAAAGGAAATAGAACAGGATTCACTAAAACGAATTAGTTCTCACTGTTGGGCACACCATGCAATTAGAGTAATTATAGCACCTATAAACAGGAGCTACAAAATATGTAATCTGAATTCTGAAGAAAGTACTCTCCTCCGCATTTGAGAAGAAAAAAATATCTGAAGATAGTAGCTTACCCTGAGTTTTCTAGCATTTTTACAGAACGTTTTGATATATGCCCTTGAAATAGAGTCTGGGTCTCTACCAATTCGCTTCAAAATATCCTTGACACGATGCTCCATTGCAAGACAGTCAGATTCAGCCTTAGCTTGGTATATCCTTTGTAGGCTTACATAATAACTGCAGATGTTATGAAGAAGAAACATTATAGATTCACACAAGGGAATGGTTACAACAGAAGGATTTATAACTGATGAAAGAAAATATGTATGACAGCATCAGAACACTGACTCGGTAAGTGACGTCATATCAGGAATAGTTCCCTCAAGAGGTAGCTCACCATTGCCCTCATTTGCAACAAATTCCTGAAAATAAGCAGAAAAAATTTGTTAAGAAACAAGGTCTCATGGCACTTGAAAGAAGGAAAAAGAAACATGTCAGGAAGATTATTATGTAGCTCTGGTAATTTAGCAACTTCCACAAATAAGAATATATGAGCATTCTATTCTCTAACTGGGACTTTTGCTAGAACAAAGGCTTCAGTGTTTGGTTCTCAGTCTAGAATAAAGACCAGTAAAGCTGAAAAGGTCAGCATTGAAGTCCACAAACTAACCTAAAACTAGACCAAGCAGGTTAATTGTGTATAGTTCATTACAAGGCACCTGGGAATATTTGGGGCCATAAATTATAGCACTCAGCATTCAGGATGTTGTACAAATTTAACTATAGGCTGTCAACTTTTAAGGCAGAGTTGATTCCAAGGCACCTGGGATATCGCAGCACATTTAAGAACTCAACATTTCAATACATTCAAAACTGTTGTTACCTTCAAAGCAGACACTAAAATCCAGAAATCTGATGAAGAAGGACCAGCTTCTGTAGAGTTATCATCAATTAGTTGACGGATCTCATCACCTAGAAAAAAACAATGTTGAGTTAGTACTTTGCAAAGCATATGCCATTTTGTAAGAATCCAATGAACTCTGCTTATCAAAGGCATTAGGAAGACGAAAATAGACCAAACGTTTGGGAATAACTATCTAGGTCAAAACCAGAGTACGTTACAACAGCACATTATTACCACCTATATATTCTAACCAGAATTGTTCCCCTCCAATGTTGCGTTGTGCTCAGCTGCCATTTTCATCGTGCTCTCGTGTATGCGCGTGTCAGCTGGGTTATGCGTTAAAAACATACAAACACTAGTGGACACTTATTGACCTAGTAAGCAGTGTCGCCAGATGGACATAATTATATACTCCTCTATTTTTCTATTGTTGACGTTAAGACAAGGAAGCTAGTTCATTTTTGAACTAGAATCCATGTCCTAACGTCAACAAAAGAAAAATGGAGGGAGTATGTTGCAGAAATAAGACTGCGAATGGTCATATGTTTGCAACAGAAATGTGTAGAACGATATTATCAGAGGTGGTATTGTGCAAAATAATTTGTCACAAATCAATATTTTAATTATAATCACTGACTATATGAAATCTATGTAAATCGACATATTCAGTCAAATCGGCTGAAAGCTGCACTTTATCAGTTAAGGTGTTTGAGGGGGCTTTGCATAGCGAGATTGCAAGATTCAGAAAATGTGAAAATGTTATTGATTTGAGTGCAGGCAATATGTGCACATATAAAGAAAAAAGGATCCAACGCTTAGGTGGCACCGCATAGATGTAGGTCATTAATTATGCAAAGATTTGTACTGTAGCTTCAAGCTAACTGAGTAAGTCTGCTGTATGTATTGAAAAGTTTTTTTAAAAAAAAACAGATTAAATAACTTACTGATTCCTGGAGCAACAGAGACTTTATATGAAGATTCAACAGCTTCTTTGTAATTTTCTTCATCCATATTTAGCATATGGGCTCGAATTAGATCCTGATGAACACAACAGTTTAACAAAAGTTTAGTCACTTCACTGAAAGTAAAAAGTAAATTGTCAATTAGGTTGCCTGGTAAGCCAACAGTCCTAACAATGTACCTTAAACTCCCTTTTCTCTTGCCTAGTTGAAGGCAAGCAACCATCATGTGCATCTGCCCATTTCTCTGCAAGCCTCACAAGGATAACAATGTAGGGAGTATGCTTGTGCACAACAGGATCTTTATCACATATGTCAATTGATTTTGCAAACCTACAAAAATAGAAGTGTCAACAGTAAGTCACTTCCTAGAAAAAGAGAGGACCATGCATTTTCTGTAAGCAAAAGATGTATTCTTACTGCTTGAGTTCAGCCCATGGACTGTGAAGTCTCAAATCATCCACGAAATGGTCTGGTTTTGATTCTGTGACACAGTGCTCCTGAAAAAAAGGGCAAAAAAAAAAGTCAACCTTCCCTGCTTTGAATATTTGTCACATGTAAATAGCTGACACAGTCAGAATAGCTTAGAAACAAAGGCAGAAACAAAACAAGGTTCAGGACTCAGGAGGGAAGCAACTATTTGCCAATTGTTGTATTAGAGCTTTAAAATTCCCAGGTATTGCTAGCCATTACTTTGATATCATGATATATGGCGAAAGGTTAACAGATTTATTAGATGTCAGTACCTTGACGCTGACCCTGACCATACCAGTTAAACCATATGAACGGGCAGCAACCAAGATAATATCTGCTTTCAGGCAGATATCATCTAGTTTCAGTAAAGAACTCTCCTGAAGCTGCAAAATAGAGAAGAACATGTATTAAAAATATTTCCGACATACAACACTAAATGGTGAGGAGACTGTACTAGAACCAGAGAAAATAAAATCCTGAGAAAATTATCGAACTGCAGTGCTGCTAAACGGAACCAAACTAATATATATAAAAAGGGGGTAAATAGAAAACATGTATTCAGTTGTTCTAATATCTTGGCAAATGGCCTGTGACATCAGTTGAGAACACAACCAATGCTGTAGGGAAGCTATATTTTTTAATGATAAACCCCACTCCTACTATCTCAAAACGCAGGGGGTGTATGGAATTTACAGTTCAAACTTTCTTGTCTTTCACAATATTAGTGCATAGAAAATAACTTAAGCAGTGAATAAGGTGAGTCGATTCTAGCATGCTAATATTTTTAAAGCTATCAACTACTCCTTCTGTCCCAGAATATTTGGCACTCTAGCCTCATCCAGTTTTCCCAAAATGTTTAGCATTCTCACTTCCCGAGACACCTTTCTCTCTTCCCAATACACCTCTATCTCTATCTCTCTCCTCCTCGTTTCCTGCGCACCTACTTTATTCCTTATCTTCTTAATCTTCATGCCCGGAGCTAGAATGCCAAATATATTGGGACAAATGGAGTACATACTACAGAATACAAATATCAGATCTAAAGTGCGTAAAAAGTAATCGTTCAGACACAACTAACAATCATTGAAGTACAGAAGAAGCCAATATCATATAACCATACATTGAGTAACAAAGGGTGCATTCGTTTCCCCCTCTAAAATGACACTTAAGAGCCCAGTGCACCGAACGGGCCTCTAAAATTTAGTGCATTTTAGTGCATAAAAGGGCTTTAGACTCCTCTAAATAGTAGATAGGGGAGAGGCTCTAACCCTCTAAATTTCTACCTCTAAAAGAAACGAACGCACCCAAAGTGATAAACTATTTACCATCGTATCATTCAATTCACATAAATTATAACAGAGCTCATCTAAAAAAACAGCCAATAGATTAGGTTAATCTCCCAAAATAGATACTTGCCTATCAAAGTACAAAGTTTTCAACAGAAAAGGCAACCATAACAGATAATTGTTTCTCGTACAAACATTCTAATACTCCTCTAGTTGATTCTAATATTACTTTTTTTCTGGCAAAGAACAAGCACCAAGAGGAAGGGCGGCCCTGGTGCAGCGGTAGAGCATTACCGCATGTGACCAGAAGGTCCAGGGTTCGAGCCCCAGCCTCTGCACATTGCACAATGTGCGAGTAAGGCTGTTTGCTAACACCCTTCCCCAGACCCCGCACAGTGTGGGAGCCACCGGCACTGGGTACGCCCTTTAACAAGCACCAAGAGGTTCTGACTACATAGAAATTAAGTATGCTTTTGCAATTTAACCAAAGAGTACTTCAAAAGGGCATGCACCTGAGTCGCAATGACAATGGTAAATTGGGAAAAGAATGAGGGATTTGTGTCGATCAAAGTCGTTGGAGCCTCCTCGACAAACTTGGCTTTAACAGCATCATTCAGCTCTTGTAGGAATAAACATATAGATTTAGCTCTTGGTTGCCCCAAGCACCCTTCATCCACTGAATGCAAATGCAATTGCAACATATATGAATATAAGTGCCATGGCCTTCGCAGAAATACGGTCAGAGGAACATAAAGAATTAGAGCACAAAACTTACACAAGAAGTTATTTCCCAGATCAGATGGTTCAACTTTGGAGCCATCAACAACAGTGATACTTCCAATTCCTCCAAGCACAAGATTTTTCAGTGCTTCAGTTCCAGTAGGACCACAGTTAAGCAAGCATATGCTAGCCTTCTCCAGTGCAGCCTGTCCTTGGTCACCCCATATCCTGTATTTTGTAGTTAACAAACCACAGGTAAATTTGACTATGAGTATCCATTAGGATCTCACTGTGTCTGAACCAAAAGCAGCAGAAAATAACAAGTGTAATATCTACCTTGATAAATATTATTCTAGCACTGCGAACTACATATTTGTTATGACCTAATCAACCAAGAAAAATCTTCCAATATCCAACCAGAAAAAATTCCGGTTCTATAATCAATTTTACCCAATGCCACTGAGGAACAAGGGTATCAGCTAGAATCATTAAAATCACTAGTACACTCATACAACCTTACATCATAATGCCACACATTAATACAACCATGTACTTTACGCACATCAAAAAGACCGAAACAAAATCCATGGAGTAAGAACGACTTAAAATCACTAAATCAGTCCCAACAACATGCTAAGTTGCTAACAGCCCAAGCTCCATCGCAAGACCTGCAGCTTAGTAACCTCGAGGACCACGAAGCCTCGTAGTCGCAACACAAATCTACCTCCATCGTAGAGGATTCCCCTACCTTCAGAGCGCATGTCCGCTAAATCACAACATGAGCTCAAAACCCTAGTTGAGGGAACATATCTAAACGGAACCGAAATTCTATGGAGAGAGGACGCATACCAAATCGCGGCAAGTCCCCAAACCCTAAGATTGGTCGAAGATGAGCCCTACGAATCTACCCATCGATCAAGCGGACACAGGAGGTGGGGGAGGGAGCGGGAGCGCAGATGCGCCGCGACGGGGTTACCTGAGCTGTCGATCGTACTTGGTCTTGGCCTCCACGACGACGCCGGCGGCGGCCATGGACGCGGTCTCGGAGGAGGCTGCGCGCTGTGTGTATGATGCAGGGTTTATGCTCCGCCCCGTTCACGCCGGCGAGGAACAAAGCGGAACGGGAGCTGAACAAGGAGATGGCGATTCGTACGGTAGAAGTCGGAATACAGGATGCTTCATCACGGAGCGGCCCAGTAACCAACACAGAATATTCACCAGGCCAGAATCTAGCAAAAGCCCTCGCAAAGAGGTCCATTGGACTTGGGACAGTGTTGGGTGTTGGCTAGACGTGCTACTGTGGCCCAAAGGTTGGGCGAAGTTGCTTGCGTACAACATATTCCTCAGTGCACACTTCGCTGACTTCTTCAGGTTGTGTATAAGAAATGATTTATTCGCTGACTTCTTCAGGTTGTGTATAAGAAATGATTTAAGACGGCCACATGGTGATTTGATGTACTGGTAGATCATTAGCAAGTATGGTTAGTAGTTCAATAAGAAGGGAAGATGCATTGTACCAGACATCTCAGACACACATTATATTTAGTTGTTTAAATATGCGTTGAGGATAGAATATGTAATTTGAGTTCAAGCCTGTGTCTGCTGCCAGATAAGGAGCATCAATAACTTAAAGTAGATTGAGTGAGTTACTCTTACAGATCTATTTTTCTTAACACCAAGAAGAAGAAGTTTAATTGTAACAATTAAATAAATCAGAGAGAGTATAGAAAGGGCATGGATTAAGATATCATTATGCACTACTGATCACTATAGCGTGCTGGTTTCCACTTAGCATTTCTTATTTTTCAAGTTGGGTTTGAGGTTGTTTCAATTTGCAGGTACATCATTGATATTGGGTACGGTGCTGTGCTTGATATTAATCAAATGCCCATCCAAAGTCAACTAAGATTGTCAATTTGGAAATTAGCTAGTCAAAAGGGCAGATAAAACCGCCTCCACGCCGAGCAATAATAAGGCCAGCTAACAATTTCTTTTGTCTATTGCAAATACTTACGTATTCAGCAGTGACAGCGCAAAACCAATTATGCAAGGGACCAGTACTGGATAAGATAAACAACGTCATATCTTAACTTCAGTCTACCATATCACAACATTTCATAATGGGTTGGAGAGTATGGACAGTTATTTACTGCTTGTTTTTTCATAACTTGTACTGGTACATGTGTTGTATTTGCTATTGTGAGGATACTAGCAGGCCTGTTCTCACTAGTAGTAGTTACTAGTAATTCCTGTCAACTTCACCTCAAGTCCACTCTTGAGCAAACGATTAAGTCAGTACTGTACAAATTAGTATATCACGAACCCAACAGGAATCCCGAGTAAACACTCCCTAGTAGAACTTCGGGAAAACAAAATCCCAGAGAACATCACAATCGCTATCAATGCGCGCATGGGTTTGGCAGTCATATGTCATAGGCAAGCGGCAAGCCAATGCTCTCTCGTTTTGAAATTCCCTCGTCTCCATATTAACGAACAAATTTAAAATCGCAGTTGCTCAAGTCTACTCCTATAATGCTCATTTGTTAACTGCCAATAAGAACCAGCAAGTCAATAGCTACTGCTACGTGCTACGTCGTCGAACGCCCCTTCATGAAGCTCAAACAAGGAACTCCATTCTCGCAGCTTGGCAGCGTTCTATAAATAGCTTCAAAACTCTGCAAAACACACACAAAAGAAGAACATTTCAGCACGATGAAGAGGCTGACGTTCGGACAGGAAGAACCAGATGTGAGCATGATGAGCGTGGCTCAGGAGGTCATGCTGCTCCTAGCGCACACAGGTGGCGAGCAGCCATCGGCCTCGCCGCGCGTGTTCGAGTGCAAGACTTGCAGCCGCCGGTTCCCGTCGTTCCAGGCGCTGGGCGGGCACCGCGCGAGCCACAAGCGCCCGCGCCCGCAGGGGATTGCGGCTGCCTCGACGGCGGAGCCGGCGAAGGCTCGCGCGCATGGCTGTGGGGTGTGCGGCGTCGAGTTCGCGCTCGGGCAGGCGCTGGGAGGCCACATGAGGCGCCACCGAGCCGTGGTGGTGCAGAGCGCCAGCGCGGGAGGGCTGGTTAAGGTCGAGGCTGAGACGAAGGCCAACGATGCAAGAGGCCTGTTGAGCTTGGACCTAAACATTGCCCCACCCTGACTCAACTGTATAATCCGGAGATTCATTTGGTACAACATGATAATCGTGGAGTCATGTATAACGTGTTTCTGGATTTTTTTGTATGTGAACATGCTTGTAAAGAAAAAGGAATCTTCTGATTTTGTATGTGAACATGCTTGTAAGAAGGAATCTTAAAACTGAAAAAAAAAATTGCACCACAAAGTATCGTTGAGAATACAAGAGGTGCCACAGTATTCGATGATTCTTCGATGATCGCGTCATAGGAATACAAGTTGACCGAGAGTATAACCATTTGCCAATTTCAAACCAGCTCGGTGCTGCAAACATCAAATACAAGTTCGCCAATGGTTTGCTGCCGCATGGAAACGAGTGCACAACAATAAATTTATAAATCCACATGTCTCAAAGGGAACATCAGTGTTGCACGTAAACGATGGTTGTTGAGGCAAAGGACACAGGAAATAAAAAATCAATGCATATCCTGGAGGTAGCCTGCACAACATCAAACCAGCACCCAATTGTACGTGTGCCCGTCATTATCAAGAGCAGAGTTTCCATCAATATAGCAAGTAATTGTTCTGACTTAACACCCATTCGTCCAAATCCGAACAATTGAAATAACTTGAGTAACGCACAAGAAGAGTCACTGACAAAGAATAAAATGATAAAAATTACATGCGCGGTAACAGCACTATCTTGTAGCGAGGGTTGTTCAAGACCCGCAGCAGGCTGATTTCTGCGCTGCCGCTGCCTCACCATCCCCAGTGGGTTTGATCTTAATAGTCTCCTGCAAACAATAAATAGAGCTAAAGGTGGCATTCAACAAGAAAACAAATGCATTGAACTTGGTAGAAATGGTCCATACCTCAGGCTTCGAATCAGTCTCCGAGAGTCTCTGTTTGATATCCCTCGCTATAGAAAAGAAAACCTGCTCGACATTCAGGTTTGTCTTTGCACTCTGCAGCAGAAATAAATATTAAATAATTATGGAACAGAACGAATGCAAAAGCACATGCAATATGCTTTGGAAATCAAGCCAAGTCAAATTAATGATTATGTTACAAGAAAGGAATGTCCTAACGGAATTTGTGACTTCCACTGACCGTTTCAAAGAACTTAATCCCATATTCATCAGCAAGTGCTTGCCCCTTCGAAGTGGGCACAGCCTGCACAAAAGACCCAAGCAAATGCCAGAGCTAAGAGTCACACCACACATATGGTTTCATATATCAACAGTGAATACAAGCAAAGAAAAAAGTTGGCACAGGTAGAAATCAATTTAATACCCTTTTACTTTCATCCATATCAGCTTTGTTTCCCACCAGAATTTTGTTTACATTATCTGAGGCATGCTGTTCAATGTTCCTGATCCAATTTCTTATGTCTGCAAGTAAATAAAAACAGCATAATCAGAAGTGGAAGCCAAAGAACCATCTCAAAGAGTGTTTCAAGTGTAGGAATCTGTACTATTGAACGATGATTCGTCTGTGACATCATAAACAAGTAAAATGCCCATTGCTCCCCTGTAGTAGGCTGCAATGAAGAATTTGCACATCAACAAGCTTCCGCCATAGCCATACAATTTAAAGAACATGTACAAAATAACTTTTGCTCAAACGAAAGATGCATACCAGTGGTAATAGTCCGGAAACGTTCTTGGCCTGCAGTATCCCAGATCTGCAACTTAATCCGTTTGCCATCCAACTCAACGGTCCTTATCTTGAAGTCAATACTATTCCAACAAAATGGGCAGAATAAGTCCACAGAAGCTTGCACATATAAATTATAATTCCTTGTACATACAATTGTGACTTTAGGCTACATACCCGATAGTGGTAATGAAGCTAGTAGTGAAGGAGCCATCTGAGAATCGTAAGAGAAGACAACTTTTTCCAACACCTATATCAGTACACAAACTTTGTGAGAGACATATGTTTACCAGTATAGCATTACAAATGTGTACAATTATCTAGACAAGCCACACTCCACAAATATTTCAGAGGTCAATTAATCTAAAATTTCGATTGGAACACAATGAGGTCAGGCCTTTCTCTAGGTGCAAACAAACAGATTGATGGCATGTGAACCTAAATAGATCAGTGGCACTGTTTAAATAAAAACAAGAGTTACCGCAAAACGCCAAAACCAGTGGCCAGGCCAAACAGATAAAGCAAATTGCTTAGTTGATTGTGATAACAAAGCTGCATGTAGGGGTAAAAAAAATAGCCTTGTGTTTCAGCAGTCCTAGGGAACAAAAAATAACTGTGCTTCTATAATCCTACTTAGCCACCACAATCAATGATGCAGTATTTTCTTATAGTGACGAGAACAGCAGACTGATATATTGGAAATGAAAAATGATCCTTTAATTATATGTACATTTAGTAAATTTAGTTCTGGCATTCAGAATTGCCAAGTTAATATCTTCAGAAGCGTTACTGCTTCCTATAGTTATGAACGCATTTGAAACCCAAAAACCCTGTAACCTAAGACAAAGGGATCAGGATCCTCTGCATTAGTAGAGCCAATTGGTTGTAAATGCAGAGAAAGTACTGTCTGCATTAGCTTGCATCTCAACTGTCCATCAGAAAATGAAAGGCTATAGTTGTTCCAAGTTTTTTCAATTGAAAAGGCCCCACACAGTAGTTTCATCGGATCCTCCTCTATCTTCTTCCTCCATGCAGCTGTGGACTCCGTGAATCAGGATGAGAAGATTTGACCACCAGCATGCGTGCGGATGGCGACTGTGACCTCCGGAGAGCTTGCAGTCGGATTTGGTCAGGGGCGTCGGTGAGCGCGTGGGTCAGCGCGGCCACAACCTCCAAATAGCATGGTGGCGGACACCTCGCCATTGGCGGTGTGTGATTACTGAGCACACTGGCTAGTGAGCGAAGTATTTGAGAAATAGGACGACGGTTCCGTCTTCTTCGTTGCCATGGCCCGTCACCATTTGTTCCTCCCCACTGTCGAACTTTCCTGAAGGACAACCCAATTGACGAAATTGAAGCTGTAGATGTCAAGACAATTGAGAATATCAGAAAGCTCCCGATGCTCGGTGGTGTCCTCAGCGAGTGACCGTAGTGGCTCTACAGATGAAGCACTTAATTAAGCCTGCTGAATTTGTGTGAAACAACAGTTTCCGGTGGCGTGAGCAGAGCAAAATCGAACAGAGAGAGACGGAGATTGAAGAGAGCCAAGCGCGAAACATCCGCCGTAGGATACATTGAATGGTCGAGATGGAAGCTAATTCCCCTCTGCAGTAATGCAGAGGACCCCGATCCAAGACAAAGCACATCTATCAATCATGGGTCGGTGGATTGTTTCAATTCTATAACTTGGATGTGGCTCTTAAATTGCCATTTGACAAAAGAAGGAAACGTTAATTTAAAAAAGAATACATGGGCCAATCTATGAGAGACGTTAGCTAAAAGACCACTAGGTGGCAGCCAAGAATATAAGAAAAAAATGAAAAGTGACATGCTTCACTTACTTATCTGTTGACATGGAGTGATCAATCCTAACCACAATCTGAATTCCATTTTTAGTTATATAACATCATTAGTTGTTTATGATGTCACAGACGAATCATCGTTCAATAGAGTAATTATAATGCAAAAAGGGTAATTCAAATATACGGTTGCACGACCGACACCCCCAAGTGCTTAGATTCATTCACCTATTCACATTTAACACAACCATCTAGAGAGACTGATCTATAGCCAGATTGGGATCCGCATGCATAACACATCCTTAAAGCAATCAGATCTCGTACAGATCGAACGAGGACAGGGAGGAGGTGGTGCGGCGTGGTTCGGGGAACTCACCGCTGTCTCCGATGAGCAGCAGCTTGATGAGGTAGTCGTAGTCGGCCCGAGCCCTCGCCGGCGGCGCCGCCATCCTGCGCTACCTCCCAATCCCTAGCACAACCACCGACCAGATCAGATCGGAAACGGAACCGAGGCGACACGAACCGAAACGAGGGTGGCCAGGGGGAGGGAGGGATGGCGAGCCGGACCAGACGAGGTGGCGTCGGTGGGCAGGGTGGCGATCTCCGCTTCGTCTCCCCTCGCGAGCGGCGGAGGCGCGCGGGCGGTGGAGGAGCTGTGGGAGGCCGAGGCGTCGCGGTTACGGGGGAGGGAAGTGGCACCAAACCGGGCTTGGCAACCTGGCTCGATCGGAGGAGGAAGGGAACGCACGCACGCACACACGCGCGGGGTGGTGGAATCAGTCTGCCTTGGACTTTTCCAGGAATACAGGTGGCATGGAAGTGGGCTACAAGTACAAGCCCAGTATCCAGTAGGCCCTCTATGCTTTTCCATGTGAAGGCCCAGTACGATGGGCTAGATTTGTAGGGGGAAAATGTGACCCGGACCAAATAGCGCGCGGGCAGGCGAGGACAAAATCTGATTGCTCCTTTCGTAACGGTAACAAACGCAGATCTCCGTGTGTACTCCCATGTTTTCTCAATGCAGCTTCAATGAATCATCGGTGAGAGGTCCAGCAGTCGAGGCTGGCATCCTTGTGCAGGAGATCGCGCACGACTTCCAGTTTGAAAAGCCAAGGGTAGAGCGTCTTGGACAAGGCGATAAGGCCCTCGAGGGAGCGGAACTCGACGAGGGCAAGGCTGCGGGCGGGGACCGCGTCCACCTTGAGCACGAGCGTGCTGCGTCAATGGTATTTTGGCTCCAACCTCCTACTTGAAATGGGAGCCGAGGTCAATGCCTAAAGGAGTGATATTCTTTGCTCCAACAGTAATACACTTGTCTCTCCCCCCACCTTAACGTTTGCATTACAGTCTACTAGTAGTGTATTCCCGTGTGCAAGAGGAGGACAGACGGCGGAGAAGTGTGTAACAAAAGGAAATGTTGAAGATGAAACAATGGTTGTACATCCAATGAATCTTAGCGTCCTCTGAAAGGGACCTCTGAAATATACAACAAAAGAATTGTAAATTTCTAAAATGATAACCTTTTTTTAATAAGACATGACTGTAAAGTTGAAAAATGCTCAGGCAAAAACACCGATCCAAGTTAAGAAGCTATCTAGCACTAGCGGTAAATGATTATTATTTTTCTTTTCTAAAATAATCCTGCCCCCTATAGTATCCACACTAGTTTAGCCATGGGAAACATCTCCGCCACCCACAACTAGTACTATTATTGGCAACCCTTTACATTGTAGGCCCTGTTCGTTTCCTATCCTCTAAAAATTATACCCATCACATCAAAGAGAATCTTACTATTTAGTAGATCTTTTATTAATTTAATGACAAAACCTATATCACGACCCCCTCTAATTTGCGAGACGAATCTAATGATCCTAATTAATCTATGTTTTGCTACGGTGATGCTACAATAAACATCTTCTAATAACATCATAATTATCCTCGTTGGATTCGTCTCGTGAATTAGATAGGAGGGTCTGCAATTAGTTTCGAGATTAGACTTTATTTAGTACTCCAAAATGATAAAATTCTCTTTGATTTGACCCCTCTAAAAATTATATACCCGGAAACGAACACACCCTATTCTCTTTGTCGGTGGTTTCTTCTCCACGCCTAGCACTAGTTTACCTTGTTGAAGCCGACTCGAGATGAGCAGCTCCCACGAGAAGTCTCGTTGCCAAAGATTTAGATCAAATCAACATAAAGTTGATAATTTGAGGGATGCATATTGAGGGTGTGTTTGGTTGGGCTTTTCTAGCTTTGGCTTTTCTAAAAAGCCGAGTAGCTCAACCAAAGGGGTTGGCTGCGAATAAAAGCCAAAGTCAAAAGCAGCTTTTTGCTAGTTAATTTCTGAAAACAGGTGTGGAGGTGCTTTTTTTGCCTTTGGCTTTCACAAGTTTGAAAAAATTACCTATTTATGTATATGTATGTATATATATACATATAATATATATGTTATATGACTTTTATTTATTTATATACATATATCTTATATAAATATTGTGTGTTTACTTATTTATTTATATATATCTTATATATATATATGTTTATATGTATAAATATTTTTTTATTTATATGTATATGTGTGTATATATATATATATTTATCGATTTATTTATATACATATATATATGTTATATTATATACATGATATAATAAATATATAAATATAAAATGTATTATACATATATTTGTATGTATATATGTACGTATATATGATGGTATATGATTATAAGTAGGGTCTGCTAGTAAATTTCGAAAAGTCACGAGTTGTTTTATCAAACGGCTTTCGGATGTTTCACAGCTCATAACCCACAACTGCTTTTTTCCATAGCCCACGGCCCACAATAGCTTGTGCCACAGCCACGGTCCAACCAAACACATCCCGAGATTGCTGCTGCTTTCTGTCCAGGGATTCACATATAAGATCAATTTGACAATTCAAAGGCGCAAGTTGACAATGGAGGCGTAGGGATGACCAATGATCGAGTGGAGAAGGTGAACCAGCATTTTCTAGAAGAATCTTGGAGGCTCAGACCGCTTGCGCTCACAATTGCCACGGCTAGTAGCTCCATTTGTTAGCGGATTTACAGCGCCACTAGCCCTCACCATTGCCATTGCTCACTGAGGGTTATCGACAAGGTGGCGTTAATGAGTGGTTGAAGATGAAGATGATGATGATGGCTTGACGCAACGGCGATTTTTTTCACAACTCTTGATGACAACAACAGTTCTCAACACCAACACTAGGTCTGAATTTTAGAAAACGGAGCCACGACGAGAATGGGTCAAACACGCAGAAGGTAATAAACACTACAATCACAACACAATTAAGCGCTATAATTTAAACGAAGACGAATCAAAATTTAGAGAAGTTGTTGGATTTTATCACTTCTTTAATTATATGTTTATTTTACAAAATAGCTAAATCAGGATTTTAACCACTCAATTTTTAGTTGGTCTGTTGGAGATGCTCTAAGCATCTGCCTAAAAGAAAGGAATTCATTACGAGGAGCACTCAGCGGCCTGTCTTCGTTTTTTGCTACTAGCAGATCGCATAGGCGAGTCCCATGCTCCTAGAGTCCTTCCATCGTTTGAATGTAGAGAATGTAAATTGTTGGAGAGGATGCTGGATGAGTATTTTTTTTGGTAGGATTTATTTTAAAGAATAGAAAAAATGGATATTCTTAGCTAGTCTTAGTTCCAAAGAGCATGGGCCGTACATGGCTATTTCAAACTTTTTTTTTGAAAAAAAAACTGGAGGGACATGTCCCTGTAGTACTTTATTTATAGTACAAAAGAGAAAAACAACAAGAAAAGAAAAGAAACAGAACACAAAAGCTAAGGGATTGATGCAATCCATTGTTCAAGTTTATCCTCGTGCTTTGCCTTAATCCAGTGAGTCAGAAGCTTGATCTCTGCAAAAAAATAGATGGCAATTTCAAACTTGAACAAGTTTAAATCTTCGGGTCCTATAATTGAACCCAGTTAATTTTATACGACCTATAAGTGCATGCGGTTGTAAATGCGGACTATTCGTGCACACACGAAATGCGGACTAGCAAGTCCACCTGTTGTGGCAAAACCCGTTCAAACTCCCCGGGGCGCGCGAGCGTTGGTTGTCAAGTCGCCGTCGATAGCCGACCTGCTCACGAGCGACCCCACGTCTTGCGTAAGCTCTGTCTTATCTCGCTAACCAAACAATCCAATGAATGATGCCGCCATCGCCATGGTCGCTCGAAGAAGCGCGAAATTTCGAGGCCATCAAGCTAGCAAGCTCCATGATTTCGAATTCGAAATCTGGATGACGCGCGTCACCGTTTACTACCCCTCGTGCAGGTCACCGTATGTCGCAAAAAACAAATCATCCCGTCCTCGACGAGTCTTGCCTGTTCATACGTGTTGACAAAATTTCATACACAATTCGCGTAAGTTTAATGGACGTTTTGATTTGACGCTGGGCCCCATCATCATTGCACGGACGCGCCAACCATGAACCGAGATGAGCTCGTTCATGACTACTGCAGCCTGATTATGAATCCGCTGATTGTAAGACCAAAGGGGAATCAGACCATGGAGTCAGTTGTTTATCCAAGCTCAGTGCGTGGAGTGGTTCCTCTCGTGCGGCGCTAATCAAATGGCCCGCTCACCCAACAGCAACCGGCTCTGCCGCCTTGCCGGCCAGCCGAACGGGACCTGTCGAGTGCGCGAACCGTCATTCTCTTGCCACGGCATCATTCCGAAAGTCGATAATCACTCGGCCGTAAGCTGCATTAGCACACTAGTAATTACCACTCGGTTCGATCATTTACCCCGGTAACTCTTGCACGCGGGAACATCACATTCACAGGTGTTTTACGGATCGGAGAGCAGAGTGAGACGGCTTCCTACCACCTTCGTTCGTCGACGACCCGGCACGATTATCTTATTCTGATGCTGGCCACATGTGCAGCAGAGAGAACAGAAGAGACAAGGTTGCTTTCGGAGCGAACCGCGCCCATCCAACCCTTGATCACCTCCTCCCACGTTTGTATTAATCCATCGACACGCTCTCTAACCCGTGTACGAAATCACACCGCCGCCTCCATTAGAAAACGTCTCGTCATCTGGCAAGATAATCAGAGGCGCTGTGCCGAGCCAGACCAACACGAGGTAGCTAGCCGCCTAACCACGGATCACCACCACAATAACACACGAATTAGGCCAGTCAAACCGACGCACCGAAGCGGCATCAGCAGACACGAAGAATCTCCTGCGAAACGAGCGAGACAAAAATTTCCTCACTTTCTCCGGGGCCGGAAGCGCAAGGGCGAGTCCAGTCGGCTGCCAGGCCAGCGCGACCAACAAACAAAAGGCGGGTGCGGAGCGGGAGGCACCCGCTGCCGCGCAGCGCAAGCGCCGCCGCCGAACGCGCCCCGCCACCTCGCCTCGCCTTGCGCGCCTCTCCTGATCTCCTCTCCCCTCCCCGTCCGTCGCGCCCGCCCGAGGCCACGCCACGCTCCCCGCCCCCGCGAATCCAGCCCTTCCTCCTCGCGGCGCTCGAATTACCTGCCTCAAATACCTACGCCAGCCAGCCTCAAGGCGGGGGTGTCGGGTTGACTTGGGCGCTGGCGGGCGTCGATGGGCGGGCGGAGGTGGGCGCGGCGGTCGTGCCGGACGGGAGCAGGCGGCGGGGTCGTGAGGCGGACGGTGGCGGCCCCGTCTCCGGCGCAGGCGAGCAGCGTCAGCACGGCCCGGCGACGAACGGAAGGTCAGAATCGGCTGCTTCCGAAATGAAATTCCGTTTCATGTGTTGCTCGGCGCTTAGTTTTCGCGATCGATTCGACCGGGGAGTTGCCGTGTGCGATCGTCTCCCGATGATTCCGCCGCGCGGTGGGTGGCGCTTCCTCCCACCTTCCAAGCTCCACGAGAGGTTGTTAAGGGGGTTGCTCAATTCGTTTGCGCTTTTTGGTTACCTGCTTTGCTCGTTGCTGCGCGCACGATAAATTTGAGAAGATCATCGTGCAGGAAGTAGTACTGCAAAGCATCTTTCCAATTATTTCCCGTATTTGTAATATTCCCGTACTGGTCCGAGGAACATGAATAGGACAGGGGAGAGATCACGGAAAATTTCAAATAGCACAAGTTATTCATAGAATAATTGGATTGCGTGCAATTTCAGACAAATGTGGAGGATTAGTGCTGTGAGCCCTTTTCTTATGCAGTCGAAAGTCCGGTCATGATTGTGCTCTAGAAAGATCACGTAGATGCACGATAGATATTGTAACCAAGCACAAAGACCAAATCGTATGGTTTGCAGCCAAACTTGGTCAATACATTCATGGATTTCCTTTAATTTGTTGTTTAGGGACAAAGGAAATACGATATGTTTTCGTTTATGCTCTATTTTCTTCACGGGTGGTTCCTGTTGTTGTGCTGCTAAAGAGAAGCCTGATTGATTTCGAGTTGACCCCTTCTTGTTTTGCTTTCTAATTTGTACTCAGGCTTTGCTCATGTGGACAAGCAACGTCGTGTTAATGGAGTGTCATCTGATTTCAGATGTAACACTAGATCCGCAGCACAAGACGATATTGTAAGTTGTACAAATGTTCACTATTGTTTTATTGACACTATCATCTTAATAGTACCTTCATCTGGAATTTTCTCTGTCATCTGTCTCTCCTTTCTTATGTATACTTGCTCTTACAGGTTTCATGGGAGAGTGGGGGTTTTAAGCATAAGAGCCCGCATAGAGATTCTATAAGATGTATCCCTGCTGTACAGACAAATGTACAAGAATTTGCCCAGCCGCGACCCTCAGTGCTGGCAGAATTGCATGATTCTGATGTTGCAAGTGGAGTTGTACTGGATTCTATGTCATGGCCAAGACAACACAAAATATCCACTAGTGCTGAGTTGCATCATGTGAGAAGAAATGTTTCAGGATTGTCCACTCAGCCTAGATATCATCTCATCAATGGCAGCGATAGTGTGAAGAATCCTCCAGGTGTAAAGAGTTGTAGCAATACAAGTGATTTCAGGCATCAACTGGTCCAACGTGCTGAAAGATCAGTTTCAACAAAGATGGGTTCAGCAAGTGCAAATAGCTCCCTTTCTGAGAGAATGTCATTGCTACGCCAGCCACAAAATGCTGGCAGTTATCAGGGCCGAAACCGTATCAGTGCTTTGAATCGAAGACATAAATTTGTGAATTCTAAGGGAGGATTCAACCTGTTAAGTAAAGCAAAGGATCATGACCAGCCTGATTTCTCATATGGAAGACACTCAAAGACTATGATTGAAAACGCATTAGTTCGACAAAATGAACTGTGCTGCTCAATACCACTCAATCAAAAAACACCGGAACAACTATGGAGCTCTACGTGTAGCTCTACATCGGGTGACAGCATTGATGATTTACAACTATCATCTTCAAGTGACACTAGTGATAACTCCAACTTATCATCTCTGGGTGTAATAGCTAAGGATCAATGGAAGGTGACTTTCAGAAAGGTATATGCTGTAATCTGTGCTCACTCATTTAGTTATGATACTGCAATTTATAGATGCTTATATAGTTTTGCAAATTTGTAGAATAGAAAATATTCGCTAGATATTTATTTGCATGGTTTTACATTGTCTTCTTTCAAAAGAATAACTAGAAACTCCTGAAGGACGGTTATTCAAACAATTATTGAAGGACATTTAGATATCACTGTACTAAGATAATATCGCTGTGTTTATTTAGTTTTGGGTTTTCCCAATCTGGTGGAAGGTCATGCCCATGCTATTTTATTTTTCAGGTGTACTGCCCTCTTGCTGCAAGTCTAGACTCTACATATGTCATTTACCGCAAAGAGATTGGTCAGGCTAGCCCAATATCTGTTCTTGAACCCCTATCAGAAGATTGTTCCGATTCTGAAAATATCAGGCAAGAGCCAGCAGATCCATATGGTTAGTCACTGTACCTTAATACGTTCCTTTGTTCCTTTGTTAATATCATAGCCTTGTTATGTTTCTGTTTTGTGCTAATCATAGCTAATATGTATATGGTCTCCTTTATTTAGATCTTCAACTGAGACTTGAGCTTGTCAAATTTGCACCCTTGGAATCCACGGCAGATTCAAGTAGCATTGGTGGAACAAATGACCTCTTGTCCTCTGAAATGGAGTCAATCAAAGATGAACCCATAGAGCTGGTTGAAGATATTCTTGAAGAATTTGAAGATGAAGAGGAAAGAGAGTTTTCTTACCTGCTGGATATACTAATTGCTTCTGGCATTCATGGCACTGCAGAGGATGAACTGTACAAGGTGTGCCAATCTCTTGACCGTCCTGCAGGTTATGATGTATTTGAGAAGCTTGAAAAGAAGTACGCAAAAGTTGCTCAATGGTCAATATCGGACAGGAAGCTTTTGTTTGACATGGTGAACATAATACTGTCACAAATCCTTGCTCCGTGCTTGAACATGCAACCCTGGGTACATACTTCTAGGAACTTGTCTCCATTATGGGGCTCAGAGGGTCTCTTGGAAAAAGTCTTGCAGGTGTTAAGTCAGAGACGGGAAGAACTTGAACTCTGTAAGCCTAAGCCTGAGAGGAAGGCACTTGATCACAAGTGGCCAGACTTAGCAGATTGCATTGACAGGGTAGGAAAGGACATCGAGAAAATAATAAAAGATGATCTTTTGGAAGAACTGCTTATGGAGCTGTTGTCCAGTTAAGGTTTACACGACCCTAGTAGGTTTGTCATTGTTGCAAATGCCCTTTTCTTTTATCTTGGTTAGCTTTTGTAGTCGGTTGTAATTGTTTCCTTGTCCTTAGAACAAATTATTCGTTTTGTTAAAGCAGTGGTTGACGGGTTTTTGGTCTAGTCGTCGTGCTTCCGGTGGTGATAGGAATGTTACGAAGTTGGATTAGGTCAGCTATATAGCAAATTCTTTTTGCCAGGAAAAGGTACACGTCGAAGCAGAGTTTGTAAGCATTGGATTATTTTTTCTGTTGTCCATTTGTTTCAGCTGTGAGAAGTCTGTAAATGAGGGGAAATTGTAGTGATCTGTATATTGCTTGAAAGGAAGAATAAGTGACATCTGGAAGGCTTTGATGTAACCTTTGATCTATAGATTTGATCATTTCACCTTAACATAGATGTCTTCTTAGTCATAGTATGAAAATTTATATTAGATGTAGAATTACTTGGCAAAATATTCTAAACTCATCTAAATGAACAAATTTGTGATAATTTATACTCCCTTTGTCCCACATTATTTGTCATTCTGGTTTTCTATCAGATTCATTGAACATTGAACTTGTACACACCGTCTGTCCAGCATTTATTGAACATTCTTTGAATCTATACATCCAAAAACACCTCTAGAATACCAAATAAATTAGAAATTCATTGAATATTCTCTGAATCTAGACATCCAAAAACACCTCTAGAATATCAAATAAACTGGGACGGACGGAGTACAATACAAGGCACCTGAGCAGGGTTCTTGTGAGGTTGGTACTGGCTCAACTAGTCAGGTTTTAGTCACAACGAACCTTGATGGCTTGATCTCAAAAGATCCTTCCGCAGTCACTTGGTGATGACCTTGTGTTCTATGTTTTCCTAATATGTTGTTTGCCTGGTTTGGTGGAATTGAATGGTTGCTTGACCTCGCACCAAAACTAGTAATTGGTTGGCCACGTCATGTCAATTCGTCCCAACTACCCCTATCTATGCCCTCGCAAACAACTAAATACTACAAAGTTGCCACGATGCCGTCACCACAAACTTGACCCGACAGAATGCAAAGTGACAAAAACCACACGAGTACACGATCCCCACGGCATCTTTCATTCTCGAATGCCATTAGCCCGCAAATTGCATGGTTTGCAGGTCAATGATACCTCTGTCCCTAAAGCCTAAAGTATCAGAAGTTCAGAAGCTCCATCTGACTTCAGATGAAGTGGCAGGCCTGCAATTCTAAACTTGAGCTGGTGCCCTTTGTATAGTGTCTGGTTGGATGTCGCATCCCAGCTAACTTTCCCGTGCTCTCGCACGTCCCGATATCGCAACTACCACCAAGCCCCTCCCCTTATCATACGGAGGAGTCCAATCTCTGTTACGTTGCATCTGCTCGCAAGCCGCGTTCAATACCTTCATCTGCTCAACCATGGCCGTGTCGGAGGTGGTCGTCGACGGCGTCGTCTTCCCGCCGGTGGTGCCCCGCCCCCGGGCTCCGGATGCTCGCACCTCCTCGCCGGCGCAGGTGCGTTCCGTTCCCCGTTAGTTTAGATCCTGTACACGAACTTTACTTGCGTGCCGCAGAGCATGGCGATTCGATCGTGTACACGTTTGGCACGCGCAGGTGTGCGAGGGATGGAGATTGGTGGCAACTTCATCAAGTTCACGGCCATCGGCGTGTACATCGAGGACGCCGCCGTGCCGGCGCTGGCCAAGCGGTGGGCCGGGAAGACCGCCGACGAGCTCGCCGCTGACAACGCCTTTTTCCGCGACGTCGTCACGGGTAAGATCGATCGAGATGCACACGTGTCGCTCCTGCGCTCGCAAGTCACGTTTCACGTTGTGGCGTTTTGTGGCTGACGATGAATTCGCTGCTTGTGTACGGCCCATGCAATTGACCGGTGTGGTCGTGGCGTCGCAGGCGAGTTCGAGAAGTTCACGAGGGTGACGATGATCCTGCCGCTCACCGGCGAGCAGTACTCGGAGAAGGTGACGGAGAACTGCGTCGCCTACTGGAAGGCCACCGGCGTGTACACGGACGCCGAGGGCGTGGCCGTGGAGAAGTTCAAGGAGGCGTTCAAGCCCGAGACCTTCCCGCCGGGCGCGTCCATCCTCTTCACCCACTCCCCCACCGGGGTCCTCACCGTGAGTAGCCTTCACTTATCGGTGACACCTGAATCCGGTTTTTGCATATGAAATCGGGCGACGATTTTGATGACGTACATGCTGCTGCTTTGATGGATCCAGGTCGCGTTCTCCAAGGACTCATCGGTGCCGGAGACCGATGGCGTGGCGATAGAGAACAAGCCGCTCTGCGAGGCCGTGCTGGAGTCCATCATCGGGGAGCACGGCGTCTCGCCGGCCGCCAAGCTGAGCATCGCGACGAGGGTGTCGGAGCTCCTCAAGGGGACCACCCCCGGCGGCGACGCGCCACAGGTGGAGCCTGTCTCTGTTTCCACGTGAGTGAACCGCGAGGAGAGTCTGTCAGATGATCGAGCGCCACGGGCATCTGCTGCTCTGATATGTGATACGCGTGTTTCAACACAGATCCCACGCCGGCGCGCCTGTCGTCTTGCTTGTAACCATGTCCGTGTTGAGGCGTCGTGACAAGAACAATTTTGGTACTGCCAAAATTGTTCTTGTCTCTGACTCATGAATAATGATGAGAAGTGCTCCGGTAAACATGTTTTTAAAATTAGCATAAGTCTTGATTGATGCAGTCACGTAACTAATTAGAATAAATATAGGTATGTTCTTACATGGCCTGGCCCGGGCCCACCCCAATCTAACTCAACCTACAAAAGTCTGGGCTTGGACTCCTGTACACGGGATTCGCAGCCCAAACCGCACCTCTACTAGCTCGGGGTCGGAGCGGAACGCTTATAGGGCCAGGACAAGCCAGGGAGGATTATTCCTCGACATCTTCGATTAGGGATGGCAATAGGGCGGATTCGAGGCGGTGGAGCAAAAGCCCACCCACGATGAGATACGTAACGGGCGGAAATTCGCATCCGCACCCGCACCCACGGGTGAAAATTCATACCCGCGCCGCACCCGCCGGATTTCGGATGGGTGGCGGGTCTTCAATGTACATATTAAAATAAATAACAAACACAATATATATATATAATTAAAATTAACACAACTAAAACATATATTTTTATCTAACAATAAAAATAGATTCTATAAGTAAATAAACTATACACCATATGTATATGTTCAATATATAGAAATTTTCGGAGCCCCTGGGTCACTCGCGAGTGGGAAAGAAAACCCGCACCAGCCCCGCCATTTTACGGGGCGAGTGCGGGTGAGCCCCGCGGGTGGAAAAGTCCACCCGCACCGGCACTCGTCGGGGCCCGCACCGGGACCCGGATTGCCATCCCTAAGGAAAACCTAACCTAGGACTAACTCCACCGGTCGGCAAGGGATCGACGACTCCCGACACCCATGGGCCGTCGGAGGCGGAAGGGACTGTCGTCCTCGTCAACGGCGACCACGGCACCCCTGGATTCGCTCCTCTCAACTATAGCTGGACGTGAGGGTTAGGGAGGTTGGAGATGCTAGATTAGATGTAATAGTATGCATCTAACACTTTTGTTTAGTGAGGACAACTGCGCTTGCGGCTAGCACTTTTTAAAATTTATTTTTCAAGTTAAAAACATTTCATTTTATCTAACATAATATTTGGACTAAGCTTAGACAATAGCACTACATGGATCAAACACACACATGCTCCAAAAGGAGTTTTTTTACTAACTCTTCTATCTTCGACCCTAACCATCATCACGGATGCACTCAACCCTAACTCGTCTCGTTACATCTCTTGTCCACCATTCGCATGGGCGCTGGCCATTAAGCAAAATATGCAAATCCTAAACTATTTACGCTAGCATGAGAAATTTCCTTGAAGATTGTTGGAATGTAGGGTTTCTAGATCTCCGTTCATAACGGGGTATGTGGCTATCGTTGGATGTAGTATTTATTATCGCTTATGCGTAGCCTATGACGGACTTGGGAAGAAGATTTGAGGAGGCGGCTCATACCAGCAAGCTTGTATACAATAATATGCATGTTATATCGCTTCTACTATGGTGTAATATTTATGGATTGACACATCATAATACAAATTGACATATCAAGGATAACCTAGGATCATAGAATTTTAGAAATATATTTACGAATATTGTAGTATTCATGGATTGTTCCGAAATATACTCATTTATAGTGAAAAACATTCATAACATAATAAGGAACAATACATTTTCGACACAATTGACATTTGTTGTTAGACATAATATAACGGAGTAATAAACAGAAAATGAGATCTAACTGCAAATCAAAGAAGTTGCTCTATTAGCTGGATCAAAAGTCGGTCGTGTTAAATGTGATCATCTCTAATCCTTATTGTATGTCAATGCCAACCTTTTTCCCTGTTCTCTAGAACTATCATGGAAAATATCAACTAATAGATGATTTGAGATCATTCTAGGAGTTTATGTACTCACCGTAATATAAAAGAGAATGGTGGACGACGTGATTTTCTGCTGCGTTTTAGCCCATTCCGGTAGGCCCATTCAGAGTACACGCCATTGTTGCGTTTTAGCCCATTCTGAGAAAGGCCTGGCGCAGGTGGACCTGGCCTAATAAGAAAGGGCAAACGATGCATAAATTTCGGCTCGTACTGTTTGGTGTCCCGTTGCGCGGGCTCATCAAACAAACTTTCTGCTGCAGTAAGTTCAGATCACGTACTGCAGGAAAGGAACATTTGGCCATCAGAGTAGCGCCTGCCATCAGATTTTTTCCCCCATGCCATGGATGCTCTCTTGTTTTATTTCGGCGCCAAGAAGAGACAAGCGGAGCAAAAACAGAGAAGGACCGGCAGAGAGATCTCCCTCCAACGTTCGACGGACTGGCTTGCAGTGCCATTCCACTGGTCCAGCACGCAGGTTTTACCCGAGTCTAGAGTAACGTTTACGATGCAGTTGTTGCTGCTTTGGCGCTGGCGGCCACTGGAACTTCCAAAGATGTAGACGAGGCCGCGTGAGTAGATCTGACTGCGAGCATAGCCGTTGGACGTGCGTACGGCGATCTTGATGGAGCGAGCGAGCAACCTGCCAAATCTAGGCAACAGTACAGTGACGAGTGACCACCGCCGGTGCCGGCTTACCTGCCCCACATTCGGAGCCAAGCAGGTTTAGCCCCACGCTCCATCATTTTCTGTAGCGGATCACGGCCACAAGCGACGACGCCCCGTCACGTGCACACGCTGCTCGTGTCTGCTGACACGCGCAACGGGCACCTTGCTCGCCTTTTTCGTCGCACTGGTTCCTCGTGCGCGCGGTTGATTTGTTCGCCGCAACGGTCGTGCCGGACATGGAGACGCGCCGATGCATGAATTGTGTGCCTTTCAGTTTCAGATCAGGGAATATTTGGTTGCTGATTAGACAGTGATCTCGACGCACGCTTGATGGGCTGCGGAATCCGCGACGCCGACGTGCCAACTTTTTTGCACCAAGGGTGGATGGGCGAGGAAAAGTAGTTGGAGGGAGGATCGGATTCCGCGAGCACCATCCATCGACTGCGAGAGAGAAACGGCGGCTTTCTTGCCGAAGCTTCGGGCTCGGTTCTTACGGTAACGGTCCCGGTGCGTGTTCTCCGCCCCGGATTAGGCTCCAGCGCACACGACATCGATTTTGACCGCAATCATATGAGTGGTCGCTCTCTCTTCACCGCGCGGCGTCATCCTGCATTGATTCAGATGAAAACAACACCGGGCCCCAAGAGCGCGAGGCGTTGCCTATATATCCCACAGGCACGCTGCACGCATATGCCACTCATCTGAATCTGAATTCTGAATGATTCGTGTCACTACGTAGTAAAAACCGTGGAAAAGTCACCTCGCTTCACCACGAAGAAATGCGTGCTTCCTGCTGCGATACACGGGCATGGGTACGGCCATAGTGGGCCTTTGCTCCGGCACATGCATCCGGACGATGGATGGGTTCTTCTTGCACGGTGTACACGGAGGCTACATGAACGCTATCTGAATTATTATTATTCCCTTTCTTTCGCCTGGCATCTCCTGACCCCAATTATTATCCCATGTCATCGACAATTCATCATTGTGAATCGTCGCTACAATATTGATATCTTTTCTTTTATGTACAATATTGATTTCTTGACGGGGCTTTCTGTGGGTGGAAATACAGACAGCGGAACCGAATGGCAACGTGGCTGGAAAATCCGAAACACGCCAAGAGACTTTTCGCGGTAACCTGATAATAAAGTTAAAAAATACGTGTCGTTTCCTCCAAGTTAACTTGCCTGACACCACTCTCTCCGGGTGAAGATCGTGGCGATAGTAACGCTCTGGCCTTTTCCGTCTACAAAACAACAAAGAAGCTGTTTTCTTTTTCCCTACAAACAATATGTTTTCTGCACATGACATCTGTGGCTGGTTTCGTGAGAGAAAACACTAGCACCATCGTCGAGGATGTTTTTTTTTTGCCATCTTTTTTGGATGGATTTGACAGGGGTTACAGCCGTGCTAGTATCGTGTAAACAAAGTGGTGCTCAGCTATATAAGCGTTTCCTTTACTCCGTTCCACCAAACCACACTAGTACCATTCCAGTAGCTTAACCACTAACCAGAGGCAGAGCAGAGCAGCTCAGCTTGCTGTTACCACTAGACCTGCACCATGGCGCCTCTGCTCTTCAGGGACCTCAAGAACCTCTCGTGCTCGTCTCCGACGGTGGCCGCGATACGGCCGAGCTTGGAGCGGCGCCTGTCGTGCTCCAACCCGGCGTCCACCGCCATCTGCCCCAACCTGGAGCGGCAGCCGATGGTGGTCCGGTCCAACAAGGCCGTTGCGAGTGCCAACGCTCTGTCCCAGGTTCCCACCGAGCCGAGGACGCACAGGCACGACGGCAAGAAAGGGCAGCAGCACAAGGTGGTCGTCGCCAACGGCGGCGGCGGCCTCGTCAGCCCGGCCAACTCGTCCAGGTACCTGCTCAGCGGCCGCGCCGCCGCCGACGAGGAGATCCAGGAGGTGGAATCTGCCCCGCCCGCTGCTGCCGCCAAGGAAGAAGCAGCTGATGCGAAGGCCACGCCGGCGCAGGAGCAGGTCAGCGAACTGCCCACTTACTTACTACTACACGCGAATCATTACTGAACACTAGTAGTACTGTCTTTTGAAATTTTTACTAGTACTCAACACCGACTTGCTTTTCCCTGAAAAAAATATGACTATCTCATGGCGCGCTTAGTAGCTTACCTTAAGCTTTAGCAGCCCTCCTCTTCTTCATTAGAAAGGCTATTAGAGAATTCAGAAGTGCGATTATGTGATGATTAGCGATCATACCTGTGGGACTTGGAGGGTTTTAGACAATGATTTCTCGTTTGATATCTAGGACTTCCGGCTGAAGTTATCCGAATACTATGATTACAGGCAGATACGCTTTTGTGGAAAGTTGGTTAAAGATTCTGTATTTGCACAGAGAGTCAGAGATATTATGCATATAGAATTTGTACTAGTTGGATGCAGCTTTGCGGCTACTGGATGGATTACTATCAGAAAAATCAATTCCTCTTGCACTCGTATTCGCATTGTTTCGTTCAAAATATGCGAAACCAACATTTATGCTTTGTTTATACTACTAACAGATGGGCTTGAATGTTGGGAATCTTATCAGGTGGTTGTGCTGAAGGTATCCCTGCACTGCAAAGCGTGCGCAGGGAAGGTGAAGAAACACCTCGCCAAGATGGAAGGTGAGCCTGACGGCCATGTCAAGATCTGAAACTTTTTCCTCATTCAGAGTTCGACCTCTTCTTTTCCTTATTCAGAGTTAGACCTCTTAATTAACTTCTGAATGCAGGCGTGAAATCGTTCGACATTGACTTCATGGCGAAGAAGGTGACGGTGGTCGGCGACGTGACGCCGCTGGGCGTGCTCAACAGCGTGTCCAAGGTGAAGAACGCGCAGCTATGGGGGCGCCGCCGCCGGCGATAGCTGCCTGAAGGAGAAAAAAAACAAGGGAAAAAGTAAAGAAACCAAAGATCAGGAGCTGGGGCCGTGCACGAACTCATGGGCGGGCCATGTGGGTCACTGACGACCACGCTGGGCCAGCGCCTCTGTGAAGGTGTCTCCTCTCCTCGGCCAGCATGCCTGCTTGCTGCGTCGTCCATGTCCTGACCTCATCCTTTGAATGCAGCTTTGGTTCTTCCTGTGGTCGTCTTGTGATCGTCTTTTGTTTGCTTTGCTCTGTGCTTGGCGCCATGCGAGCTACTAGTGCACGCATGCCCGCTTCTTTCCTCTCGCTGTAATATATTTAAGCTTGACACTGCATTGCTGTCCTGGTGGTCTTTTAGCGAAAAGCGAGTGGCACAAAGTTGTTGGTATCGAGAAAACACAGAACTAAGATCTGGTGACGCGGTCAGGATGCAGAAAATTCTCAACTGCTACTGGATGAGCCAACCGAGCCTCGGAAACGTTGGAGATCATACAAGCATCCAACTTAAGTATCTAAAGTTTCAGAGGTGTTTAATGCGTGCAATTTAGAGGATGAGTAAAAATCACTTTAGCTTCGTGATAGACTGATGCTCTCCACGCGTTACGAATGCTGAGTGATTCAGGTAGCAGCGCGATTCCTGTTACTTCGTAGTGTTGCAGTCGTTTCCATGCAGCACAAAAAAGGATGTTTGCAGTTTGTGATTGTTTTTCCTTTCTTTAGAGAGACGATGAAAGAAAAATCGGAAATAATATACATACTTCTGAGTTATCCGACTCTGTTTTCCGATTGTAACATCGTGGTGCATCCCATGTTGTGTGCTCCTCTCCTGGGGCACCGGTTCACGCCGTGGCCCTTGCATTGCAGTCGAAAGATGGAGTAGGAAGGTAGGGTGGGATGTATCGCATGGTTCAAGAAAAATCTATATTAGAGGCCCGTTAAGTGCAGACTAAGGAGACCGAGCGGCCCAAGTTAGCCTATTATGTGCGGATGGAGGCTAAGGAAAATAGATACAATGTGAATGTGTCGAAAACCCTTCTTTTACGCGTACACACTCATGGGTTTCTTTCCTATTTCTCTTCCAAAACCTAACCGACCTTCCCTTTTATATACCGTGTCCAAATCTTTGTTTTTCTTCGTGTCCCAATCCGCACCACCGCTCTCGGTGACTACTCTCGCCGCCGCAACCACCACCACCACGTTATCCCATCGAAGGACCGCCGCTTCATGTCCTTGTGCTAGAGGAGACGACGATGTTGCTCATGCTGCATGGAGAAGGTTGATGTGCTGCATTCGCAAAAGAGAAGGATCGAAGTGTTGAAGTCGTGACAACTTGAAGAAGGTTAGTTGAAACTTCTCAAGCCTAACTTGGATTTTTTGAGTGCGAATTTAAACTTGTGTTACTCGAGCTAAAATATCCTCGGGTTAACTTTTCTTTACGTGAAATCGTGTTGAAGTTTTTCTTTTACTAGGAATGAGTTCAAACTTTTGAGTATTATTTGCATATTTTCTAGTTTTCAGTTGAGTGAAATTTTGCATTTGCTCGAGCCAGATTTTCGAAACAATGAAAATATATTGTTGGAACAACAAAAGTGTACTGCTGGTACAATGAAATTGTACTACTGGAACAATTGGTTCTTAGGTGGAACATTTTACTTTTTTCAGATACTTTTTTTGCCATGAGTGAATGAAGGGTTGAATCAAGATCCAGAAATGATAAATTTGACTGGAAGCTTTACAAATTTCCACTCACATGGAAACTAGACAAATTATTTGAAGCTTTCGAGTTGAAGCCATTTCGTTTGTTTTGGTTTGGTTTTATTCTCTTATTTGCTTTGTTTTTTTTGTGAAATCAAGTTGCCTTTTTTTTGTAAAAAATACGTTCAAACTTTTGGTATTATTTGTAGATTTGCTAGTTTCCAATTGGGTGGAATTTTGCATTTGCTCCAGTCAAATTTTCGAAACATCGAAAATATACTATTGGAACAACAAAAGTGCATTGCTGGAACAATGAAATTGTATGACTTGAACAATTGGTTCTTAGGTGGATTATTTTCCTTTTTTCAGATAATTTTTTTTGCCACAAGTGAATGAAAAATTTGAATTTTCAAGAGTTGGATCAAGATCCAAAAATGAAAATTCTGACTGGAAGCTTTACAAATTTCCCCTCAGATGGAAACTAGACACATCACTTGAAGCTTTCGAGTCGAATTCATTTCGTTTGTTTTGGTTTGGTTATATTCTCTGATTTGCTTTTTTTTTGGTCTGGATTTGACATTGCAGGCAATAGAGATGGCAGGGAGGAGGATGGATTTCATCCTTTTGCTGTGTGTGAGTGTTTTGCTAGCACCCCAAGCCGAAAATCCCGGTGACCAGAATATGGACGAGGGGACACAAGAGCCGGAGCCAAGCACAGCTACTCCTGATCCCGCCTCCGGCACACAAGATCTCATCAGCGTCCTGTGCGACGACGTCCTCTTGCGCATCCTCGGGATGGTTGCCCGGGTCGACGTGCGGCAGCTGGTGCGCACGGGCGCAATCTCGCGGCGGTGGCGCGGCCTCTGGAAGCGCGTCCCGGAGCTCCGCCTCGCCTCATCGACGGCACGGTTCAAGCGTGACCGGAGCCCTGGACGGTTCATCGCCTTCGTCGACGGCGCTCTCGCGCTCCGTGCGCAGCCAGGCGGCGACGCCGTCCAGCACCTGGACATTTCCCTTCTCGTTACCTCGCATGACCGCCGCGAACAGATCGTGCCGCCGACCGTTGCAGCGGCCGAGAGGTGGATCCGGTACGCTATGCAGCACGGGGTGAAGTCATTCTTCTTGGCGCTGGAGTTTCCCCAGTGCGTGGTGCGAAGCTACTACTCCGCCGATGGCGAGGAAGGTGAGGTGGCGGGTGTGATTTCCCTTGATGATCTTCCGGGCTCTGCAACGCTGGAGACGTTGAGATTGGTGCTAAGCGACGCTAGAGTGCGGCTCCCCACCAACGTGGCGTTCGCATCGCTGGTGGATCTCGAGCTTATTTGCATAGTGGTTCGAGGCGACAACGGCGTGCTATCACGCCTGTTTTCCGCGGCGTGCTGCCCGCGCTTGCAGAAACTGAGCGTGTACCGAGTCCGACTCATCGGAAACATGGTAGAGCAGCTGCTGCTCGACGCCCCTGCGCTCACGGATCTGACCTTGGATGACATGGACAACAGCATGAGGTCGCTCAAACTGATCACTCCTGGGCTTCGCGTTCTCCGCGTCATATGTTGCCTCGGCCTCAAGGAGATCACGGTCTCGGCGGCTCGGAGGCTGGAGGAGATCACTTTCTTTGTCGTCCATTCGTTGGTTCACTTCGCCCATGGGGACTTGTCGTCCGTATCCAACCTCGGGCTTAACTTGCGCTCACACGTGTCGGGTTCTCATGATGAGGATCGTGTTAACGATCTGCGGCTATCCCTCCTGCAACGCTCTACAGCGGCCAGATGCCTCGACGTATGTCTAGAAATTCCAAAGGTACAATCCTAATTTCCATATTGCATATCAGTGTTCCATTTGTTAATTTTGTATAGAAAAGTCGGCATCACCAGCATTGAATTTTGAAATTTTACTGGGCCATGCGTGCAACTAATTCCTTCCTCGTATATTTCTACTGTGCTTCTCTTTCTGTATATGATTGTGTTTTGGGAAACTGAGTTGCACAAAATTATTGTTTACAGAGCTTTGATTGACATGTTCTCCTGTGAGATGGAAAACATCTTCATCTACTACTTACTCTCTACATGTTTAAATTAAAGCTAATCTTTACTATACTTATCACTAATTGACTATGTTTGTTTCAACCCATCATTTACCAGGAACATGAACGGAACATTGACATAATCAAAGACAGGATGCCACGACTTGGTCAGGTCACATCTTTGAAGCTTTTTATTTTTACAGATGGGTGGGGGTGGGACCACCACGTCGTCGCAGATTGTGTAGCAGGTTTGCTTGCAAAGTTCACTGGTCTCAAATACCTACTCCTGCACTTTGGTTATTTCGGCTCGGACGAGGTGAGCAGAAAAACATACTTGTAACTCATATGTATAATCCTTGGTTTGGACTCCTTCAGTTAACACTAATATAATTCGGACGTTTCTGTCCTGTAAACTGCAGCAAATGGCTGAACTCTTAGCATCTGATACGGTGGTGTCAGATCCGGTGTGCAACCATTGGAAATACCTTGAATTCTCTTCAGCACACCTAGAGGAAGTGGAGTTCCACAAAGTAGTGGGAACTGAATGCGAACTCCGGTTCCTGCAGTTCCTGCTCGCAGGAGCAACACGACTTCGTAAGGTGGTTCTAAGATTCTACGAAACCAACCACACAGAGGACGAGGACCAGAGGAACGGTGGTGATTTTCTTCACAGGCTACTTGGCCATGGAATCTGGACCAACTGCCGCCGCCTAGGATCTTTGTCATTTGAGTGGAAGGCACGTTGATAAACAGAGTGTATAATTGCTTTGGAGAGAGCTCCATTGTATTGTGCCTGTATCGATGATTGAACAAACTCGATCTCTGCCGTGATCTTCTCGGCCAGCATGAAGGTCGCCCATGTCCTGACCATTGGATGGATGTGGCTTTTGGTTCTTCGTGTAGTGATGTACTAGTGGACTTGTTAATCATGATCATCTTTTGTTGCCGACTTGCCGTGCGAAGCAGCGCACAAATGCTGAAAAGTCCTCTCGTGCTTCTTTTATCTTTCTACGGTAGCTGTCTTTTTTGAGAGAGAGAGAGTTACGCTATGTCTTGAGCAGCAGGGTGTGCGTGCTGGAACCGCCGCTGACCTCGACCCCGTACTAGCTTTGCGTTCGACGTTCAAAGTTTTATTCGTATTAGTTTCGTACAGGAACTCTTCGTAAGTGTAGAGTTTTCAATAAAAAAAATGTAGCACTGTGGAGGCCTACTAACTGCAGGCCGACGAGACCAGGCGGCCCAACTCCATCTAAGGCCCCGTTCGTTTCCGAGTATCTAAATTTTAAAGGAGTCAAATCGAAGAGAATTTTATCATTTTGGAGTCTTAAATAAAGTCTAATCTCAAAACTAATTGCAGACCCCTATCTAATTCACGAGACGAATCCAACGAGGATAATTATGGTGTTATTAGAAGATGTTTACTGTAGCATCATCTGTAGCAGAAACATAGATTAATTAGGATCATTAGATTCGCCTCAGTAAATTAGAGGGAGTCGCGACATAGGTTTTGTTATTAAATTAATAAAAGTACTACTAAATAGTAAGATTCTCTTTGATGTGACGATATCTAAATTTTAGAGGGTGGAAACGAACGGGGCCTAAAACTTTGTTGCATTCACGGCAAACCTTGGGTTGTTGTTTGCTGTGTGCCTGCATTGATTCAATCTGCCAGCGGCCAGTAAAATCGTCTTCGATCTGCAACATCTGAAAACGGCGGCCGCCGCAGGCGTCTACTCGAGCTCCTTCCCCCAATCCATTCATTCCTCCCTTTGGAGAGAAGGGCAGCCGGCAGCGATGCTGCCGCAAACGGAATAATCGGAGGCACCGTTATGAAATCAACGGGGGCGAACGAATCAGACGATTCCAAAACATCCTGATGAAGTCGATCTCCTCGGCCGCTAGCACCGAAGAAGATCTCATCAGCGGCCTGCCCGACGACGTGCTCCTGCGCATCCTCGGGAAGGTGGCCGCAGCCGATGCGAGGCAGCTGGTGCGCGGCGCACGGGCGAGCTCTCGCGGAGGTGGCGACTGGCGTGGCCTCTGGAAGCGCGTCCCCGCGCTCTATCTCACATTCTCACCTCCATCCCGTGGCACGAGGATGACACGAATCCTGAACGGTTCGTCGCCTTCGTCGACGGCGCCCTCGCGCTTCCTGCGCAGGCTGGCGCCGATGCCGTCGAGCTCCTGGACATCTCGTTTCAGTTGGATATACCTCGCCACAGCGAACAAGTGCCGCCGTCCGTTGTAGTGCCGGTGGAGAAGTGGATCCGGTACGCTGTGAAGCACGGGGTGAAGTCTCTTTTCTTGGCGTTGAACCTTCCGTTATGGTTCCGACAACGCTGCTAATATATACTATGATACTGAGGAGGAGGATGATAAATGATGAAGGGGAGGAGGCTGTGATTTCTCTCGATGAGTTTCCGAGCTCTGCAAGTCTGGAGACCCTGCAATTGGCGCTAGAAGATGCTAGATTGCGCCTCCCCAGTCCCCACCGCTGCGGTATTCGCATCGCTTACTGATCTTAAGCTTGAAAGCATAGTGATTGAAGGCGACAGCGGCGGGCACCTCTCCTCGCCCGCTTGTTATCGTCGGCGTGCTGCCCGCGCCTGCGGAAACTGAGCATGTCGGACGTTCAAACTATAAGACTACACCTTTTATACTTGCCCTTGGAGAGAAGAGGAGGGAAAGATAACTTTCGACTGGAAGGATGCACTGAATTTAGCTTTGGAGGCCTATTTTCGTGCGCGATCAGGCGACAGCGCCAAGCACCTGATGGGCATCTTCTTTACCTTGTATGACGAAGCACAAGACCGGCCGGGAACAACAATTACAAGCTGAGCCGCCAACCAATAATCACATCTATATCCTTACTAACCCTGGTTTTTTAATTGGGAGCAGTCAGATTACGTGTGCAACCATCGGAAATCCCATGAATTCTCATCAGCACACCTTGAGGAAGTGGAGTTCAAGGGATTAATATATAGGAACTGTCGAACTGATTGCGAATTCTGAATCTTACCAATACTGATTCTTACAATCTGTGCTTGCAGGTGCAAGGTGGTTCTGAGTGTCAAGAAGACCAACAAGTAAAGGATGGGAGAAATCATGATTTTCATCACGAGCTACTTGGGAGTTTGAACGGAGCCTACCGACTAGTACAGTAGAAATTGTCGGTCACTACTCACTTGAGTGGAGGCCGTGTTGAAACGGGGGTCTCTTATCGAACAATTTTTCACCAATCAATCGCAAATCATGGGCTCAGGATATGTTTGGGTTTCGGGTAATAAGCAATTTACACTGCCTCTGGCTCAGCCAGGAATATATAGGTTGCAGCGTGGTGCGATGTGCCGTGCACGGACGGGCAATTAATATAGATATAATCGTATCCGATACATGTTTCAGCTATCCTAGCGTTTCAATGTCCATATGCAGACGACAAATATATATGTAGCCAAGGACGGATCGACTGCGGCAGAGATTGAGGGATCTTTAGGCCATGGAATCCAAGGAGTACCTTGATGAGGCGAAGCGACATGCAAAGGTCAGTCCATCATCAGCCAACGATGCCGACCGTATCAGCGGCCTCGGCGACGACGTGCTCGTGCACATCCTCGGGCTGGTGGCTGACGCGAGGGACGTAGTGCGCACGGGCACGCTCTCGCGGCGGTGGCGCGACCTCTGGACGCGCGCACCGAGGCTCAGCTTCTCCCCACCTCTCCGGCCGTCGTGGTTCGTCATCGATTCCGCCGGCGACGCCGAGCGGTACCTCGCCTTCATCAGCGGCGTGCTTACCCGGCGCGCCCTGTCCAGCGACGTGATCGAGCGTCTGGCGATCTCGTTCCCCGTAAACAGTACGTGCACCCACCTCTGCGTCCCGTCGTGCATCGGCGCGATCGAGAGGTGGGTTCGGTACGCGGTGGAAGACGGGGTCAAGTCTCTCGACCTCCACGTTGTCCTGCCTCTCCAGGGTTCGGATGCCTCTGCATACAGCGGAGGATTGCGGCCACCGGTGAAGAACCAAGAGTTTGTGGTGGCTCTTGACGAGCTTCCTGCAAATAAGCTGGAGACGCTGCGTTTGAACTTCGATTACGCCATGGTCCGGCTCCCTGCTGCCGCTGCCAACTTCGCATCTCTCGTGGATCTCACACTCGAACGCATCGAGGTCGAAGGCGACGGCGGCCACCTCGTTACAGGGCTTCTATCATCCCCGCGTCTGCAGAAGCTGCGCATGAGCGAGGTGACCCTGAAGGGGCCGCAGGAGCTGCTGCTCGAGTCCGGGAAGCTAGAAGAGTTGTCGTTGGAAGGCATACCTGAAATTTGGTCCATCCAGCTAAGGACCCCGAACCTCCGGGTCCTAGGCATCGGCTGGTGCTACTACCTCGAGGTACTCAAGGTGCTGGCTGCCCCAAGGCTGGAGGAATTCAACTTGTTGCGCGACACTTTGCCGGTCCACGTCCAAGGGGACTTGTCGCGCGTGCGGGGCCTCAAAATCGAGTTATCGTCACATGGATCTAATTTCTCGAATGGTGAAAATAATCAGAGCATCAGCCTCTTGCAGCGCTGTTGCTCAGTTAGAGCCCTTACCGTGTCTCTTCTCGTGACGGTACGCATCATCTCAACTGCATTTATTTAAAGTGTGTTCGCTATTTTGTTAGTATATTTGTCTCTGTCTTTCGTTCATGTAACACAATTGAATTCAAGCATCTCTTTCTAGGGTGCATGCTTGCTAGGTCTTAAGTTCATCCTTAACCCTATTAATTGTTTGCCAAGTTTTGTGTCATGACAACTGTTTCACGGCATTAACAAATTGTTTTGTCAGAGAGACAATTGGAGGCACATCGACCTAATAAAAGGCAGGGTACCACCGCTTCACCACGTAACGTCTCTGGCAGTCCATCTTCGTCTCAGATGGGACGGGCATTCCATCGGAGACGGTTTATCAAGTCTTCTCAGGGTATGCAACAATATCAGATATCTTGACATACGGTTACACCATGAGTACGGTAACAAGAATAATGTCGATGTGCGAGAGGGTGTTGATGCCGTTGGGACCCCTGCTTTCACCTGCAACCACGCGTACAGATGGAACGCCGATAAGGTATCGTTACGCCACCTTCAAGAAGCAGAATTCAGAGGGCTCATTGGAACTGAAGGCTGCCAGTTGTGGTTCTTGCAATCTGTTCTTGCAAGTGCCAGAAATCTTCGAAAGTTGGTTGTGCATTTTGAGAAGAAGTACTCTTTAGAGACCACAGAAGATGATTTCAGACATATGCTCCGTGGCGATGGAAGATGGACTCGTTGCCGTGATGAGTCTTACGAGTGGAGGTCGTCTTGATAAATTAAAGATGGATGCACATTTGCCGAGTATGTACATCCATCTTTAATTTGCCAATTCATTATTACGTACCTGTCAGTCTTTTTGTTGATGAACAAAGCCCGGTTTAGCTCTCTCAACGTAAAACAAATGAGTTTAAGTTGGTGTCATCGTCTTGGAGATTCTCCTCACATTGCTTCTTCAACAACAATAGCATGCCCGGTGATGATTGATATACTTGTGATTATATTTGGTTGTAACATTCCTGAGAGTCAAATATGGGATTAGTGCAATCTTCTCATTATCTTAGGATGTGTTTGGCACGGCTTATGCACAAAGTGTTTATAGTGCTTATCCTGTTTATAGTGCTTATTCTATCAAAACTGCTTATAGTGCTTATGTAGCATAAGCGAGTCAAACCGTTTGGCAAAAGTGCTTATGCTTATTCATCAAAACGGTTTATTCTCACACATAAGCACTATAAGCTACGTTTTACTGCTTTGCCTAAAGTGCTTATGTGTAGTGCAAAATGACAAAGTGCTTATAGGTGCTTATACCTCATAAGCACTTTGCTATTTTGCCGTTTGCACTTCAAACTGCTTATTGAGCATAAGCACTTTTAATAAGCAGCTTAGAGCCCATGTTGATGACTTATCAAATCATTTTTTTAAAAAATAAAATAGAACATAGTTCCGGCCTGTACATAAGGTACACAATCTTATAATTATTACAAAGTTTCAGCTATCACCGCTAACAATTTAAAACATCAGTAACTTACGCTGCCAGGTTAGGCAGGCCACGCCGATCTATGCACAGTAGAACTGCATGTATCAACCACCCGGTACAATAGTAAGAACTCAGAAGACACGAATAACATAAAAAAAAAAGTAACATAAATCACAATAGTGTGTTAGATGGAGACCACAGCGTGTATAGTTGGAGAAACAAGTACATTTGAGCGGCATTCAGTTCTTATTGGTACACAAAGAGCGCAATTGCTCATAATCTTTCCATGTGATTTTTGATCTATGAGATTGGATCCCGACGATGACGTCTTTACTAATGGTGTTACAGGGATGAAGCTCCTTGACCGCGGCGAGAGAAAAATTTCCCCACACGAGCTGTGATTCTTTTTCTCATTTTTTGACATATCCTAAACTAATATTTTATTAATGATCGCTTGAAGTTTTAAGTTCCAGAATCACGAGAAAGTAAATCTTATGCTACTAACGCCGGTAGCATCATAATAAATGTTTAAAACATTGTAACAAAAATATGAACATATAGTATAAGTCATCATCTATCATATTGCAAAAGTTAATATGCAATGGACACTTGTGCAGAGAGAAAAAAGAGAAAAATCAGCACATGAGTAGAGTGGGTTGCGGGTCTAAAATGATCGTTCCAATCCACATTATTCTTAATCTTCACCTTTTTATTTCTCTTTATACAAATAATCATTGGATCTCAATTTTTGTAATATGATAAATGATGATATACATTACATATTCATATTTTTTTAATTTTTTACGCAATCCATACAGCGTTACGGATCTGTTCTCGTGATCACGACCAACGACTGATGTAACTGTGTGTGTCCTTAGTTTATCCTTACATAACAAAATTTTATTTTCCTAGGTATCGCTGAACTATTTGATGCGATTGTATTCATGTCACACCAATCAAATTGATGTAATAAGGGATCAGATCTTGAAAATATAAAATTTAAGAAGTTATTTGTAAATTTTAGTCAGGAGTAAGAAGTGGAAAGGAAAAAACTCGAAGCTTGCCGAGGGGAGTGGAGGAGCAAAACAGCGGAGCAACGGAAGCGGCATCCTTCGGATCCGCCACTATGGCTGCCGCTTCTCCGCTCCTCTCCCTTTCCATCCTCCTAATCGTCGTCCTCCTCCCAGCCTCGGACGCCATCTACTGCGACGAGGATGACTGCTACGATCTCCTGGGGTACCGCGCTTTCCCCCTCCACTCCGTCCTTGTCCTGCTTTCTTGGTTCCTTCGCCCCCTCAGATTCTGTGCGTGATGCAGGCTTAAGCAGGACGCGAACGCGTCGGAGATCAGGAAGGCCTATTACAAGCTCTCCCTCAAACAGTGAGTTACTTCCTTCCTCGGTTAATGTCTTGCCCCCTTGCTAATTCAACCTGATGCGACGCCGACCGTTTCTTGGATTTTCCTTTGCCGGCAGCCACCCTGACAAGAATCCTGATCCGGAATCACGGAAGCTGTTCGTCAAGATCGCTAATGCCTATGAGGTGTGGCCTCGACACTTGTGCACATTTTGTTCTTGCTTGAGGTTTCTTTTGTTTGGGCAATGGCTCAAACATCTGTTGCCCCATGAACTGTTTCCTAATTCAATTCTGTGGCCACTGTGGGTTTATGCATGATTTATTACGTGCACCAATGATTTATGAGTTTGGTCCATGTATGTGTCTGATGTAAGTTGCTTTCGTAATGAAAAAGCAGGGCGTGAGCCTTTTATCTAAAAAAATGTATCTGATATAACTTGGTACAGGAGTTGTGTCTATTATATCTACAGGCTATCTGAGATGGCAACGTATCATATGAGAACCACGTTCGTTTGCGAACTATGAGAACTCAAATCATAGGATACGTTGCCATCTGAGATACCTTTTGACTAATTAAGCTATGGAATTGCAGTGCAATCTGCTTGAGCTTTCCATCATTGAACTGTTGATCGTTTTTGTTTCATTGAATTTAAGAAAATAACAGGTTGGTTGAACTAACTTTCAGAAAAAACGTCGATTTAATTACATACAATAAGAAAGGAGGGAAACTTGTTTCTAACTTTCTAAGCAGGGTTTCTAGTATCCCGTTAGCAAATCTGTTGTATTTAACATGTAACGATGTTTAAAAAAGTTAATGAAAAATCATGTTTGTAGCATGTAGTCTATATAGAGTTAAGTAGACCTGCAAAGATTTATCTCCGAATTCATCGTTGGTATCTAGATTCGACTGCTATCTCCCATGATCGTTTCTGAGACAAGTGGTCCATATGTAGTGACAGTTATCTCCATTTCTTTCCCATCACTTGAGGTGCCAATACCGGCATACCGCACCATCTCTTGGTGTTTAATCTGTTGTTGCATGTGGTCTAAGATTGTCTGATGAACCTGGGAAACAAGAGTTTCTTAAGTTTGTAAAAATGGGACATGATGTGTCTTGTAACTTATATGTCCTGAACTCTTTCTGTGGATTAATGCTATGGTAAGTATGTTTCTTTACATGCTTTTAGACTAGTAAACTTGGGGTTTTTTCTTTTCCCTTGTCAATATTGTTCATATGAAATTTGGAGTATCCAAATAATTTTCCCTATCCATGGGAAGATGTAGAAGTACAATGCTAACTGTCGATCTTGCATTGAATATTCGTTCCTCCTAACTTTTATTTTATTTTATTCATCAGATTCTAAAAGATGAATCTACTAGGGAGCAGTATGACTATGCTATTGCACATCCAGAGGAGGTAAGCTTGCATCCCCAGTTTGAAAGAGGGATAAATTGACTATTTTATATTTTATGTAAGTGTATTTAGAAAAATGAGATTCACATTTCAAATTCCATTTTCATGTTACTTTTTTCTTATATACTGCCTTCATACTATTTTAGTTGACGTTTTAGAGCCCTCTAATTTTATCAGTTTACTTGATGTTCTATGTTCCTAAAGCAAGCAACCCTCCTAACTTTTCCCTGACTGGGAACTTCTACAACACTATCTTTTAGAATCAGGGAAAAGTTAGGAGGGTTGCTCAGCCCCGGATGCTAAACAAATGTGCCAAGTTTCCTTTATCACATCTAAAATGGCTATTGCCAAAATAGAAGTCTATGTTACTGTGGCATGACAATATGACACAAATAGCGAATAGCTGCTGCTATGCAAAATATCTTCTTTGGACTTAATAACACACGACATATTCTGATGCTATGTTTAGGTTTTCACTAATTTGTTTTTTAACACAGTCTTTGTACATTCAAATTTTAATTAGAAAGTATATAGATATATCTTTTTATCCCAAACTATTTCATCACATCAAACAAGCCTGAGCTTTACCGCCTGCGACCAGAAGGTCTAGGGTCGAGCCCCAGCCTCTGCACATTGCACAGTGTGCGGGTAAGGCTGTTTGCTGACACCCTTCCCCAAACCCCGCGCAGTGCGGGAGCCTACGACACTGGGTATGCCCAAACAAGCCTGAGCCTGAGTGCCTGACATTTTACTCAAAAATCCTGGAGACCTGTAAACAGAGTTTTCAAGGATAAACCATTTCTTGAAAATTTATGGTAAACTTTATAATCTCAACAAAAAAAAAATCAATATCTAAATGGGATCGGCTTTACCATATTTCTCCATATGTGTTGTTAAATACTAATCACAATTTATATGTTTTGTTTATCTTTCTTCATTTCAGGTTTTTTACAACACAGCTCAGTATTATAGGGCGTATTATGGGCATAAAACGGTTTGTGTTTTCTATCAATAAAGTTTGAGGACCAATTTTCTGCCTAGTTTTGCTAGTGATGCAACTGCAACTAATTCTACTGCCAATTTTTTATAGGATCCTCGTGCTGTGTTGATTGGCCTTCTTCTAATTATTTCAGCGTTTCAGTACATAAACCAGCTGACAAGATATAACCAGGTATGGACACACAACAAGAGGTTCTCAAATTTTTAGTTCTAATTCTTTTGTTAATGAACTAGATAACTCATTCATTTTCAGTACTAAGGTCCTGTTTGGAATTTGGATGTGAAGTACTTTTGAAATATTGAGAGAATACCATGATTTATAAACTGTGGTATTATTGATGCCATGGTATTTTCAGAGTAAAATAAAAAATCACTCCTGACCATTTTTTTTCTTAAACTCAACTTTCTCTGGTCATTGGCTCGCGCCGCTTGACTCACGTTGTGTCCGTTATTCAGCAGGCTCATGATATGGTCATTCCCAACACACATGCAAGTACATGCATTGTTCTAAGCACATGAGTACAATATGTAGAACACTGATTGATTCAATTTTTTAATAATTCAAATAAGTGAGTATTTCTGGTCAAATTGAAGTTTTACCAACAAAAACATATACTAGTTATTGGCCATCTTGGATATGATAGTCTGAACTAAATTAATACATTTTTCAAGTTGAAATACGGGGTCACCCAAACAGGCCTTGGTTTTAATTAAACTGTATGGAACCATGGTATTTAAACACCGTAGTATTTCTCTGAGGTGAAAACAAAAGCTATGGTTTTCATGTAACTGAGGCTTGTAAATACTTTACATCCAAACAGGACCTAACTGTTGACTATTAATTTCAAAGGTTTTTATGCAGTTTAACATACTGCCAATTATATAGTTTTCACAGTAATGTAGTTTTCACAATAATGTAGTTTTCGAAGAATTCTACGTTGATGCCACTAGGGATGAAAATGGGTAACCTGAGGAACGCTTGAACCCTCTGTAGTTCAGAAAAATGAATATATTTTTTTCCAAAATATGATCTCACGTTGAGAAAAAAATTATTGAACTAAAGATGTCGGGTATCCTTAGGGGTTACCCATTTTCATTCCTAGCTGGCATACATGTTTTGCCTCATCATACGACCTAATTCCTTTTTCATTTGTATTATAATTTATTTAATGGAACCTTTTGCCATCTCACTGTTTACAGCATTTCAAACCCTTCTATAGGCAACCGGTATTTTGGTCTTGCATTTAGCAAATACCTAGTACTATTAACTATAATATTTTTCTCTCATCAGCATTGACTTTTAAATAAACATATATTTTTTTGGGAGACTCTGCAATTGAAAAATGTGGTTTCGACATTACTTTTTTACGATTTGTATTATGCTGAGAATGATGTTATACATTATCATTTTTCATTTTCTCCACTTATAGTGGAAAGACAACTTAGCCTTTTAATATCATAGATCTCAACAGCATTGCAAACATCTGATGCCCGTCTTGCAGGCAATAGAAAGTGTCAAACAGACTCCTGCATACAGAAATAGGTTGAAAGCATTGGAGTTTGAGCGAACAGGAGGAATTGCAAGCAAAAAGAAGGGTCACAAGCAGGTGGATAGGTAAGTCAATATTTTCTATTTCACCAATTTCGTATCATGAGTATTTAGGTGATTTTGATATATGAAATTCAAGGTTGCTTTTGTTCCATCTCTGTTTATTGATAAATTGCAAGAAATGTAATATTTTAGTAACATGTTTAGTTTGTTGTCAACATTGTGCTGGAATAGTTTGCTGGAATAGTTTGATTAATTCCTTTGCTCTTTCAGAAACTGTGTTTCAAATAGATGCATGCTGAAATACTTTGATTGATTCCTTTGCTCTTTCAGAAACTGTGTTTCAGAGATATGCATGTTGATATAATTGCATCCTACTTTGATTGTGATATTAGCATGCGACTATGTGCATTATTCATTGTGTAATCTTTCATAACATGAAAAGTGACTTTGCTTGTTGGTTATATCATCTTGAATTGATCTGGTATGACTGGCTCCAAATGTCTAATAGCTTTCTTTCTTATTTTAAAAGGTTTACACAACATAATGGCATTTTATTCATGTAGGAAGGACGAAGTAAAGCTCAGTAATGAAGTTGAATTGCAGATTCATGGGGTCGAGAAACCATCTGTGTGGAGGCTCTATGGTGTTCAGTTTGTACTTTTACCTTACTACATCGGCAAGGTAAGTATAGGCCTTCTAAATTTATATGTTTTCCTATTGCACCCTTTTGCAATCACCTAGTTGTGGTTAACATTTGGCATGAAACATACTGACTGAATGGCATGTGTATCTTTTCTCATGGCAGATCCTGGCTTGGGAGATTTGTTGGTTTTGGAGATATCGGGTAAAGAAATTGCCATATGCATGGGAGGATGCTTGTTACTTAACTCGGACGTCACTCAAGATTCCTGTTAATACATGGAAAAATATGGGTAATTACTAATTCATCTTGCAATATGTGGCGTGTTATGGGCAGGGTTTTTGTGAAGGTTGTAAGAGTGATGGGCTCCTGGACAGCCCTGTGGCCAAGACATGATGCATTAGCTCATAGAGAGGAGCAGGGGAGGGCTTTGTTATTTATGCTTGAAATTGAAGTGTGTTGCGTAACTTTTTGTATCCATACATGGCTTGCTTATCATATAACATACGTTGAATAACAAATGCTAAATACTAAAGTTTGATAGAATAATATAGCCTTATTTCTGATTAGGTTCTAGTTGACCAGGGTTGTGCTGTTTCAGTGTTAGCTATGTCTTTTTTTTTCTCGAACCTTCTTTGTGTATGTAGTTCCATCCAGTTAAGTCAGCATTGTTGCAGCAGATAAACTTATACTGTCCAAATGTGTCAAAATGTTTTTTAATGGCTTGGTTTGGGCTATGTCTTTTTTTCATGCTCCATGTTAAGCCTCTAGTCTACTCTACTCTTAGCTTGTTACTCCATGTCTCCATAGTGTCCAAATGTGTCTGCTCATGCCTTGGTTTTGCACCAGATTTATTTTGGTTATAGGTTTTATAAGGTGTTGGGGAGAAGTATTACGGTTTATTAGAGGTTTTATGAGGTGGTGGAAGGCGGTATCACCAATTTAATGGAGATAGAATTAGCCATAAGCAATTCACATATAAATACTCTTTTAGATTAATTTACTGTTTCATTCTGATGCATTATATTCTACCATTTTGAGGATCTGTATTTGGCAAGAGTACCGCTATAGGTCCAACCCGATTGTCCTACTCATGTACAACTCAAGCTATTATAGAAACTATATATCATCATTTGGAAATTTAAAACACTTGATTACCATATATTCATCCAGTTGGAACAGAGTTGGACATTCGGGTTGGTTCTACAGCAATTTCCATTTGGCAATAAGCATATTCTGCAAAAGGTTTCTTCTGCTACATTGTGTACTCGGTTGAACTAGGAAGTTGGTCAGAGTGGCCAACTTGCATATTCTTCATAATGCATAGAATTATTGAACAAGTTTTTCCATTATAGAATTTAATACTTGAGTTTCTTTGCTTTACTGTTTCATAATGATGTTAGCTTATGGTTTCGCACATCTGTTCCAGATGAGTCGACAAAAGAGAATCTTGTTACTAGGCGCCTTTGGGAAAGGAACAACATGGAGAGGTACACGACAGAGATGAGAAAGGAATTAAAGCGTAGAAGATAGATGTGTTTCATTTTTCACTAGAGACAACAAAGACAACATGCTAGTCAGAAGTATTATACACTATACAAACAAACTTACTCGGGATTGAGTTCATCAGCAGCTAATCAAGTAGAAAAACATTGTACTGTTAATCTTTTGAAGCTTCATGTTCATGCTCCCAATTGTCATGGTGCAAAGATTCAAATCATTTTTGTAACTACGTCAACAAATGTAGTCACATTGCTCTATATGTTGGGCAGTTATATTGTAGTATATTTATCCACGCTGGTTCCTATCTATTGAGTCATTGAGGAATTAATAAAGTAACATCTACATGTTTGTATGGATCTAAGCTAAAACATATAGCGTTGAAGTATCTGGACGTCCTAAATCCATCGTGGTACATATCACTAAGCCTTGGAATCATTTTTTTCTGAAATGAAATTTGATTGACAATATTTTAAATTTTCAGTTTGCATATTTGTATCACCTTAATTTTGTGTAATTTTGGAATATGTGATACTTATGTGGTTATACGCAGTCGTGGGAGTTATGACGGTTTTTAGAGGTAGCCGGCGTACAAACTTTCTCTCTGCCATGTCAAAGGTTGGTCCCCGCAGTGCATTGAAGAATCCTCAGGCCTGTTGCCCAACAAATGCGTTGAACAACAATAATAACGGATAAAGACCTCAATTACAACAAGGTGGCCGGTTGCTTTTCAAGCAAGAACAGCAAATGATCCTGATCACGCTTCCGTGGTGATCACCGGATGTCCGGATGATTTACACGATAAATCAAGGTCAATAAGAATGAGACATAATAGATGTGCTCGAGGATTGTGCTCTGGCCTTCCGTCAGAAGACCCACATACATAATACTATATATGACCAGAAGCCTCCTACTCGTGCGTAGCAAATTCTTCTATGTATAAACCGTATCTTCTTCTCTGCCACATCTCTAGATTCCCGCATCCACAGCTCAATTCATCAGCCATATGACTCGGCATCGACGAAAGCACAGACTGGAGGTCTGGAGCGAGAAGAAGGCCGCAGAAGTGATCTCTCCTGCCTCCTTTACTTTATCTGGTTGTGGAAGTGCATCATATATGAATCGTGGCGGCAGTTTCGGCCTCCACAACGGCAGTAGCAGTAGCAATGGAGCTTGTTTTCTCGCCGCCTCGGTCTCCGTGGCAAGGAGCCATTTCGATCGGCGCGTGGGAGCAGTCGGCGTCTGCAAACTGGTGACGGTATTTTTGTCCGGCCTAACGGTGTTAACAGTGAATGCTAACAGAATGATAAAAGGGGAGCGGCGCGCACCTTTTGATGCTAATTATCGGTGCGTAGTGGGGTTTTAAAGCGAGATGATAATATGAAGAGAGACAGAGATCGATTTAACCTGACTTGGAACGAGTAGGTTAAAAAAGACGTGAATGAGTGAAATAACTCTAAAGAACTAGCTATAGATAAGAGCGCTTAGAGACCAGCAATAGAAGTGTCCGAACCATGATCCTTTTTCTTTCCTTACCCTTAATTCTAACTTTTGTTTTGTGTTTTTTTTTCTGATTTCTATGGGTTTCATCTCCAGTCTATCCTAACTTGTTTGGGATAAAAGAAGAAGCGGACCTAGGGGGTATGCCACCTATGCCCTGGCATACCCTAGGTCCAAGTAATAAGTACAAGTATATATAGGTCACTTCTAGTAAAAACAATTATTTTAACTAACACAATGAAACAAGCACAATTCAAGTGGTTTATATTAACAAATAGTAGTCCTATTGCATTAAGGTCATGAGTTCAATACCTAACTAACAATAGCCTAACAATAGCTTTTTTGAACATTTTTTTTCGGCATACCCTTTAGTAAAACTCTAGGTCCGTCACTGGATAAAAGGCTTTGTTGTTATGATATTTTGGTGCTATGAAACAAATTCTACCTTGTTAGTTTGCCGTGAAAATATTGTATTTGAAGGTCTACTTTGTCTGTACGTCTACATTTTTTATTTTTATTATATATAATTTTTTTTTCGAGAAACGCCTAATTATATATGCACAGAGGCGGGGTAATCTGGTGCGGTAAGGCCGCACCAATCCTTCAGTTCAAAGCCTTTTAGCTCGAGTGGGCTAAAATGTACTGGGCCTAGCCCAAGTCCATAAAAGCCCGTAAGCCCATCTCAGAGGACAAATCGGTGAATGCACAAACTAAAACCCTACCTCCACTGCTATATATATACACTTTCCCACGCCCCCCTTCCACTCTTTCATCCCGGCGGCGGCGGCGCGAAGGAGTAGCAAGCAGAAGTAGGAGCGCGCCGAGGAGCGGCGACCCAACCCGAGCTCGCAACCATGGTGAGCGCCGCCATCCCTTTCTTCTCCCCTCTCTGCCGCTCCACGCGCGCCTGTTCTCTCAGAAGATCTGTGCGGTGCGCTTGTTCTCCCGGTAAATCTGAGCGGCGCGCTTCTTCTGTGAAACATTGCGCCGCCGATTACGCCGTATATGGCTCGCTCTCTTTGCGATAGGAATCCTGCGTCGGGCCTTTCTTGACGCATCGTAGAGGCTTGCTGATTTCAGGTGCCGCCTAGGTTTTGTTGGTCGTTGCAAGCAGGTTTCTCTTGTTTGCTAGTCCAGGCCCTTTGAATATAGTACTGGTCGTGTTTCCTCCACCCCATGGAGAATAGTGACATTTGATTTGTTGCTGTTGTGTGCTCTGAAGCTACTTGTAATTTTTGAGCATTTTGATTCAATTACTTTACATGATGATGATAGTATACTCAGTGTATAGCATAGATACCATTTTACTTGATATCTGAAACATCTGTGTTTCTATAATCGTTTAATGTTCCTATAATTACTACTTGCTACAGCTCTTTGAATTGTGTTCCTATAATTACTTTACATGATGATGATAGTATACTCAGTTGTTTCTTTTACTTGTGGAACAGGCTAGGGGTTTGAAGAAGCATCTGAAGAGGCTCAATGCCCCCAAGCATTGGATGTTGGACAAACTTGGCGGAGCTTTTGTAAGTTTTCCAATTTTTTAGAGCTTTTGCTGCTGCTTTATTCTGATTTCCATGATTCTGAATGATTAGTGCTTGATATTGTTACAATCAATAGGCCCCCAAGCCTTCCTCTGGTCCCCACAAGTCGAGGGAGTGCCTTCCTCTGGTCCTCATCATTAGGAACAGGCTCAAGTATGCCCTGACATACCGTGAGGTCATTTCCATCCTGATGCAGCGCCATGTGTTGGTTGATGGCAAGGTCAGGACTGACAAGACTTACCCTGCTGGGTTCATGGGTATGCACTGATCTTTCTTTCCCTAAACTGTTGGTTCATTGCTATCCAGTTATGTTCATTGGTATCTTGTTAATTATTATAACCTCCTTTGTTTTGTCAGATGTGATTTCCATTCCCAAGACCAATGAGAACTACAGGCTTCTGTATGACACCAAGGGACGCTTCCGTCTTCACCCCATCAAGGATGATGATGCCAAGGTTTCCCTTTGCTCCTTTTGCTGCAGCTGTTCTATTTTTTAGCTGAATGGTTGTGCTACTTTTGTCAATTAAATAGTAGATCTATTGTTGCAGATGTTAGGAATGTTGTGCATTGAAGTTGAAACAGTTGTCCTTTTTCTATGGATTTATTTATTTATATAGTTTTATCAGTTTATCCTTTGTTGTCTCCATTTGCTACAGCTGTTCTATTTTAAGCTGAATATTCAATATCCAAATAACTTTATTTCTTGCTAGTGTAGTTTTTCTTAGATCGAATTCAGTTTCCTAGGTCATGTGATAGATGTTGCAGTACTAAACAGGTAAGAATGTGGGCATGAATATTTCTAGCTAGATACTTCTTCAATAGGACGATCTCTAAGTAGAAACTGACTTAGTACTTACAGGAAGCTCTGCCCTTTTGCTTAAGAAGTTAAGCACTACATCACTCAGTCTACCCTTTTGAGAATCTTTACAGTGCCTTTGTAAAATTGGGATTATATATGTATTCTTGTTGATATATTCATGTTATTGCACTTAAAGCTCTGCCTTCTGTTTTCAAGTTCTCATATGATCTGAAGTATTGATTTATGTTTATTGATGTGCAGTGGAAGCTTTGCAAGGTTAGGTCTGTTCAGTTTGGTCAGAAGGGTATCCCTTACCTCAACACCTATGATGGCCGCACCATCCGCTACCCTGACCCTCTCATCAAGGCCAATGACACCATCAAGATTGATCTGGAGACCAACAAGATCATTGACTTCATCAAGTTTGATGTCGGCAATGTTATCATGGTGACTGGTGGAAGGAACACTGGCCGTGTTGGTATCATCAAGAACAGGGAGAAGCATAAGGGAACCTTCGAGACCATCCATGTTGAGGATGCTACTGGCCACCAGTTTGCCACCCGTCTGGGTAATGTGTTCACCATTGGCAAGGGCAACAAGCCTTTGGTGAGCCTTCCCAAGGGCAAGGGTATCAAGCTCAGCATCATCGAGGAGCAAAGGAAGCGTGATGCTGCTGCCCTGGCTGCTGCTTCATAAATATGAGTTGCTATAGTGAGCTATCTTCTGTATTCAAGGATATGGATCTGTTGCCAGACTCCTTTTTAAGTTTTGCCTGATGCTTGTTGAATCGTGAACTAATGTTTTCCAAGTAGGAACATGTTTGCCATGTCGCTGTGGTTAATGTGGTTATTACTTACTCGGAGCTTTATCTAAATACACTTTAGTATAAGGTGTAGTATTGTTTTTTTGTGCAATCCCAAATGCGATGGCAAACGCAAGGAGGCCTAATCGGTACTGTCTGCCTGTTATGCATAATTTGAAATCTGATGTGCGAGATGTTTCTCAGTCCTTCGCTTCTGCATTTGTGTTTTGTTTGATCTATTGTTTCAGCTATTTGCTTTCGTTAACTGTTCTTATATTGATAGGCATTGTAATGCTGATTCCAAATTCTTCTCCGGAGGTAGGGCATTTCATTTTAAGGTGAGCTGAATTTTGTCCGTTGCCGTAGCCATTTATGAGGTTGCTTGAGATTTGTCCTCCATTATTTCTTCGCTCTTAACGTGCTTGCCAGTGGGCACGTTCTGGTTCAATAAGATTTGTGAGCTAAGTTAGAATAGTAGCTGGAAAATCTGCTTGTGGCTAAGAGCGTCTCCTACAGCCTAGGCGAAGGATTCTTTTCTCCTAAATATTGCTATTTTCTCAATAAATATGGCTCCAGCTGTCTATCTAAACATGAAGGAAAAGTAGATCCTCCTACAACCACAGAGGAAAAATAGATCCTCCTACAACCACTTCCTTGGCCGGCAGCTTCGCTCGCAATCGCCGTAGAATCTGCTGTTCCTGCCGTAGGAGTTCCCCTTCGAGCGCCTTTCTCTCGTGCCAGTTTACGCGGAGGGCTCCTCCCTACGCGTGCTGGGTTCTAATTTATTCATCGGTGTTCCGAGTTGCAATCGGACCGCCGACCTTAATCAAGGTTGTTTCTCTCTCTTCGATAAATTGCATTCCGGCTAGTAGAAAGAGTCCTGCGTGAGAGGTAGCATAGGAGAGATTAAGGTTGTTTCTGTCTCATCGATAAACTGCTTTCCGGTTAGGAGAAAGAGTCCTGCGTGAGGTAGCACAAGAGAGAACATGAGTAAACTCGTTCGCGTTATGGAGTCCTACGTTGAGATCGGAGACCGGTAGCAATTGGAGACGACTTCGTTTTGGATCAAAGACTATTTCAAGGATCCTAGGAATAGATATACTCCGGGAGGAAATTACAAAAGGATCCACTATGATGTGGCAACTTTGAAAATAGATTTGGAGTCGGTTTTAGCTAGACTGTTGGTTTTCATTAATTTTTTTGCATGGTTTCTATTTTACATCCTAACTAAAAAAAGTTAAAATTAGAATTTGTTTTGGCTAGGCTAGTGGAGGTGCTCTAAAATGAAATTTTGGCGTTCAGCAGGAAAGGCAGCTGCTAAGTCGCTTGGGTACAAAAGGTTTCGTTGTGATCTTCGTCTTCATCATGGACATACTCTTCCGGAGTGGGAGGTGCCCTAGATTTCTTTGCATGCCAATCTCTTCCTCTCTGTATAACAAAGTCCATTCTTCAGCTTCTGAAATTACAGCAGGATTAAACTACTGGAAGGAATAAATATGGCACCTTTGATGAATGTCTGGACTTGCCGCTGATATCAACACCAGACCTATCTCTGCCATGCTTCCTGTCAACGAATGCTTCCAACTTCCAATACACTTGGAAGATCATTGATCATGGCAAATAAGCGCTTCCTGATGTGATATAAAAAGAGCAATACCACCTAATCAGTAAAAGTCTTCACCTTAATATTTTGCACAGATTTGACAAACATATTCTCTGGTGATATCAGTTTTCAGTCTCGATCTGAATCTCTTTTGGTTAGAAACATTGTCTTGACACACAATACAGATATATGTAGAGCTAATTTAAACAGAGTGAGACTTCATATCCAATATCTGGAGTAGTTGGTAAGTACGGTAAATCAATTACTAGCAGCATATTGATCCGTATGGCAGCAAAGGGTCTAATTGCCTTTCCAAGTAGTGAAAAATGGTAAGCACAATAAATACATGCTTACAGGTAAAACTACTTTGGAATCAAGGAATTAAGTCAGAATATCACAATCATGTATACCAATATATCACATCAAAGGATGTTAACACGGGCTGAATATTTCTCCTCAAGAGATTTAAGTACTGAAAGAAATCAGAACCTATGCCTCATTATCAACAACACATAAAAGGCTTACAATGGAAACATAGACAACAACAAAGATTGATAGTTGCTACAAAAGAGGTAATACATCTTTTAACAGTCCTTTCATTTGTGGTGGGAACTAAGATTACAAACAAAAAAATTATGCAAACTGAAATTTCAATAGATGCACAATGCTTAAAATGACAATTGAAAAGTCAATGAAGAGGACTAAGATTGCCACTCCTAAGGTTAGTCACGTCACATATTTTTAAACAGTTGTTTGGTTGGCTGTCATAACTGTGGCAAACTACACTTTCTTAGCACTCTCACCCACTTTCTTAGCAAAAATCCAAAAATGAACACGAAACCGAACCGATTTAACCGATATTTTACTTTATTTGGTTAACTAAGATATATTTCGGTTACTAGAATTGGGTAATTAGGTTAACTAAAATTATTTAGGTTTTAATATTGCAAAACCGAAATAACCAAAATAACCCGAACTTCTTGTATATCATATTTTAGAAACTATTGTTTGTTTTTCTACTTGCTTAATTGCCAATTATCTAGAAGAAGAATTGATGTAGAAAGATTTAATTACCACTCAACATCACATATATTAATATTTAGGACTTAGTTTGATTTTTTACTATCATATTTGTGTTTATTCTAATTAACATCTTAAAAGTTTTATATGAAATAGAATTATTTGTCAACTTTAGGTCAGATGTGAACTTACTATAAAGAATTGGGTTCGGTTTTGAATTTTCTATAAAGAATTTTAATATTCAATTTTGATAAAACTGATTTTTTGTGAGATGGAAATAACCGAACCGTAATAGTCCAGCCCAACTAAATATAAGCAGCCATGCTATTAATCCCCTTATTAATGTCACATGTGGACTTAGACTAATCCCCATATTAATGTCAGATGTGAACTTACTTTGCCCATGAGTAGAAAAGTTATGAGCTACTCCTGTGCAAAAATATAAGCGGCCGTGCTACCTTATTCTTAACTTCGATGACTTAAGCATTGATCGAAAGGAATTCAATTTTTGAAGCGACAGAAAATTAGCCAGCGCTATTAATTAATTTTAAAAAAAGAACGGAAAATTAGACGAAGTCAGGCTTCAGCCAAAAAAGGCCCCTGCTGAGGCTGCTGCGCTCTTCGATGTTTCCGATGCGATGCGCCCAAGCGCCGAGCTTTCAGTGATTCGCTGATCCCTGACATCATACCGTGGGAACTGTGAAGTCATCACCCGACAAGAGCAAATCGTCAGAGGGATCGATCGGATCAATGGAGGTCCGCGCCCGCGCGCCCGGCAAGATCATCATCGCCGGCGAGCACGCCGTCGTCCATGGCTCCACGGCCGTCGCCGCAGCCATCGACCTGTACACCACCTCCTCCCTCCGTGTCCTCCCCGCAGGTATCCATCCGCCCCGCCCCCGCCCTCCAACAGACCGTCTGATTCTTTCATTCATCGCTGCTGGTCTTACCACTCTCCTTGACAGGAGAAGGTGGCGACGCCGACGCGGTGATGCTGGACCTGAAAGACTCGGGCCTCACCTTCTCGTGGCCGTGCTCGCGCCTCCGCGAGGTTTTTGGGGAGGGCAGCAGCAAGGCGGAGGCGCCGAGGGCGTGCTCCACGGACGAGCTGGCCGCCATGGCCAAGATTCTGGAGGAGCACGAGATCCCCGAGGCCAAGATCTGGCTCTCCGCCGGACTCTCAGCCTTCCTCTTCCTCTACACCTCCATCTTGGGGTTGGGCTCTTCTTCCCAAAGCAATCTTGTGAAAACGCTGACACTTCCCACTAGCACATTTGATCGATTTGATTCGTTGGGCTCCTGTGCAGTTGCAAACCTGGGAAGGTTGTGGTGAGTTCAAACCTGCCAATGGGTGCGGGCCTTGGCTCGTCGGCAGCATTCTGCGTGTCCATGTCAGGGGCGTTGTTAACAGCAGCTGGTGTGGTCGGTGTTGGAGGTGGTAGTCGAGGCGAGGAGTGGGAGGTGCTTGAGAAGGATGATCTCGAGCTTGTTAACCAGTGGGCGTTCCAAGGGGAGAAAATCATTCATGGCAAACCTTCAGGCATCGACAATGCAGTCAGCACTTTCGGTATATGCTTTTACATTCACCACTTATGACCTCTCAATTTGCTATTACTAAAAAGCCGTTATACCCATGATTGCCTTGAGCAGACTAATAGTCTATACATGAGACAAGTTGTCAAAGAACCCGATCATGGATGCATAACAGGAACCTGATGCCATCATTGAACATTTTGCATATATTATACTGCAAAGCTTTGGGTTATCAGAATCAGAACTTCAATTGGGCAGTTCTTCCAATTTGTGTTGGTTCACTAAATTTGTTGTATGAATGTTAGGTAGCATGATCAAGTTCAAGAAGGGGGATTGACAAACCTTAAATCTAGGAACTCAGTGACAATGCTCATTACTGATACAAGAATTGGTAGGAACACAAAGGCCTTGGTTGCTGGTGTATCAGAAAGAGCCTCTAGGCATCCAGATGCTATGGCTTCGGTCTTCAATGCAGTGAACTCCATCAGCGAAGAACTTTCGAGCATTGTTGAGTTAGCAGCTGAGGATGAGATAGCCATCACCTCAAAGGAGGATAAGCTAGCTGAGCTTATGGAGATGAACCAAGGTTTGCTTCAGTGCATGGGAGTCAGCCACACCTCTATAGAAACTGTGCTGCGGACAACTCTGAAGTATAGCTTGGTCTCGAAGCTTACTGGAGCTGGTGGTGGAGGCTGTGTTTTGACTCTCATACCAACTCGTATCCTCTTTTCATCCTAATTTCGTAGTTTTTTGTATAGCTTTTCTATAACACACATACTGCACTTCCTGTACACATTGTCCCTTGAACATTTTGACTAGGAGCTTTCTAAACATCATTCCTTTTCTTGTTGTAACACTTGCTCATAATGAATTTGACAGGATATGAATTTCTTTTGGTATAATGCCATGTCGTAAATCAAAAAAAAATCTCTTAGAAATATATATACATGAAAGGGGTCAAATTTTATCTAATCTAGATGAATTACTATGAACTACACCTATACATTGAATTTTCTAAGGATAATCAGTGAATAGATATGGCATTGAATAGTTTTTCTATCATGTGGTTTTATTCATTTGATACCTCATTATACTTCTATATTTTGCATGTGCAGTTATACCATTTGAGCTTTATGAATCCTTTTCGTGCCTACAGTTTCTTCCATGATAATACATTTTTTCCTTGACCAAATGTCAGTATTATCTAGCTTAATTCTGGAGAAAGTCACTTCAGAGCTTGCATCGTATGGTTTTCGGTGCTTCAAGGTTGAGGTTGGTGGACACGGTCTCCAGGTTTCTCGAGAATAATGCTCCTGTTTCAGGAGATAATGTAACATATTTCTAGAAACTGACTGTACTGGAGTTATTTTAGATTCACTACTAGAACTGATTTGAGGTTGGGACATTTATGTGCTATCCTTGGAAGATTGTTGTATCAATAAGCTTTCAGTTCCATAATTGTTGGTGTGACTGTTGTATCAAATGAACTTATTTGTTGCTGGTAATGGTGCATCGAATAAAACATCATCCATATTGAGAATTGAGATGTGACAGGGGTCAGTTTTGTTGCCTCTATCCTTGCATAAAGTACTATACATTTCTTGTTTCAAATTTTGCCTAGCATCATCAAAGGACAGTTATTGTTGCATCATCAATCTTAATTGGCAACATACAATGATACAACATTGAACTGTTTGGAGTTTACAGCAATGAGGAAGTGAACTTGAAACAGATATGATCAACTCGAACAAATTTCCCAAATACCTTTGATTTCACAAGTTAGCCTTTATCCATCCATCTGTTGAGTAAGGTCATGATTTGGCATCACGTTACTTGAACCTTAATCACAAATGATGATTTAGGCTTACTTAAACTACAAATCAGCTTCAGAAAAATATACTTCGTTTCCCTTTTGTTCACAAATCCTTCTTACAAAATAGGCCCATCCTAAAAGGCCATCCTAGAAGTATCATCCCTGTTAAAGCAGCACGTTTATACAGATTCCACAGAAGGTCATGGCAGCGGCCAGCAAGCCTGATTTGATTTCGACTTTTGGATCCAGGGTTTATCTGCTCAGCAGCTCACGTTAGAGGATTACAAGTCTTCAATAATTATTGTATTTCGGTCTTGCAAATGCAACAGATTCTGGAAGGGTAAAAGATGCACAGAGCATCCATTTCCCAGGGGCAACAAGACGCACTCTGTGCATTTCAACACTACTGATCTTCTCGCCAAGTACTAAATTTATCCTCTGCAAATTAGGATACAACACATAAGTGAAAAATATTTTCAGTACCCCAAAGAAAAAAGGATACAACACTGGAGACAAATGTTACCTCATGGAAGTCATACTCAGGATCATCCACTTTGGAAAATCCATAGACATGGATTTTTGGCATGACACATTGCTGTTCCAGTTGTCTATTCTGCAGAATTCCTCTGAACACATCTGAAGCAAGGAAATATGGGTTTAATTGTATGCGATCATATGCGTAAATGCAGATTTTCCAAAATCAGTTGAACTTAGAAAAATATTAAAATATATTGTTAACGGTTTTAAAGAGCAAATTGTCAACATTAGCACTTTTTTTTATGGAACCACAGAACTCGTCTTCCATGAAAATTATCTTGGGGCAATTTCATATGATGCTGTTGTACTGTTCTCCCATGAAACCAAATCCAATGGTTCTCTAAAATCTGATATTCTGAGAAAATACAAAAACATGAAAAGGTAAACAAGCAAGGGCAGAATCATAGAAACTCATCCCTGCATTCCAAACATTAACGGTTACATATATACATCAATGGAAATTTCATCCAGGTGAAAGGAGAGAACATCCAGCTGTGAGTATTTACCAATAAAGCCAAACTCACAACAAAGGAATTGTGTAATACTCACCTAAAAACTCGGCAGCATCATTGGGTAAATTCATTACTATTTGTGTGACTGGGCTCACATCCTGGCTCGAATATATTGCGCTGATAAACCTTCTAGCATCCATGTTAAAAGTCTATACAACAAAAATAATATATGAAATTCACCAAAAATCATGAAGCTGGCAACCACCAGTACAACACATTTTAGTCATCTAACGTTTTAATAAATCCAACAATAATAAAGACTTTTAGTCCCATAGGATGTGCTAGAGATGAAATCCAAAAGAATCACCAAAAGGGAAGCTAAAGAGAGGAAGATAAGTTAAAAACAAAGACATCTTCCAACTTTTAATGAATTCAAAACACAAAAGCAAGGTGGATGCAATGTCATATCTCCACTGCTTTTCATTTTTCAAAATATATCTTTGCAGCTTCTAGAAACATTTCAATGCAATTAACAGAGATCACACCTTCAACTATTGTTCTAGCCAATAACAGCAATAATATGGATACTACGTTGCCACTATTTCAGCTATTTATGGGATTCATACTTAAGGGCAGAAGACTTGAAGATAAACTAATGAATAGAATACTACAACTTTCTTGTGCATCTCAAAAATTTTACCTCAATTTTCCTTTCGAGTTTGTTAAGCACAACGTTTCTCTCAAGGTACTCCACAGCTGCAGGGTTTATGTCATTTGCATACACATATTGTACCTTTTTGGCAGCTAAAATTGCTAATGGACCGACCCCAGAGAACATATCACCTGCATCAATTGAAACAATCAATAATTGCTTCTATTAAAGCATAAAATTTAGACCCTCCATCATTATGTTACTTCACAAATTATGAAAATGCATCGTGTTCAGTAAAAATGCAAAAGAAGAAAAAAGCTTATTATCATAGCATATCTTAATTAGACTAGTTTTTGGCACATTGTATTTTTGTGGGACAGTTGAGACTTAAGGAGTTACGGTGTATTTAAAATGATGACAGAATGCTTTCATATGCCCACGAACTATGTGACGAAGTGGGATGGTACCACTAATAAGACTGTAGACAAGTTCTCGGGCTGAGTAAAGTAAAAAGGTAATTATAGAGTCACTGAACATTTCAAATTCAAAGAGCAATGTGCCGTTTAGTGAAATTTATTTGCTTCTTCATACTGTTCTGATCAGATAGACCAATAATTGTCTACTGAACAGGGCTATAAGACAGATGTCTGACCCAGATTTTACATGCAATAGAACAGTCTAATAATAAAAACAGAGCCAGGCTACTTCCTCCATTTTTAAATTGGTAGCGCCATCGGCTTTTTCACTTATATTTGACCGTTCATCTTATTCAAAACATTAGTTTAAATATACAAAATTATAAGTTTATATCTATATTTTCTTTAGTGACAAAACAAGTCATAACAAAATATATGATAATTTTTTACAAATTTTGAATGAGACGAATGGTCAAACATAACTAAAAAGAACGGATGGAGTAACTTACAAACAACATCAGAGTTTCTAAAGATATTGTCCACAAGCCTCTGCCTCTCCGTAGCTAACCTCGAATTCCAATACCTGCGCCAGATCATCATTGGGTTTTACTGATTTGGTACAGAAAATCAAGCACAGTTGCAACAAAGGTATAAGACATATGGGTCAGATAAGAATAAGAACATACACTGCCCCAAGATCAACTTGAAAACGAAGGCCACTCTCAGTGACGGTCGTACGAAGGGAATCTTTACCGGCTAATACTTCAAGTTGCATAGTTCTATAGTCATTTTGAATAGTGTCTGTCTTATTGACAACAGTCTGAATTTTTGGCTTGTTTTTGTCCAGCACTACCTGCATATTGAATAAAGGTAATGTTGTCTAAAAAAAGGTAATGCAAACAAGGGAAAAGAGATATTCAAAGGTGAGAACCAACATATTATGTATTCATAGGTTACCTGGGCAATAAGTTTCTTATGTGGTAAATGTTCATCCCGTAAGTTCAAGTGTGCAATATGTCCTACTGTTTCAAAGCCCGTAGGAATGATTATACCTTCAGGGAGTATAACCTCTAAAACCTACAGACGTTATGAAATGATCAATAAAAACAACAGCAAAAAAAGGCCCCAGTACTCCTAGAAATTTTTTTCATAAGTTTTTTTTCTGACTGGTGTAAGTTGACATATCTAATATACTGCACAGTTCACACAACCCATTGTGTGCCAACAAATCAATTACACCCACACTGCTCCCAGAAAGTGCAGTTGCATGATTTCTAAATGAGTGACCAATCCAAAGCAATGCATTTTGGAAAGAAAACAAATTATGAAAGCTCCAATATTTGTGGAATTGAATGTTACCAAATCTGCACTTCATCAGTGTGTCTCATCAATGTAGATATTTAATTCAATTTCTCCTCTCAACAATATCTTTGAAGCGAACTGGCCAACAAGTTTTAGTATAAACCTTGTGTTAGTTTTCTTTTCCATTCAGTTTGCTTTCAGTCAAACCATTCAGTTTGCTTTCAATCAAAGTGTCGAGTCTGTAACTAGCCCAGTTAGCTACATTGCCGGCATGTACTCTGTTAATGAAGCCTGCAATTCAGGTGGACACTAGGCTGGTTTAGTAAGCATTATGCCAAGTTTGTAGGCCACTATGTCCGAGTCTACAGGCCACTACAGCCTTGTTTCAGTTGGCTAGCTTCACAGCCCTAAATCCACCTCTCAATTTCAGTTTCTTCGAACAACAAGTTAAGAAACCTAAGGTAACACAAGATCTTCAAACAATTTAATCTAACCTGGACAGACTGAACTTTTTGTCTGAACCCTGAATTTGCAAAGGCAGAGTGTTACCTGGACATTGGACAATACTCAAGGTTAGACAGTGACATCAGAAGTCTCACAATGCAGGCACAGAAAGTTAGTGTTTATGTAGCTACCTTCAAAAAGGGCACATTAACCTGCAGGAATACCCCTACACATTTACTTTCAGGGACACCAATGAGGCCTATAGGTAGATATTAACTGGTGGTCAAGGTCATGGGATCAAGTTTCCATTACCCATAAAGGAAATTTAAGTAGTTCATCTTGCATGTTTTCATCATTTTTATTGGACTATAAAACAGAGTTCACTTTTGCATCTTTTTTCCTAAAGTATCTTTAGAACAAGTAACATTGCCCAAGTCTAGGTAACACTGCATGCATGAACTAATTTTACAATGGTACACCTGTTTTCTTCTAGAGCAATCTTGTTAGTTTTTAATTCAATGAGTTGAAAAATCTTCCAATCTTGTTGACAAACGGGATGTGACACTTTTTCAAACTGGTTTTGCATGTCTGAAACCCAAGGCTATCCCACCTCAAAAATTTCAACAAGTTACATTCTCATAAGAATTCCCAATGATCACGTTCGAGAAAAAGAAATCCCAATGTTGTTGTTAGAATATGATAGCATTTCACATTTCATCTAAGAATGGCCACTGACCCATGTTTCTAAAGAGAAAGATTGTTTCTAGTCGCTAAACCATTGATTTGTCGCCTCAGCGGCAACTAAGAAGTAGGGCTGGACCAAAAGCTCGAAGCTCGTGGCTCGGCTCGACTCGTGAGTAGCTCGGCTCGGCTCGACTCGACTCGGTTTCTTAACGAGCCGAGCCGAGCTTATATTTTAGCTCGTTAGATTAGCGAGCCGAGCCGAGCTAGCTCACGAGCTGCTCACGAGCTCTGAAATACTGAGAATAAATAATGCTCAATACCAATATAATATCATATATTGAGTTAATTTTTGATTATTTTGAAACGCATTTTAAATTAATCTATGCTATTAGCTTTTCATGAAGTATAAATCATATATCTTACCTATTTTACAATAAAATATTTTAGATTTAAAGTATATAATATCTTAATTGTTCTATATTCTCGGCTCGCGAGCCTAACGAGCTAGCTCGAGCTAATTATCGAGCCGAGCCGAGCTAGGTTTTTAGCTCATCCGTGTAACGAGCCGAGCCGAGCCGAGTCAGTTTTCTAACGAGCCAATACGAGCCGAGTCGAGCCGAGCCGAGCCAGCTCGACATCCACCCCTACTAAGAAGTTACTCAGACTAAGCAATAAACGTTTCTAGTCACCAAGCCACCAATTTGTGACTAAGCACAGTTAGTTGGATGCTTTAAAAACATGGCCACTGACTAGTAATCATTGAACAAGCGCCAATTTCAGTTTTTCAGAGCTCACTTGGTATCCCAGTGTTAGTTAGATAGCAATAATGTCAAATGATTACTCTAGTATATAATCTACAGGTGAATCCTTTGTTAATTCACAATTCCATCAACAGAGAACACAAGTGAAATAACAACAACAAACAACAAGTGCCAGCATAACCATAATAATGTATCTGGAAGCAAATGATGTTTAGGACTTCAAATACAAATTAGTGTAACGAACCTCATTCATAGGCCAGTAACTATAGAACAAGGTTAGCTGGCAGCGTATAAGCTCATAAGCAGAGGATCCATCTTCAGCAGTTTCATGGTCTAATACAGTCTGCAAATAAAGTGGAACTTCTTAGAAGCGTTTAGACAAAGTATGGAATAGACCTCTCTGGTTTCTTTTAAATTGGTCTTGCAAAGATGGCACAGGTTTCCCATTGTTACGGCTTACAGTAAACTACTCCTCTGTTCTGTTTTTCTTGTCCCAGGTCGTTAGGACAAGCTTTTGCACTGGCCAGCTTGTCCTGATGACAAGAATTCCAGACCATAGAGAGTATTAATTTTTAATTTCTGGAAAGTGTGTTTTACAAATATCAAACACCTGAAGCGATGTCAGGATTGTGTAACAGAGGGAAATTGATGCCAGATCAAACTCCATGTAGGTGACCACTGTAAATTGACAAACTGCTATGTCGAAATGCACAAGAAACCCAAAGTTACCACCTTGACGGCCTCAGGGAGCTCATCCACCGCCCTGTCTGCGTATCTCTCATCCAGCAGCAGCAACCGGGTGGGGCCCATCCTCCATGCACCCTTCCTGAAGCCTTCTTCCCCGACCAGCCCTTTCCACTCGTCGGCGTCCTCCACCCCTGCCTCCCCCACCACCTCCACCACATACGCCTTGTCTTTGTCAAGCGCTCGCGTCGCCTCCTCGTCCCCTTTCTTCTCCTTCCGCTTCCGCGGTGCGGGCCGGGAGAGGCGCGCGAGGTTGGGGAACCGCACGAATCCGCGGGCGTTGAAATCGCGGGCCAGCTTCTCCCGCCGCGCCACCGCGGTCAGCAGGGCCGGGCCGCCCTCGTCCTCGGCGGAGCGGTGCCGGGCAGGAGACGGGAGGGAGAGGGCGATGGCGAGGCCCTGGTCATTTGGAAGGCGGGCGACATTGCGGACGCGGGGCCAGTTGAGGAGGTGTCCCCTGAGGCGGCGCTCGAGGGGCGCGCAGGCGGCGGCGGGGACGCGGAGCGCCGCGAGATCGAAGACGCGCGCGAATTGGTCCGAGTGGTCTGGCGGGGCGCGGCCGCGGTGGAGCGAGGGACCGTGGAGAGGATGTGGGGTCCGCGCGGGAGAAGACGATGAGGATGAGGAGAGGGGTTTGAGGCAGAGATGGAGGCGGGCGGAAGAGGGGCGGCGGAGGAAGAGGGGTGCGTGAAGGTTGAAGGGGACGTGGAGGAGGATAGCCATTGGTAATCAAGGGGCTGCACGTCGGAGGAAACGAGCAGCGCCGGCTACCGCTCAATCCAATCTGCACTCTGCCGCCAAGCCATGGCGAGACCGCGAGAGTGCGTTTCCCCCAAAAAATTTCTCCCATCAGGGTAGAAGCATTCCTTTGTGTTTTCTTCGACTAGTACAATGCCCGTGCTAACGCTGCGGCGATAAATAACAATAATACAATAATCCAATATAATAAGATTTATGAATAAATTTAATTCATCCAAAAACAGAAATAAATAGTCATTACATTGTTTAATATATATAAATTATGGTACACAGTCGTTAGTTAATTCTCAAAACGGAGTGCAGTATTTATTTGGTGTGCTCACGACTCTCTAGCTGATGATTGTCTTGTACAATTGTCCCGTACAAATTATTCATTCAATCGCCCAACTGAATAGTAATAAAAGTATTATACACATTAGCATATTGAAACCAACGAAGCGAGACAATAATCGGTGTGAACAATATTTCAATACTTGTTGACTTGCTGAGTGAGGCCTAGCACAAAGCTAGCTTAACAGGTTATTTCGAACCGATCGAATTGATTGAATAGGGTCCCGCTCGTAATGCGGTCGCGTCGGTTCAACGAGCAAACGAGCGACCGGCGGCGTCGGTGCATGTGAGCGGACGAGAGGAGAGGGCGGCGGAGCAGGCGCCGACCAGCGGGCCAAGGAGATGGCGGCGGTGTGGGCGTTGACCAACGAAGCGGAGGAGATGCGGCGGAGGACCAGCGGGTGGAGGATATGGCGGTGCTTGTGCGGAGGGAGGAGACACCGGCGGTGATGCAAACGGGCGGCAGTTGGTGTTTTTTTCGTTCGTAATGTGTCGATGGGTTGGGTGGGTCGCGTAGAGGAGGTCATTTGTAGTGGATTGATCCGATTGTTTTTAGCCTTCGGATGTGATGTTAACAACAATCCTCCCGGGTGGACGGCCGACAGGAGGCGAGCCCGGCATGCGGCGCTGCCTCGGACGGCCCGCAGGATCGGAGGCGAGCCCGGAGTGCGGCGCCGGCGGGTGGACGACCGTCCGGAGGTGAGCCCGACGTGCGGCGCGGCCTCGGTGGACGATCGGCAGGAGGAGACGTCCGACGTGCGGCGCCGGCGGGTGGACGGCCGTCCGGAGGCGAGCCCGGCATGCGGCGCGGCCTGGTGGATAGCCGGCAGGAGGAGACGTCCGACGGGCGCCGGCGGGTGGACGGCCGGCGGAGAGGCGAGCCCGGCGTGCGGCGCGGCTCCGTGGACGGCCGTCGGAGGAGACGTCCGGCGTGCGGCGCCGGCGGGTGGACGGCCGTCCGAGGCGAGCCCGACGTGCGGCGCGGCATGGTGGACAGCCGGCAGGAGACGTCCGGAGTGCGGCGCTAGCGGGTGGACGGCCGGCAGGAGGCGAGCCCGACGTGCGGTGCGGCTCTGTGGACGGCCGGCAGGAGGAGACGTCGGTGGTGGCGTTTCCTTCGAACGGCGATTGTTGCTATTTTTTTCTCCAATCCGATGGGATCCGATCAAAACGATGCAGTTGTTTTTTTTGCCAATCCGATGGGTGTGGACGTGTGGTGACGGTGGTTGTTGCAGTTGGTTTTTTTTAAATCCGATGGATGTGGATGTGTGGTGACGTTGGTTTTTATCCGATCGTTATCGGCCGTCGATTGTAAAGTGGGTTTCTCTTGGCCTTTAGATGTGTAACACATTGAGTCGTGAATTTAAGGGGTAGAGATAGAGATCCGATCGTTATCAGCCGTCGATTGTAAAGTAGGTTTCTATTGGCCCTTAGATGTGTAACACATTGACTCGTGAATTTAAGGAGTAGAGATAATGACAGCTAATAGTGATTTCCCAAACGAAATTAGGAGCCAAGAATTACTAATAGAATCAGTACTCAGTTAACAACTCTTGCTTGGCTCTAAATCAGTATCTTTCATCTCTTAGTTCATCAAATGCTAATTATATATAAAAAAGGGTAATTGAATTTGTACCATCAATTTCTTATCTATTTGTGATTTTACTCGTATTTTTTATTTTCACCAAAACTTTTTTAACAAAATCAAACTTCTACCATGATTTTGTTAGCAGCACTGATGGTGTTAACTAGGAAAAGATGGTCATCCTTTTGTAATTTTAAAATAATTTTTTACATTAAACCATGTTAAATATATTTTGAAAGTGTTTGTTGTTTCTAAAAATAATACATGAAAAAATTGAATAAATTTGCAAGAATTTTTTTTGATAAAATTTGCTATGTTTGGACAAATATTGCTTTTGAACACATATTTCTTGACTCCTACTGCGACAATCCAAGTAGTTTGGTCTCTCTAATATTTTTTAATCATTTATTTGCTTCCAATCTCATGGGAGATTGAAGACTATGGTAAATGGTAGCTTCAGCTAAAAACCTTATGGTAAAACCACAAAAAGAAGAAGCAAATTCGAGATTAGAATCACAATTTTCCCTTCATAAATTTTTTTTTCTATTATGATATCTAAAGTCGAACCAGGGAGCAATGTAAATTGTAAAAGCAGTGTATGTAAACCTTGACAATACTTTCTTTGTAAGATGAATTTTCAAAAAACTCGAGCATATGCTTTAAGTATAAAAAAGGTTTTATTTGTTTGATTGCACATTTTTTAATTTTTTGTCTGTGTGTTATAAGTTGATGGTTCAGGCACATATATTTATACCTATGTGAGAACATATCAGAACACAGGTATAAACTTTTTATACCTATGTAAGAACATATCAGCACTCATGTAATCTCGATTTAGTAGTAATATCTTGAACTACTTATAAATTGTTCTAAAAGTTGTATGCTTCTTTTTTAATTTTATTTCTAAGGTATGTAGTCTATCTAGGCTCAATTTCGTCCCTCGACAAAGTCTCGCATATGAAATTTCACATGACACATTATTCTTTGGTTCACCCGTCGTCCAAGGCAAAGAAAAATGGACCGTGCTAGGAGTACGAAGATTCGTGATACGAAGTGGGTACGAAGTTACTCGGGTCACACGTTTTAATCCCCTTGGTTGGGCCCACTTCATCGTTCTACTGCTGATTCCCCTAATTCTCCTGCAAAATTATCTGATGGGCGATTTTCTATGACTACATCGCTCGTTCATTTAGTAGCCCTGCATTTTTCTCGTGAGCTTCCGCCTCGCTGCTGCTTGCAGTACAATGCGTGAAGAGCGATGTATTGTAGATGTAAACAAAGAGAATTAAAACTTAACATATAAGTACCTCCTTATCCTCCATCAGTACATCTCAAACAAATTGACATATGTTTGGATATGAACTTTTCTTTGATCCTCAGGAAATTTTTAGATATGAACTTTTTTTCTATTCTGGCTCGTGTGTCAAAGAGACAGAGACCAAATAATTCTCAAAATTCTCAAAAAAAAAAAAAAGAGGCAGAGACCAAATAAGCGGGTAGGGATCCACGAGAATAGAACGATCGACAGCCGAATATCTGGCCCAAACCCAACTGACGTAGGAAACCCTTCCTGTTTGACGTATCTCGTGAACTGTTGTGATCCTCCAAAAAACAAAAACAAAAGTCTTGCACTTCTGGTTGTATATATAATACTCCAAAATCTCAGATAGCACATCTCGATCTAGTGGCCGGGATGGAGTCTCGCGACGAGGATACTCACGAGGCGAAGCGAACAAAGCTAACCCCGACTCCTGACCACGGCGCCGCCGCCGCCGTGGAAGATCACATCAGCGGCCTCTACGACGACGTGCTCCTGCGCATCCTCGGCCTGGTTGCCGAGGACGACGCGAGGGACGCGGTGCGAACGGGCGTGCTCTCGCGGCGGTGGCGCGGGCTCTGGACACGTGTCCCCGCGCTCTGCTTCACCTCGTTGCCATGGTCCACGTACGGCGGGAGCGCCGAGCGATTCATCGCCTTGGTCAGCGACGCTCTCGCAGGCGTGGGCGTGGGGCTGGAGCGCCTGGCGATCTCGCTCCATATGGACACTTCTCCTTACGTACCTGGCCGTGAAGAAGTGCACGTGCCCCAATCCGTGGAGGCATCGCGGCGGTGGATCTTGTACGCTCTTCGGCACGGTGTCAAGTTCCTCGACTTGGAACTGCGTCTCCCTACTACCACGACGATTCCTGCGAACAGTGCTAATGAGGGAGAAGCACAAGACTGGCCCAGGCCCACCATGGATCTCGACGACCTTCCCAGCTCTTCAAAGCTAGAGACCTTGTGTTTGGCGGTACACCGCGCCATAGTCAGGCTTCCTGCTCCTGCGGCCGACACTGCGGTGTTCGCGTCGCTCACGGATCTCACCCTTGCATTCATGGAGGTAGCCGCAGTACTAGACCATGGCGGGGCTGCCTCCTTGACGACTTCCTATCATCCGCGTGCTGCCCGCGCCTCGAGAGGCTGCGCATGTGCAGCGTGGATCTTGGCACGTCAGCGCTGTCGATCGACGCCGACAATCTCTCGGAGCTGTCGCTGGAAGATATAAGAGGCATAAGGTTAATCGCACTGGAGACTCCGAGCCTCCGGGTTCTCTGCATAGAGGACTGCGCCGAGGTCTTCACGCTCTGCGTCCAGGCCCCGAGGCTGGAGGAACTCACATCCTTGGGCAACCTGAGCTTGCTTCTTATCCACGGGGACCTGTCCTGCGTCCACAGTGCCAAGGTTGAATTGAGCTCACATGTGCACAAAGAGCCTGATGAAGAGAGCGATGACCACGAGAACGATGCGACCAGCCTCCTTCTCCAACATTGTAGCTTAGCTACGCGCCTGGACGTGGATCTTCATGTTCCACTGGTATGCAGCAGAGCCAAGTTTCCAACTATATAGTTACTTCTTCAAATTTTAAGTCTATTACGAGCTTTTTATTATACCGGCTTCCGCACTACAATTGAATACCTCTATATAACATGAGAGATGCAGATAGGTGATACCCACGGTACCAAATTTTGGCACCTAAGGTACCGAATTTTTTTGACTTATAATTGGTACACTAGCTAATATTATTTTTATTTGGATAACTAAATGATGGCTTATGATGATAATGCCTTTGTATAAGTTTGTATTCCGTATTTCATATTTGTTGACATCTAATTTCTTCGCCGGTTGCCTAATAATAACTACTTGTTCCTTCACCTTTCATTTATCAGGGAGAAAAGCGTGGTGCTGACATAATTGAAGATTTACCAGAACTTGGTCACGTGACATCTTTGAAGGTACATGTCTTTCATCCGTCTGGGCCGCATTCCCCTGGAGATGGTGTAGCAAATTTCCTCACAATGTTCAGAAACCTCACATACCTCTCCCTAGACTTTGTCATGAAGGTCAGTACCATATTGCCATAACCCTACCAAGGCACCAGTTGGTATATTTTCCTCCTTTATTTTCAGTGCACTAAATCATGTGTGTATTCTTACAGCAAGAAGATGGCCTGCAATCAAAATCGGGTAGCTTCGTCTGCGACCACCTAGACCACGGGAAATCCCATGAAATCTCATTTGTTAACCTCAATGAAGCAGAATTTAAGGGACTAGGAGGAACAAATTGTGAACTCCGACTATTGCGATTTGTGCTTTCAAGCGCCACACAACTTCAGAAGGTAGTTACAAGTTTCAACCTAGAGTACTGCCAAGACGAAGGAAGGAGAAATGATTTTCGGCATATGCTACTTGGTGGTGGCACATGGATGACTTACAATGATGGTGATCAGTCATATGAGTGGAGACCTTAATTGTCGAGAGGAAGCCTTTTAGACTATCAACACTGGTTGGCCTCTATCCCACCTCTAAAATAGAATATTCCTGTTTAGTTATCAAGATTCTCATCTCTATATCAACTTCTTCCGAACTCGTCAACCTCTATACCGACTAATCTATATTTTATTCAACCATCTTCAACTACCATTAGTAGGGTCCACTTGTAATTTTATCTAAATATATCCATGTGAGATCTTGTTTTGAATAATTTTTTAAAAAGAATTTAATAGTGTAATCAGAATTTGATTTGATTTTTTGGTTTGTGATTTATAATATTTTTAGTTCGTTGAAACAATGGGCCCCACCTTTCTCTCTCTCACCTTTCCCTCTCTCTCCCCTTTGGCGATGGGCTGCGGCAAATGCCGGTAATAGCGGCCGGCCCACCCATAGCTATCACTTAGATCGTTGTAGTGATCATCGGTGCAGGGAAAAAATCGCTATACTCGATCCGGAGATCGGGATAGCGGTGCAATTGCGGCTAGTCTTATTCGTTTGGAGAGCTCCAAGTTTCGATAACTCACGAGTCAATAGTTGAATACAATATGAATTTTCTAACATTTTTCATTGTGATACACTTGCTCCAACATCCAAACATTTTTCATTTTTCATTGTGAGTTGTGACCACGGGGATGGGGTCACGGGTTCAAGTCTTGCTTCTTGCAGAAATGTAAGGGAAAGACTATGTACAAAACACTTAAGTGATCGGAGCCTTTCCTGGTCCTGGATCCGCAAGCTGAAGTTGCCATATATATGCGTTGCTACAGGCATGAACTCGTGGACGCATATAAATTATTAACACTAAAACATTTTTCTTATCATGTCTAGAACATGAATTTTCATGTTGGGACAATCGATATCCACTGCTAGAATAATTTATTTTCATTGTTGGAACAATTCAAAAAAGAGTACCGCTATAGGTCCAACCCAATTGTTCTACTCATGTACAGCTCAAGCTATTATAGAAAAGTAAAAATTTTGAAATATACTAGAATAATTAATTTTCACTCTAGAACAATCAATATTAACTTATAGAACAATCAATATTAATTACTAGAACAATGCACCGAATTCAAATTTAAAATTTGATCTTTTTTTAAAAAATATACATGATGGATCTACTTTTGCTGAACTAATTCCACGAGCACGATGGTTCAAACAGATTCAAAAACGGAGTTATAGTTTGAGAGAAAAATGAATTTAAACATGGAAATACAACATAAATCTCGTTAGTCCAGTCATAAGTTGACACGTGTCGCGTTGATTTTCTCTCCCTAGCATCCCGCATGGGCTATTCTTTCGCAGATTTTTAAAGCGCCCTACGTGGAGCGAGCTCACGCTAGATATAGTAAGGAATGTCTGAATTTTATGGGCTCTAGACGTGTGTTTGTATTGTATCGTTGAAGAACTTTCACCGGGCCTAAGCGGTTGCGGAGAGTCCAGTACAGATCATTAAGCCTTAGTACAGGTATACACATCGAGTGGTGGCCATGAGGGTCGAAAGCGAACCCGACGGGAAGCCTCGTAGTAACGACGGTGACCCCGATGGGAAGCTCAGCGAGTGCAACGAGAGCAGTGCCGATGATCTCGACGAGAAGCTTAGCGAGGTTAGTACTAGCGACGGCGACCTCGCTGGAAATCTCAGTGAGGTTAGCGACAGTGAAGATGAGTGGATGTATCGGCGACCGGCGATCCGCCGGCTTACGCTGGCACCGGAGTGGACGTTCGAAAAACCTGAGGAAGATCTCCTGGTCTTCTCGGTAGCAGCAGATTCAAAACTTACGGCAGACCCACTAGAGGGGAAACGCCGAACTTTTGGATCTCGATTTTGGCCGCTGGCTGATGAACTACCATCTGACGATGAGGACGTTCCACCAATGGTAGAGAAGACGAGCATGGAAGTAGTGCAGGTTTTACACAACACCCTGCAAGGCTCGACTACCTCGAGTTCTACATATTCTTTGAACCTGCCTAGTAGGGTGGCGCCTGCTGGTGCAAAAAGTAGTTCCAGCGGCAATGGCGGTCCTAGCAGACCGGGCTGTGGCGGAGTGGTGGCAAAGCTGGGCAGAACCAGGCAGGGCTCGGTGAAAGTGAAACCATGGCAAGGCCCGCTTCCAAAGCGTCTCATCACGCCTCCAATGTCCTTAGGTGAGCTGCTGTCGACAGCTCGCAAGGTCAAGAGGCCGGTGAAGGCTGGTGTTAAGCCGGTGAGCACGCCGGCGGCACCGGCTAATTTTTTGAAATTCGAATTAAGGGGACAGCTGACTTCGGTTCCCGAACAGGCGTGTCGGGCAGCTGTCAAACCTTTCGAGTCCTGCGCTGGGCCCACCGGAGGAGGTAATGAATTGGCCCAATCAGTGGTTTTTCGTCTTAATGGAAAGGAAAAACGCTTCACTTTCTCCTCTGCGCTTGGATCTTTCTTCTCCAAAGCAGGGAAGTTCATTTCCAGAGCTACCTGCACACCTTCTCTAGCTAAACCACAATCACCGGTGTACTCGCCGATACCAGCCGCGATGCAGGGTGCAAGAGGAGCGGCTGGAGGGGGTGGCGGAGGAGGCGGTAGGGGCCCGAACCGCTGGCCTGAGCGTGGAGGGCGTGGTGGCTTTCCTGCACACCACGGTAAGAATCAGGGAGGACAACACCGAGGCTGGGAGAGGAACTATGAGGATGATTTCTTTGAAGGAGAGGAGGCTTGGGGAGGAGACGTCGGATATGAGTTCGACCCGGGCTATGGCGGGGACGGTGGTTATGGTGGTCGCCGTACTCGGCCACGCCAGAGTTATCACCCACGTGGTGCGCGGGGTGTTGGGGCCAGGAGAGGCGGACTGGCAGGCCGCCCGGGGCGTGGTTTCCGCGGAAGGGTTGCTACGCACTCCATCCCGGGCAGGCAGCCTGGTGCTGTTCGTGTACAACCACTTCCTAGTACTACCCCTAATCAGCTTCCGGCAATCCCTACGCAGGTAGAACCTGCACTTGATGCTACTGCTGCTGTTAACCAGGATGGGCAGAGTCAAGCTCTTGCGTTGGAGATTGAAGAAGGTGAGATTGACACAACTCGGGTAGGGATAAAAGACAAACAGTGCAGCCGTTGTGCTCTTAAAGGACATCAAGCATCAGGGTGTATCACCGTGTTGTACTGTGACATATGTGATAAGCATAATGAGCATCTGAATCACAGGTGTCCGATTCTTAAAATGCCCAAACCGGCAGCGGTTGCAGTTGGTTACTCGGTAGCCGGGCTTGGCTTCTACCATATCCCTCACCCACCTCTCTCTAAGAAGAAGGATACTAAAATGGCTTTGGTCAAGGTTGTTGGAGCTAAGCTCTCCAAGGAACAACTTGTTGAGCACTTACAAGAGATAGCTCCCGGGAAATCCAAGTGGGATCCGGAAGAACAAGAAGACGGAAACTTTGTAGTGACCTTCCCGTCTAAGGCGGACTTGAAAAGGTCACTCAAATATGGTGGCATGAATATCCGGGAGAATGGTGTTCTCACCGGGGCAAGATTAGAGTTTGCCGAATGGCACGAAAAGGATGCCGGGTATCTCTTACCCAAGGTATGGGTGCAAATAACCGGGATCCGTAAAAATTGAGGGAGTATCTAAACCTTTGGGCGATCGGATCCACTCTTGGATCAACTCAAATGGTAGATATGAAAACAACTCGGAAGAGTGATTTTGGGAGGGTGTTGGTAGCGGTCCTAGACCCTAAGTTGCTACCACCCACACTAGACGTGGTGATTGGAGATCATTACTTTGAATTGGAAAAGTTCGGTTTTGATGAGAATGGTGATGAAGTGGAATGGAAACATCTGGACAAGGGAGATGAAGGTAGCAAAGATATAGATGAAGAGGCTACAAAAGGAGATCATCTAGATCCTAAGAATTCCACCATTGAGGATACTCATATGGAAGGTGTTGAAGAGGCGAATGGGGAACTGAACAATGTGTCAAATAATGAGTCTCAAACTACTACTAATGATGAATTAGAAGCTAAGCTTCAGTCCTTAGCTTCTGAGATTCTTGATGAAACTTGTGAGAAGCTCTTTCAAGAATGTTGTGATAGAGTGCTAGCTGAGAATGATGATCTTTTGGAAGAAAGTGTGGAAGACGAAAAGGAAATTGTAGACAAGGATTTTTTTGATACACAGGTACATAATAACAAAGGCAAACCGGAGGCCTCTCGACTGGCTAGGCAGGGAGCTCGAGGTGTGTCCAAGTGTTGCGAGTTCCCTGTCAGGGGCCGGTGTTTTGCAGCCCCTGAAGCGGTCCTAGCTGCTGGCCAACAGGGGCATGCAGGCTCCCTGGGTGTGCATGCGCATGGACCTGGAACAGCTGGTCCAGCTATGGCTTCGCCCCATGCCGTGGTGTGGAACAAGCCAACTTCGGTCACTACAATACCGACCGTGCTCGGTGTGGAGCCAGGGGCGGTGGCATTAGAAGACTCTCTGGCAGCAGCGATGCAGCAGGGGACGGTTGGCACTGTTCTGCAAGGCGGCCTCGACAACGACAAAAGGAATACTATCATGGAAGCGGCAATGATCAAGGAGGTGATGCTGCCATCAACTCGGAACAGTCCGAGGCTTGCTGCATCAGCGGGAGAACATGTCTTGGCTAAGGCAGAAAAGAGAGTGGCGTGGAAGAATTTGGAGAACCCGGAAGGTACGCTCTCGGCCTCCTTTCTTTCCTTCACTGATCTTCATATTAAATCAAACCTTAGCGACATAGGCATTGTTTTAGGAAATTCTAGTCAATTAGTTTCAGATTCTTGTAAGTCTCTTAAACTAATAGAAATGAATAGACTAGCTGCTTCACATCAGTTTGAGGCTGCACATATTGAGGATGAAGGGGTTGATTATATTACAGATGAGGAAAGAGATGTAGATAACACTGCTCTAAGCTACTTATGCGGTGATTTAACGGAGGAAGTCATGGACGAAGATAGCAATCACCTAAGCTGTGATTTCGAAACTATCTTCGCCAAAAACAAATCTACATCAAGTTTTAATCCTAAAAAGCATAAAAGGATTAAGGTAGTTAAGAAGAGTAGAAAAACAAATAAGTCAAAATGAAAGGATTCTTCCGGAACAGCGAGATGTCTTAGTGACTTGGCTAAATTTAAGTTCCTCTCCGATACCTCTAGAGAACAAAAGCTAGACTTTATAGCTCTCTTGGAGACCGGGAAAAAGATTTCTCTCGAACTATTTTAAATGAGATATGCGGGGGTCAAGATTTCTTTTGGCATTGGTCCCAACCTCACGGCAGGTCGGGTGGTATACTCCTGGGGACTAATCTGGAAACCTTTGACATAGGAAGTATCGATGAAGGCGACTATTATGTGAAATTTAAACTTCGGAATATCAAGGATGGCTTTAAATGGGTGCTAGTCGCCGTATATGGAGCCGCGCAACCGAACATAAAGAAGAATTCCTTACGGAGCTTGTTAATGCATGCTCCAAGGATTCGCTGCCTATACTAGTGGGAGGTGATTTTAATATCATCGGATCCCCAAAGGAAAAGAACAATGACAGATATGATAATAGATGGCCTTTCCTTTTAACGCCGTCATAGACAGTGTTGATTTGAGAGAACTTGAACTTTCAAATAGGCAGTTTACCCGGGCTAACTCAAGGGAGATACCAACCTATGAGAAGCTAGACAGAATTTTAATGAGCACAGATTGGGAATCCAAGTACCCTCTTTCGACGGTTCAAGCCTTGAATAGGGAAATATCGGATCACACCCCTCTATTGCTTAATACGAGCACAGTGCACTCACAATGTCAAACAACCCCAGTTCAGATTTGAACTTGGGTGGTTCCTAAGGGAAGGTTTCGCAGAAAAAGTGAGTGAAGTATGGAATAAGGAATGTAGGGGAGGTCACCGCTACGGATCCGGCAATCTAAAATTAGACGCCTTAGACAATTCTTACGGGGTTGGGCTAAGAACGTTAGTGGTTCATACAAAAAGGAGAAAGAAGCTATCATTAAGAAAGCGGATGAATTAGATAAAAAGCTCGAGTCTCAACTTTTGTCCAATGCCGAACTAGACTTGAAGCATTGCTTAAAAGAGAGACTTGCTCAATTGTTGAGGGAAGAAGAAATAAAGTGGTACCAAAGATCCAAGACAACTAAGTTGTTATTGGGTGATAGTAACACCAAGTTTTTTCATCTGTTAGCTAATGGGAGGCACAGGAAAACCCGTATTTTTAAATTAGACCAAGAGGATGGCGTTATTGAAGGAGATGATAACCTTAGGAAATACATCACCAATTACTACAAAGGTCTCTTTGGCTCCCCGAACCCAATAACTTCTCTATGATAGAGACAGTTAGGGATGACATTCCACAAGTGTCGGAGGATGAGAATTCAATTCTCACCTCTAGTTTCACCGAGGAGGAGGTCAAAAAGGCCATTTTTGAGATGAAACACAACAAGGCTCCGGGTCCGGATGGATTCCCAACGGAGTTCTACCAAGCCTTTTGGGAATTAATTAAAAAGGACCTAATGGCCCTCTTCAATGATTTCCATAAGAGTGAGTTGAATTTATTTAGCCTGAATTTTGGCGTCATCACCCTGTTACCTAAACAAGCCGAGGCAACTCAGTATTCAACAATTTCGTCCAATTTGCCTTTTGAACGTAAGCTTCAAAATATTCACAAAGGTTATGACTAATAGAGTGGCACTAGTGGCCCAAAAAGTCATAAGACCGACACAAACCGCGTTTATGAAAGGGAGGAATATTATGGAAGGCGTAGTTATTCTACATGAGACCATTCATGAAATGCATAGGAAGAAACTTGACGGGGTCATTTTGAAACTAGATTTTGAAAAGGCCTATGACAAAGTCAATTGGTCTTTCCTACAACAAACACTAAGGATGAAAGGATTCTCTCCTCTTTGGTGCAAGTGGATTGATCAAATTGTACGTGGGGGAAGTGTGGCGATTAAAGTAAATGATGAGACCGGACATTATTTCCGGACTAAGAAAGGCCTTCGTCAAGGAGATCCATTGTCTCCTATTCTTTTCAACCTCATAGCAGATATGCTTGCCGTGTTAATAGACAGAGCTAAGGTTAACGACAAATTTGATGGTGTGATACCTCACTTAGTAGAGGATGGGTTGTCAATTCTTCAATATGCAGATGACACTATCCTCTTTATGGACCATGATCTTGTTAAGGCAAAAGAGCTTAAGCTAGTATTAAGCGCCTTTGAACAATTATCGGGTCTAAAAATTAACTTTCACAAGAGCGAACTATTTTGCTATGGCAAGGCTAAGGAGGTGGAGCTTGAATATGCCCAACTCTTCGGTTGTAAGAGCGGGGTTTTCCTTTCAAGTACCTTGACATACCAATGCACCATAGAAAATTATCTAACAAGGATTGGATAATTATTGAGGAGAAATTCCAAAAAAGCTTAGTAGCTGGAAAGGAAAGATGCTCTCTGTCGGGGGAGGTTAATCTTAATCAACTCCGTTCCGACAAGTTTAGCAATGTACATGCTCTCCTTTTTTGAGGTACCTAAAGGTGTTCTCGAAAAACTAGACTACTACAGGTCTAGGTTTTTTGGCAATGTGATGACCAACAAAAGAAATATAGACTTACTCGATGGAGCATAGTTTGTCGACCTAAAGATTATGGAGGATTGGGAATTAAAAATCTTGAGTTACAGTAACAAATGCCTTCTAAGCAAATGACTCTATAAACTCTTGAACGAGGATGGATTGTGGCAAAATCTTCTTAGAAAGAAATACTTGTCTAACAAAACCCTCTCCCAAGTCGAAAGAAAACCCGGTGATTCTCACTTTTGGTCCGGTCTTATGAAGGTCAAAGATAGGTTCTTGGCCGAAGGCTCTTTCATGGTCAAAAGTGGCAATCAAGTTAGGTTTTGGGAAGATGTTTGGGTTGGGAAAAAATCTCTCCAAGAAACATATCCCTCGTTGTATAGAATAACAAGGAAGAAGAATGTAACAATAGCTCAAGTACTATGTACAAGACCTCTAAATGTTTCTTTTAGAAGAGCGTTGGTAGGAGAAAATTTGAAGAATTGGTTCAAAATAGTATCAACAATAGCTTTTCTTCATTTAAGTGAAGAAAATGATGTGTTTAAATGGAACCTATCCAAGGATGGCTCATTCTCGATCAAGTCTATGTACCTAGCCTTGATACAAGAGGGGATAGTACCCGATAAGAGCCCTCTTTGGAAACTGAAAGCACCACTGAAAATTAAAATCTTCTTATGGTACTTACAAAAAGGTGTGACACTTACCAAAGATAATCTTGCAAAGAGGAATTGGAAAGGAAATACTAGTTGTTGTTTTTGTAGTTCATTAGAGACTATACAACACTTGTTCTTTGACTGTTACTTTGCTAGATTTATTTGGAACACCTTGTATGTCACATTTGGAATTCAACCTCCCATTAGTACTGCTCATTTATTAGGATCTTGGTTAAACGGTTTACCACGTAAAACTAAGAACCAAATTTTGTTGGGGGCTGCAGCTATATGCTGGGCTATTTGGTTGAATAGAAATGACATGGTGTTCAATAACTCCAAACCTCTCTCCATTTTACAGGTGATCTTCAAGGCCACATACTGGATCCGTTGGTGGTCACTGCTGCTTAAGGAAGAAGAAAGAGACAAGCTCAAGCTTGGATGTCGTCTTTTGGAGTCGGTCATGATGGAGATTTTCACTAGATTTGGTTGGAAGTTTAGGAATAGACTTGAATACTAAATCTTTTGAGTGGTTGAGCCTAGAGCTTTGTTAGCATCACTCAAGCGTGTCTGTCATTTTTTTCTTGTTTATTGCACTGTGTTAAACCTTGGAGCTTAAGAGCTCTATGTACTGTTAGGCCGTGTACATCCATTTTGGATGTAGAGGCTGGATTATTTCCATTATAAAAAAAAAAAAAAAAAAGGTATACACATCGATCGGGAACCCTGCTCCTGCTGGCCAAGGAATCTCCGGCATGGCGAAGAAACAAAAAACGGCGATTAATTCCATCCCCTGAACACGACGGCGGCGGCCGCATAGATATGATCAGCAGCCTCGGCGATGATGTGCTCGCGCATATTCTGGGGCTGGTGGCCGAGGCAGACGCAAGGGACGCGGTGCGCACGGGCTTGCTCTCGCGGCGGTGGCGCGGCCTCGGACGCGCGTCCCGACGCTCCACTTCAGCTGGTCCCCCTACGGCATCAGCGCCTCCGATCGGTTCATCGCCTTCGTCGACGACACCCTTGCAATTCGTGCGCAATCTGAAGACGGCAGCTGCGTGGATCGCCTGGCGATGATCTCGTTCCCCATGGACAAGCCCACCCGCCGCGTCCAAAAACAGCACGTGTGGCGCTGTCCATCACGGCGTCGGAGAGATGGATGCGCCACGTGCCCACGCCCTTCATCACGGGGTGACGTCATTCTGCTTTGAACTGTCTCTGCCTTGGAGAATTAACTACCATGAGGAGGAAGAGGTTGGTAGTAAACGACAGATGACCACCTGCGGCTGGTCTGTAATGGATCTTGCTCAACTTCCCAGCTCCGCAAAGCTAGCTACCCTGCGTTTGGCAGTAAAGGGCACCGGAGTTGGGCTCCCCACCACTGCGGTATTCGCGTCACTCGCGGACCTCACCCTCGAATACATGGAGGTGGCAAGTGACGTCGTTGCCCGCTTCCTCTCATCGGCGTGCTGCCCAGGGCTGAAGAACTTGCGCATATACATCATAAATCTTACCGGGTGGTCGCAGGAACTGCTGATCGAGGCTAGCGCGCTCTCGAAGCTATCACTGGAAAAAAATTCTGACGAAAATAGCAGCTATCACTGGAAAATATCTATACACTTGTTTCAATCGAACTGAGGACTCCTGTTCTCCGCGTTCTCTGCATTCAGGACTGCGACAATGCTCAACAACTCAAGATCGTTTCCGCCCCAGGGCTGGAGGAAGTCACGTTCTTGAGAAACCTTTGTTTGATTCATATATACGGGGACCTGTCGTGCGTGCGCAGCCTCAAGGTTCACTTGCTCTCACACGTACTGCCGTGCTGATGATGACCAAGAAAGCGACGAAGAGAGAGACTTTGAAGAAAACGAGGCGTGCGTCCTACTCCTGGAGAGTTGTACCTCAGCCCGATGCCTCGAAGTGGATCTTCGTCCTCCTCCATTGGTAAGCGCCCACCGTTGCGTGTATTCTTCTGCGCATCATACATATGCATGTGACAACTCCTCCCTCCGTTCTTAAATTGCTGACACCGTTGGTTTTTTCGTTACGTTTGACCGTTTGTTTTATTTTTTAAAAATTATTTACGTAAAATTATAAGTTGTGTTTCAACTTTATTTGCTGATAAAATTTGAAAGTTTTTTTTAATAAAGTGAACGGTCAAATGTAACGAAAATAGCTAACGGTGTCAACAATTTAAGAACGGAGAGAATAAATGACTAGCTTATAATAATTGATGAGATCCAACTTATTAAAGTTTGACCTATATATTTTTTACCAGATAATTAATTTCCAGTATTTTTACTTTTCATTGATCAGACAAAACACCATGGTTTTTTGACATAATCAAAGATCAATTACCGCTGCTCCATCAAGTGACATCTTTGAAGGTTTTTGTCTCTGATGAGTGCGTGCGGCATTCCTTTGGAGATGGTGTCGCAAGTCTCCTCACAAGTTTCACAAACCTCAGGCACCTCTGCCTAGAATTCGAGTTCGAGAAGGTGAGTAGTAAGCAAGTTCGCATAAGTCCTTTTTAGATGATGGGTGAAGCCCAGCCTCTACATTCTCCGAAGGATATGTACTACACAGCTAAATTTTACATAAAGTACAACAAGCCACTTCTATTCATTGCACAAACTCATGTGTTTATCCTTACAGAAAAGTCCTCAATGGTCAACACTGGATGCCACCTGCGACCACCTAGACAACTGGGAATGCCACGAAATATCAATGGTTTTTATCCAGGAAGCAGAGTTCAAGGGACTGATAAGAGATGATTGCGAACTCCGCTTCTTGCAACTGGTGCTCGCAAGTACCACAAATCTTCAGAAGGTTACTGTGACCTTCAACCCGAGCTACCATCTAAACAGTAGGAGGAGAGAGTTTCGGCACATGCTACTTGGCGACGGGATGTGGACTGACTGTCGTGATGCTGAGCAATCTTGTGAGTGGAGGCCGTTCAATAGGTGGAGAACATTTGCTTGCTTATTGGAGACCTCCGTCCATATTTGAATAGAGCATGCGTCAATCTTCAACTGAAAAAGAGATTGCAGTTAATCATTCTTTATTAGCACTGTTTTTATTACTTCTGCTATCACACGTTTCTCATGGAATTCGATCAGACTTTTTGTCATCTACCTCGTCTATTCTCTGTGTGTGCATGTGCATCTATATGATTTTAGTGCAACAAAGCATTTCTTGTTTTCGTTCCAAAACGGGAAAGTTTTTGTCCCACCGTCGGGATGTTATTCTGACCTGAATCACTTGAATCAATTCTAAATGGTTAAAATCTGAAACATTTCTTGCCTGAATCACTCTGAAATGTTTCTCTGTTTCGAACTAGGAATGCGAATCACCTAAATAGGGGGTTTCAAGTGATTCTAGTTCATTTTGTGAAACGTTTCACTGTCCTGTATTAATGGCAGCCAAACGTTTTCAGTGATTTTTCTGTTTCATGTTGTGAAGCATTTCTGGTATAATTTGAAATGTTTTCAGTGATTTTTCGATTTCATGTTGTAAATCTGGAGCTGTACCAAACGTACCATTATAAGAGTTGAATTTTTGTTCCAAGAAACCAAGACTATGGATTGCGTTCAACATTCATACTATTATGTTTTTTATAGTCCAAAATACTAACAGTTTCTAAAAAACAAATATTGGTCAGAAGCTTGATGGTATAGATTAATTAATTTCACTATTAATTATGAAATTTACATTTTTTTCACGATATACCTCGAACCCTATCAAATCAATAAAATACCAATTCCTCGTAAAGAAATATAAAACACTGATTACTAAGTTTTATTTTTATTTATGAGAATAACAATTATTATAAATCTGTCACTCTTATTTTTTATATTACCTTCAAAATGATAAAATATACTAGTTTTATATTACTAATGACGGTTTTTAGTTGTTGAACTGAATATACATAATTGTTGGATTAAATTACTGCCTAAAACTGCTGACCAACATTTTGAACCATAAAACTTCCCAATATTAAAAATAGATCCATTTTGTAAATCGATCGCCGCCATGGTGTCCAGTGTCCACACGGTTGATGATACCGGTGGGACGTGCGTGGTGCGGCTTCTGTTCTGGACGCCGGCCGTGCATATCGTGTGTGCTCCGTACTGGAAATTCTAGTTGTTCCGACGACGTAGCACGTTCGAGCTTCCATGCGTGTATATATATGAATATAAAAAATCTTGTGCATATAAGGCAACGTATCCTATGAGAACCAGGGTTCGTGTGAGAACTATGAGAACTCCAATCTGGACCATCTGATCTTGATCCAAGGGAGAGGTGGAAGGGGATTTACAAAAGTATGATTAAGTGGGCGGTGATTTTGCAAATCTCCTCCCACTTGAATTCATGGGACCCATTAGATCAAGATCATGTGACCCAGATTAGAGTTCTCATAGTTCTCACACGAACCTAGTTCTCATAGGATACATTGCCTGCATATAAAGGCATAGATCGATCGAGAGATCTTACATTGCATTACCGCCATGGAGTCTGCCGCGATGAAAGACGAGGCGAAACAAAACCCATCGTCATCAACTGATGACCAACACCCCGGCGGCGACGATCTGATCAGCGGCCTCGGCGACGATTTGCTCCTGGACATCCTCCGGCTGGTTTCCGACGGGAGGGACGTGGTGCGCACGGGCATGCTCTCGCGGCGTTGGCGCAACCTCTGGAAGCGTGCCCCCGTCCTCGTCTTTGGCACATGGCCGGAGTTCAAGTCAGCCGGCGACGTCCAACTCTACATCGCATCCGTCAACAACGTCCTGGCAAATCGTGCGCAATGCCAGGATGGCATGACGGTCCTTGCGATCCCACTATTCCTCGTGGAGGATTGTCTCCGTGCCCAACGAGATCTACTGGTTGAGCCGTCTGTCAAAGCCGTGGAGGCGTGGATTCGGTACGCTGCGCAGCATGAGGTGAATCGTTTCGTTTTGAAGTTGCAGCTGCCTGTAAAGGACCTTCTATCTGATATAACGGAGGAACTAGATCATGACTTGAATAAGCGGCTGTCAGAGATTGATATTAGTGATAATGATGATGATGCTGGTGAGGAGGACGATCATGAGGACGAAGTTACTGATGATGACTTGAATAAGCGGCTGTCAGAGATTGATATTCGTGATAATGATGATGATGTTGGTGAGGAGGACGATCATGAGGAGGAAGTTACTGATGAAAAGGCCGTTAGTAACGATGATGATGAGGAGGAGGAAGTTGATGATGATGAGGACGTGTGGGACTGGGACAAAAGCAGCGAGGAAGGCAACGACGACCAGACACCAATAATTGATCTTGATGACCTTGCTAGCCCTGCAAATCTGGAGGTCATGCGCTTGAACTTGCACATCAGCGTCAGAGTCCGGCTGCCGTCTACCGTGCTATTCCCGTCACTCAAGTATCTCTCGCTCGAATTCTTCAAACTAGAAAATGGCAGTGGCGAGCTCCTTTCCCGAATCCTGTCGTCGGCCTGCTGCCCGAGCCTGGAGAGGCTGCGCATGTTGTACGTTGACATGAAGCGCTCTGGGACGAGGCGGCTACTGATTGACATCGAGACGCTCTCGGAGCTGTCGCTGCATAATGTGAAGGGGATAAAGGAGCTAGAGCTGAGGACACCCAACCTCCTTGATCTCAAGATAAAGGACCCTCCGAAGCTCGAGTCGCTCACCGTCTCCGCCCCGGGACTGGAGGAGCTCACATTCTTGCAAAACCATACGCAGGCTGACATCCATGGGGACTTTCCATGCGTGTGTAGCCTCGAGGTCGACCTGCTCTCTCATCTGTTTTATGACTGCGACATTAACGATACCAGCATTTGCCTCCTGCAGCGTTGCAGCTCTGCCACAAGCCTTGTCGTTCACCTAGACATCCCGTCGGTATGTATCCCATTATTACACAGTTTTATTTAGTTGTCTTTTTTTCTAATAATTAGTCAATACAGTACTTATTAATTTTTCTAACATTTATGCATGTGATGACCAGTCAATAGAGCGGCGCCTTGGCGTTGACCTGATCAAAGATAAGATACCACAGATCCCCCGTGTCACATCGTTGGAAGTTCATACACATCCTACAATTGAGCGGCACTCATTTGGAGATGGGGTCGCAGGTCTGCTCACACGATTCAATAACCTCAGATATCTCAGCCTCCAGCTAGACGAAGTGTCTGGCTGCAAGAAGATGGTGAGGAAAATAAACTGCCCTAGACTCCCGTCTCGTTCCACTATGCATTCTGTAGTTTATATAGTTCTTCGTTCCCCTTACACTGAACCCATGCATGCTGATTATATCAACAGGATGAATTTTGGTCGAAGGAAGACTCGGCATCTTTCGCCTGCGACCATGAAGACCACTGGGAATCCAGTGCTATGTCCTTCGTTGATCTCCAGAAAGCAGAGTTTAGAGGATTGACAGGAACCGAATGTGAACTCCGATTCTTGCAGTCTGTGCTCGCAAGCGCCATGAATATCCGGGAGGTAACCATAAGTTTTAGCGAGAACTTCAGTATAGAGGACAATGTGATGGATCAGTTTCAGCAGAAGCTGCTTTCACATGGAACGTGGTCGGCCTGCCATGATGATTACGAGAAGTCATACAAGTGGCGGACGAGTTCGTAAGTGATTGTGTATTTGTTCCTTTCAGAAAAGAGAGAGAGCAGATGTGCTTAGAGATATTGCATTTGTAGTTGCACAGTGCACGTGCCTGTTTGGACAATCGATCCACTAATGTATTAGATTTATATTATGTCATCTTTCTTTGTTGAGAATTCTACTACTACCTGTGTGTTTTTTTTATCGAACATGCAGGAGAGCTACGTATCTTTATATTAAGAAGAGGAAAGCCGGTACAAGACCACCAACAAGTGGTTGACAATTTCGTGATAGTTTACATTAGCGCCTTTGAAGGACCTATTTGACATCCTTTCTACGGCATTAGCTGACGGAGCCTCTTTGCTCCAGCCGCGGCCCAAGCTTTCGCTTCCTCCATGATGAGGTTGAACATTGCCTGCGCATTTGACCGAGCTTGGTCGAAGACGCATCGGTTGCGCAGTTTCCAAAGTTCCCATGCGATGAGGATGATGAGGGAATGCAAGCCTCGCCTTGCCGCTTTGCTAGATCTTCTTGTCGCACGACGCCACCAATCCTGGAAGCAGCTATCATCTGTAGACAGCGCCAACCGTTCAAACCCGATCCAACGCAGTGCAAGGAACCAAACTTCGCGCGCGAAGACACACCCCATCATGATGTGGTCGATTGTTTCATCACACTAGTCGCAGAGAGGGCAGGCCATCGGATGGGGTAAGCCTCACCGTCGTAATCGATCTGCCATCCAGCACCTGTTCCAGTAGGCAAGCCAAATGAAGATCTTGGCCCGCAACGGCGCCCATGATTTACAAAGTCTATTGCATGGCTCAAAGATGATTCCTCCCGTGTAGAAGCGTTGGTATGCAGATTTGGAGTTGAATTCCTCGGACGGCACCAAAATCCAACAATGTTCGTCTTGTTGATGCGGGTCTAGCGTGAGCTCGTTGTTAACAACTCCTGCAATGTGCAGCAACTGTCATGCCGCCAGCACTGGTAGTCCTCCAATAATGTCGCGGAGCCATGAATTTCCTTGGATCGCATCACGAACTGTGCGCTTGCGCCGGCCACGACGACTACTAGTGTGTTGACAATTAATAATACTCTTATACACAAACGAAAGGTTAATGTTTTTTGTTACTAGGATCAAAATCCATTATAGTGCTTAGTAATTGTTATCACATCCGCTGCAGGAAAATCAACTTGTTTTTGTTTTAAGAACTAGAATGCATGAAGGATGTTCAACTTATTATTACACTTCCAAGAAAATTCAAGCTCACGCTTTGGTTTCAGAAGATAAACTAAAGGTGCAGACGTTTCGAAAGTTTCAGTTTCAGGTTACCACGCTATGCACTATCGTGCTCTCTGGATGATTGTAACCGGCTGAACTCTCGTAATAAGTCCATTACTAGCTACTAACTTGTACGAGAATATAGTAATGTGTGTTGCCGAGCAAGCGCAACAAAAACTTGCAGACCATATTCTGCTCGAAGAAACGGGATCTACCGGTGGAATGTCGGCAGGACTGTGAAAAAAAACTTATTTATTTTTTAAAAAATATATAAACTTTGGTATGCGTTTAGTTGACATGGTAGAAACAAATTCCATATCTTGGGATCCATAAAATGATATTGCAATTGAGTGCCTCGCGACCGCGAACATGTCCAACTCGAAATGAACACATGACGCATGCCCATCTACTAACAAAGTAGCCGCAACGACCTGATTAATTTGCTCGGAAATTTTTAGTGCAAATGAAGTTTGGGTGCAATGGTGCAAATATATAATTTTTATTTGCACCATTACATCCAAACTTTATTTACACTAAAAATTTTCCCTTAATTTGCAGCATAGGGATGGTGTGCCCATGCATATCTGAAGTTCCGAACCGTCGTGAGCATTTCATTCCAAAAAAAAGTGAGCATCTACCTGTGGTTCGTGGTGCGCCTGTCTGGTCTAGCACTTGGTCTCATGACGTTTTTGGTTGGAATTGTTTTTGCATTTTTTTTACCAAAATTGTTTTTGCATTTTGACCATTTATTAATTAAAATTTTACATATAACCCCTCAAAAATTATATTTTCAGAATTTGACTCATTGCAGTCATGCCAAACCGATTGACGTGACAAAGGTATGATCAAATGTCACGTCTATTTTACTATGTTTCATTGGTTATATCAGTCAGTTTAGTAGGATTATTTACATTTGTCACGACAAACCAGTGCCACTGAAATGAGTTCTCAAGGAGTCATGTAAAATTTAGTTAACAAAGGGTCAAAAGAAAAAAATCTTCTAGTTGCCTACATGTCTTTTGGAGAAACGGACACGAGATCCATATAGTGGTACGCTGTTGCAATCTTCGTTGCATATTCTACTAATTCAATTTTCTGCAAAGGCCGTAGAGATGACGATCACGGATCCACCGACCAGGTGATGGATGACGTCCATATGACGGAGGGCGTCAACGGCGACATAAGCGACGCGGCGAAACAAACAAATCTAGGTTCCACACCAAATATATATATAATGACCAACCACGACGCCGGCGGCGGAGATCTGATCAGCAATCTCATCGACGACGTGCTCCTCCGCATCCTCGGGCATGTTTCCGACGCCAGGGACGTGGTGCGCACGAGCGCCCTCTCGCGGCGTTGGCGCGACCTCTGGAAGCGCGCACCCGTCCTCGTCTTCCACTCGTGGCCGGATCCTGGCACTGGTGGACCACCCAGCGACGCCGAGCCGTTCATCGCCTTCGTCAATGACGTTCTTGCGCGGTCAGGCACTGCCTTGGGCATCGAGCTCCTGGAGATCAAGCTTTGGACGGCCGGCCAACGGCGGGGACCTTCGCTACGGTGCACCCAGGTCGCGGAGGGATGGGTTCGGTACGCCGTGCAGCAGCACGCGGTGAGGTCTTTCTGCCTTGTTTTAATTTCAATGCCGTCCACACCATCACAAGTCGGCTATCACTATCTACAAGAGGTTAGCAAGGATAAAGAGACGACGCCTGTGATCGCACTCCATGACCTTACAGGCTCTGCAAAGCTAGAGGCCATGCATCTGGCGTTAGGCGGCGCCAGAGTCCAACTCCCTCCACCACAACGTTCGCGTCCCTCGCAAATCTCACGCTCGAACGCATAGAGGTAGCAGCCGAGAGCGGCCAACACCTCCTCCTTGCACGCCTCTTATCCCCTTCTTGCTGCCCACGTCTGCGGAAGCTGCGCATGTTGAGAGTCCAGTTACCTCCATCGCAGACGGAGCTGCTGATCGAGGCCGCCGCGCTCTCGGAGCTGTCGCTGCAGGAGATGGTTGAGATGACGTCGCTGGAGCTGAGGACTCCTGACCTCCTAAGCCTTCGGATTGTTGAGTGCGACGAGCTCGAGGTGGTCAAGGTCGTCGAAGCCCCGAGGGTTGATGAGCTTGAATGCGCGTTCAACCATTTACAATTTCATGTCCTCGGGGACTTGCGAAGTGTGAGGTGCCTCAAGATTGAATTGTGCTCTTACGAGGAATCGGGTGATTACGGTGTTAACCATGCTAGCAGTTTACTTCTACAGCAATGTAGCTCAGCTACAAACCTTGTTGTGTATCTTGCTGACGCGATTCCACCCACTACAAGAAATGGTGCTTTACATGATGTTTTTTTATGACGTTCTAAAAAATCATCACGGAACTATATTATCATTGCAAGGGTGATACAAACTGTGACAGCTAATTCGTCATAGAGCAGTATAGCAACTTCATTTGTAAATCTATGACAGACACCTCAATTTGGTCATAGATCAAGCGTCCAACGTGGCATTGATGTGGACGTCCACGTGGCTCCTACGTGGACAAATATAATATTAAAAAATAAGAAACATGGGATCCATATATCACACCCATCAGTATGGCTAAAATTAGATAAAATGTAAGCAGTGCACCACCTAGGAATCGAACCATGGACCTTTCCAATGAGTAGGAAAGGACTTACCACCGCACTACCACTCAGTTGTTGTTTGGAATTGTCTTACCATTTTATTTGTTCTATTAAAGAGGCAGATCTGGGCCCAATCTTTAGTCGCGGCCCAGGTCCAAGGACGCGCTCCTGCCGCTCATGATTTGGCTCGCAGCTCCGCGCCTCCGCCAGAACACGCGAGCGAGAGTCCGCCGCCGCTCCCCGTCGCCGGCAACCGACAACGCCAATCCCTCATCCGATTTGTGCGGCTTGCGGCTGGGCACCTGGGCTCCGGCTGCTCCCATCCCCTTCCCGCATCGAGGCCTCCGACTGCTCCCATCCCCGTGTGGGCGGCTCGGCGCCTGCTGCCACCCGTCGCTCGCCTGACGCCTGCTTCCACCGGCCACGCCCCTCCGGCCAAGAAGCTGCTCATGCGGTAAGCACTTAGATGATTGGATCTGCCCTTCCCTGCTCGGCTGTTTGGTCCTTAGCAAGGTGGTTTGTTAAACATCAGGATCTGAACATTCTGTATTTCATAGACAATCCTTCGAATATATATTTTCTAGTAGTATTGCTAAAGTGTAATCTGGTTGATAGAGAAATCTGTAGATGAAATTACATAATGTGTCAAAGATTTTATCGAGGTAATATTAATTTTTTTAGATTTTTCATTGAAAGGTAGATAGATTCAGTTAACTAAACCTGAACTGCAGTCAGTTAACTATAGTCATACATGCAATTTAGCACCACTATTGGATGTTCTATTCAATATGAAAGATCAGATATTGCACTGGCACTACAGTTCAAGTCCTGTAAATAATGTCTACTTCAATGCAGTTCAGAGGCTACGATAATGCTTGTTTAGCTCTGTGTACAGTTCAAGCATATATTAGGCAAAAGAATAAATTTTACTCAGATCAAGAAATCTATTCTTTACAATATTCATGATGTAGCTAGCAGCATTCATACTAAGCTATGGGCAAAAGGAGATTATTATGTGGGCTCTTGAATATTCATGCATAGTCACATACAGACAATGCAATTTAATTCAGTGTTGTAGTTTGATAGTCCATGTTTCAAATTTTGTTGCAGATGGATAGACGTTGGGTGCATGGTGTGCTATTTACGCCTCAATATATTGATGGTGTGAATTCTTTCATGAACTTCATCAGAGAGAGGTTTAATGATGCTGAACAAATTTTGTGCCCATGTGCTGTTTGTTTAAACCATAACTACCTGCACCAAAATGATGTGCAGAGGCACCTACTGCTTAATGGCATGTCCAGTACATATACAAGGTGGATAAATCATGGAGAGGACAGCAATGTTCATGTTTTGGAGGAACCAGTACAAGAAGATGAAAATGCTAATTATTTGGAGGAACCGGTACGTGATGATGGATTGGATGGGATGTTAAGTGACCTTGTCGGCTCTGAACATGTAAATGATGATGGGCGTGGAGATGGAAACTTATCCAATAATGCTGCATCACGTTTCAAAAATTTGATTGAAGAGGCTCGACGTGAGCTGTATCCTGGCTGCACCAATTTTTCAAGGCTATCATTTGTGATCAAGATGCTCCATGTGAAGTCATTGTGTAGGATCACTAACTCAGCATTTTCTATGTTTATGAAGATATTGTCAGAAGCTTTTCCGGAGTTCAACACTTGTCCAAAATCATATGATGAAGCAAAGAAAATGCTTCTTGAGTTAGGACTTGGTTATGTATCAATTCATGTGTGCCCAAACAATTGTGTGCTATTTAGAAAGACATATAAAGGTTTGGATAATTGTCCTGTTTGTAAAGCATCAAGATGGAAAGATCCTGAGAACAAGAAGGTTCCTGTAAAGGTATTGCGCCATTTTCCATTGAAACCTAGGCTACAAAGGTTGTTTGTTTCCAAGAAATCATCTGAGGAAGTACAGTGGCATGAGTTGAAGAGGAAACACAATGAGAAGGAAATGACTCATCCTGCTGATGGAAAGGCATGGGAAGAATTTGATAAGTGTTGGCCTGATTTTGCTAAAGATGCACGGAACATAAGACTTGGACTTGCCACAGATGGTTTCAACCCTTTTAGCAACATGAGTTCATCATATAGCATGTGGCCTGTTTTTGTGATTCCATATAACTTACCACCTTGGATGTGCATGCAAGAATCTAATTTCATGATGACTTTGCTGATTCCTGGACCTCGTTCACCAGGGAAGACATTTGATGTTTTCTTGCAGCCTCTTGTAGAAGATTTACTTGAGCTATGGTCTGGTGTGGATACCGTTGATGCTATAACTGGAAAAGAGTTTAAGCTTCATGCCGCAGTGTTATGGTGCATTCATGACTATCCGGCACTAAGTACTCTATCAGGGCGTACCACAAGTGGTTACCATGCTTGTCTCCATTGTGACAAAAATCCTTTGTCCTATGCCATAAGGAGCAAGCTATGCTACATTGGGCACCATCGTTTCCTTCATATGGGTCATCGTTTGCGCAGAGCCGGTGATTTTAACTCTCTCCATCATACGACTGCAAAGCCGGGTACTTTCACCACAGAAGAGCTGTTACAAGAATTAGAAAAAGTTAAAGATGTTAGAGTTGGACAGAAAAGGAAGCGTTCTGGGAATCGTGTGCCAATTTGGGGTAGAAGGATTTGTTTGTGGGACTTACCATATTGGCCATCCCTGAAGCTCGGACACAATCTTGATATTATGCACATTGAAAAAAATATCCTTGAGAGCCTGCTTGGTACTATTCTGGACATAAAGGGGAAGTCAAAAGACACAGTTAATGCAAGGTTAGATCTTGCTGATATGAAAATTAGGCCAGAGTTGCAATTACAGTGTAGTGGAGATTCATATAACATGCCTAACGCTCGATATACATTGTCCAAGTCCAGGAAGACTGAATTTCTTAATTTCTTGAAGGATGCCAAGTTTCCAGATGGGTATGCTTCTAATATACAAAGGTGCTTAACTGCTGATGCAATCAAGTGGCAAGGCCTGAAAACTCATGACTGTCACATTTTGTTGCAAAGGGTTATGCCTGCAGGGCTAAGAGGTTTGTTGGACGATGATATCTATCAAACAATTGCTGAGTTTGGCAAATTTTTCAGAGAATTGTGCAGCCATAGACTGAACAAAGATTTGTTGGCTCGAATGAAGACAGAAATACCTATCATATTGTGCAAGCTTGAGAAAATCTTCCCCCTGCTTTTTTTGATGTTATGGTTCACCTTGCTGTCCATTTGCCGGATGAGGCCATTCTTCGTGGACCTGTGCAATTTGGTTGGATGTACCCAATTGAACGCCGCTTGTATACTCTGAAAAAGTCTGTTCGGAATTATGCACGTCCAGAAGGCTCAATTGCAGAGGCTTATATGGCAAATGAAGCCCTCACATTTTGCTCTAGATATTTGGAAGATGTGGAAACACGGTTTAATCGACCCCCTAGAAATGTTGGATTTTCAGATCAGTCAGCTTATACTGTTGATGTTTTTGGGCACGGTGTTAATCTCATTGGTGCCTATGATTATATATACTCTGATGAAATAGTTCAGCTGAGTTGGTATATTCTCAATAACTGTGATCAGGTCGAGAAATACATAAAGTATGTACTGAAATACCTATCTGTGTATATTACATTCATTTGTTCTTTTTCAGATTATTCACTCACTGAATTTTTTTCAGTTACAGAATGTTTCAAGATGAATTAACAACATCAGGGGTGGTTGCTGCAGATCTTGATAGAAGGACTAAGCATGGTTTCGCGATTTGGTTCAGGGATCATGTTAGTCTTTTAGTCTCTGAATGGTATCCTATTATTTCTGTCATGTTTATTTAATTATAATTTGGCACTGAGACATCCCCTTTGCAGATGTGGAGCTTGAGTGAAACAGAGGAGGTAGATGATGATTTATTTGCCTTAGCTCGTGGCCCTAACACTAGAGTAAGAAGTTACCCCACTTGTGTTGTCAATGGTGTTCGGTTCAACACCGGCGAGCGTGACAAAAACAAGAAGACACAAAACTCTGGGTTGGCCTGTACAGGTGGATATAAGAATGAGAATATAAATTATTATGGTACACTTAAAGAGATTATTGAGTTAACGTACACCGACAGAACAGTTGTTGTATTTAGATGTGATTGGTATAAATTGGATGGTAAGCATACCTCATTAAAGGATGATGGTTTTTACAAGAGTATCAATATTAGCAACTTGTGGTACAAGAATGATTGTTTTGTTCTGGCAACTCAAGCGACCCAGGTTTTCTATTTGCCGGATAATAAGTATGGAAAAAATTGGCGGATTGTCCAAACATTTAAGCATCGTCATTTGTATAATGTGTCTGAAATAGATGGTGTCGTATCCACTGCTGCACCTTATCAAGAGCAGACGTGTGTTGTGGACACTGGCAGGAGACCAGAAGTATCCGACATTTTATCTGACTTGCCTTTAAACCGAGATGATGAGTATGCCCTTCTTGTTCATGGTGCTGAGGTTGCTCTTCTCAATAAGAATCAAGTAAATGCTAATAGTGAAGCTGAAGAGTCTGATGAAGAAGTGGATGAGACACTGATGGAGTACTGTAGTGAAGAAGAAGCTGCACCCGTTGAGGTAGATAGCGAAGATGAGTAGTTTCTTTGTTGAACTGACCATGTGTCATGTAATATTATGCACTGTAATATTTTCCATTTCATGAACCATCTAATGTTATGTACTGGAACCTGAACATGTATCCCATTGCCCCAGAGTCTGTAATAGGGCTGCTCATACTTTAGCTGCTATGGGGCTTAGTTGCAGAAACGGTTCTTTGTTATGGCAAGATCATGTACCTGAGTCTGTGACTTTATTAGTGTCCGGCGATTTGCCTGGACATCATGTTTAATGGAATTATGTTTCCATCTCAAAAAAAAATCTGTGTAAAAAAAAAAGACAACACTACTAAATAAAGGACATTGACATAGTCCAAAGTAGGCATTGGAACTGCAAATTGAGGACATTGTCGTTGTCATTGCAACTGCAAAAGTACTACATACTACAAAAGTCTCCGAACTAATTTGTCATACTGCCATTGTCATACTACACACTACATTTTACATACTGCATAACCCTACTGATTAGTCTCACATTCCCTAGTCATCCAGCTCGCACCACACACAACCCCAAGTACAAAGAAAAAGACAACACTACTAATCTGTGTTCCTAAGTTCTTCCTTGCATCCAACTCCTGCAAGTCTAAATCCTTTGCATTCAGTTGCTGCTCTAGCTTGAGTATCTCCTCATCTTTCTCATCCAGCTGCTTCCAACACATGACACACAGATCATGAAATGCTTGTTTTCCATCAGCAACTGCATTGCGAAGATCTAGTAGCAAGGTGCTTACAAATTCACTGTGCCGAGAGTCAATCCACTTTAAGTACTTACAGTCCCTAGAAGTCTACAAAATTAGATAAAAAATTAGGTCAAATACATGTCAATTTTATTGGTTCAAATAAAAACCATCGATTCACTGGAAAAATAAATAAACTTACCCCCACATTCCTACATCGATAGCACCTCCTGCCAATGTCGCCATCACCAGTCCATGAGATCAGCTTCAAGCATTTTTCCTTGCAGTAGCAATGTACCTCTGGGTGGTAGTGGAGAGGTCCATAGCGGTAAGGGATAGGGGGTCGCATATCCGCCGCGAACGGACATTGCGCAGCGAACTGCAGAATGCAAACTCGTGGTGAACTCCTGTACATGTTGAGCCTCGAGAAGCAATGGGGCTCCCTGCAGACATGGCGTTGTGCTCACCGGTCGTGCGGATGTTGTCCGCGCGAGCTTCTTTGTCCTCCCTCCTCCCCCTCCGGCGTGCGGCTGCGGGATTGGTGCGGGCTGCAGCAGCAGGGGTAGGGTTAGGGTCGTGGCCGCGGCCTTCTCTCCTTCCTCCCTTTTCACTCCCATCTGCTCCGGCGTGCGGATGCGGGCTTTGTGCGGGGTGGGGGCTCCGGCGCCAGCAGTGGGGCTCGGTGAGGAGAGTCGGCGGTGAGGGGTGCGGCAGGGCGGAGTGCTGCGAGTTTTTTTTTCGATACGGTGTTGCAAGGCTGAGCGGAAGAGATGGTTCGGGAAGAGGCCACACGACACCAAGGAGTGCTGCGAGGTTTTTTTTCGATACGGTGTTGTGAGGGCTCCGGCGCCAGCAGTGGGGCTCGGTGAGCGCGAACATGGCATTTTCGCGGCGCGCGGCGTACTCTACTGATGATTTGGGATTACCGTTTTGCCCCCATCTAGTGATACTCCCGTAAAGCAATCTGTTAGGGGCGTTTTGGTAACCTTTGGACTGGAACCGCGCGCCCGACCCTTTCATTGGTCATCGCCACCGCCACTGCCCAGTCGTCCCTTTCATTGGTCATCGCCACCGCCCAGCCAGCGCCGTATTAAGATCTTGCGCGTCGACACCGCCTAGCCAGCGCCGCCCCAAATTCCCTAGGCTGCCGCCAGCTCGCCACCGCGCCATCCCGCCGCGCAAGCTCCGCTATCCTGCATCCACCGCGCCCCAAATCCCCAATCCCGTCGTTGATTGCGACCATGCCGCCACGGAAGAAGGGCAGCAAAGCGGCGAAGAGGCCACGCTCGGAGGACAGCATCCAAGGTGAGGTGTCTCTCCTCTTTCCTGTTGTCCGCCTCATGCCTTTGAACCTGGATTAGCTGCAGGTGCTTATGAACTTGCTGTGAACAAGCAGTGCCGGAGCCACCAGTGATGATTCAAAAGCTAATCTTTAATATATTTACATATTTGATGACTATGTACATGTTTTCTTATACAAATTAATAGTAGTACAGTAAGGTTCGCCATATGTAGATTCTAATCCTGGCTTCGCTACTGTGAACAAGGCACTGCTATTTTCTCGACCTATCTTGATTTCTCGACCTATTTTTGTTACTTGATTTCTCGACCTATCTTGCAATAACCACTCTTAACTCTGAAATTGATTGCCCATTGCTCATGCCAAGTTTGAGCCACTGAATATAACTGGTAGAAGTTTGAGCCACTGAATATATGTGGGCATTGCTATATTGTTCGCTTGTAATTGTATTTTTGTTTTTTTTTTCAATGCAGTTGATGAGATGTGTGACTACGAAAGAGAAAGGATGAAAAATTGTCTGAGCAACAATGCATACATGCAACAGCTAGGACTGCCTGTAGACACTAACCCTTTTGCAAACATTGATGATCACCCAAGTGGTGATAACCTAGAACCTGAGAAGGATGACTGCTTGCAGGAGTTGGACACTACAGTCTCTAGTTTATTAGCAGATAAGGTGGTACTTAATTCATATTGGCATGTCTAAATATGTGCTCTGCTTGTTAATTGCATTTAATATTTTAATCTCCTTTTATGAATATTTGACTGGTTATTTGTAGAACCAAAAGGTTACCAAGAGAGGTGGTCAGAATACGCAGCCTCACATTCAAGCTGGTACATGCACAAGGTCAATGGCAAAGAAGGCTACTGAAACTGAAATCACCAATAAAGAAACAGGGGAAGGTTAACCCTGACTTTCATGAATCAAATTGCACTCAAGTTGTATAAGCAACATTCCATTTGTATTACTAACTATATCATGCATTGTAGCTGATGCAGCCCAGCAAAACAGCTGCCAGGATGGACCCAATGAAAATGGCATGGACCCTGCAGGTGTGTTTTTTGAAACTTGCATAATGCAAACCTTTCCATACCCAACAAGACACTACTGTACTGAAAGATATCCTTTGCAGATGATCCATTTGATGAGGTGGATCGGATTAGGGGGCCAAATATTGGGAAAAAACTTGATCGCATGACTCGCTCGAGGAAAGGTAGACTTCCTTTGGTTATTGAACCAGGGAAGAAAAGGCCAAGCTCAGTGATGATTGCTGCCAAGTTTGCAACTGAATGCAACATTACTATCAGAAGCCATATGCCCATATTTCCACACTGGAAAGAATACAAGAAAAAAGTTCAAGGCCTATCATCATGGATTACATAGAAAGAGTCTGTGTAAGTCTTCAAACCTGACTCGTTACACTGTACATATTAAACAATTATATTGTCTATTCAATATCAAGTACTAATAATGTTGTTAACTGCAGTCCAAGTTTGAGACAGATAAAAATTCAATCCATGTGCAAAAAGCATGTGTGGCTATGCTGAAGAAGGGTGTTTGCCAGCAGCGCTATAAGCTAAAAAAGAAGTATTTTGATGCTTTTCCACTACATCTAGTGCCCAAGACATCTCCTGTGTTGTCGATGAGTGATGGCCAATGGGATACACTTGTCGAATCCTGGAAAAATGAGAAGAAAATTGTAAGTTCATGCCATTTTGAATATGAAATGTCCATCAATTTACTATATGTGATTAAAAATAATCTTGGATGCAACACTTGAACTGAATTAGCACTTATGCCATGTCAAAAATAAATTGGATCTCACTGAGGTGCTCTAATTCATTACTAGCAAGTATTCTCCTCCCTAACAATACAATAAAGCTTTCTGCTATGATCAGATATTATATCAATGTTTCCTGGTTATTTAGATATGAAAAAAACACAAGTAAAACTTCTTTGTTTGTGTATGTACACTGCCATTTTTCAATTTTGTCTGATGTACAGAATTGTTGTCTGATGTTGATCTCATTTGTGCCTAACTGTACAACTTTGTTGGTGTAGCGGACTTGTGAGAATAACAAAGAAAACAGAAGCAAAGTGCAGTTTCACCAGGCAACTGGTTCTCGCAGCTATGAAATGCAACTTATAAATTTGGTGAGTACAAATAACTGGCAATAATCAGATGGTAACTGTTTTATAATAATTAAGTCATGTGTTTTATACTTTTATTATAATAGGGATCAGAATTGCAATAGCAGATGGTATAAATATGCGTGTGTTGGATTACATATTATATATGTCAATTAGATGAATCTCTGTGCATAGTGATCGCTTCTCACTATCTCACTGAATCCATTGAGCTGAGTGCTGTAAATAGAAAGCTCAATTATAGATTTTTTGTGAAGCTGCTTGCTAGTTGCCTGATGTGTAGTAGTAGGGTACTGCCATTATCTTCAGTATACTTTTGGGTAGGATGCACCTGTCACCTATAATCAACCAATCATATGGCCACATGTGTTTTGTTTTATCTTGCGGGCTAACTGATACATGTTTTTTGTTTAGTTTGTCCTGAGCAAAATAGCATGACTTCCTAGTGCTTTGAATTATCTTAAAGGCGAAATAGTGACATGAATCGTGAGACTGACTTTTTTGCTGTTATATATTCAGACATATACATTCCTTGTACCTGTACTTTTTAGAATTAATAAGAAAATTTCTATGGGTGCCAAATACATGTACTGTACTAAATCAATGAATTTCTGTGGGTGCCATTTACATGCCCTGTACTGTACTGTAGTTTATTTACTACTTGTTATCTAAGTTGCAAATAAAAATATTCAACATCAGTTTTCAAATTGTCCTTGTTTTCAATTCATTGGCAGGAAAACAATAAGTATCAAAATGAACCACCAAATGCACTGGATATATTTAAGGACTTACACTACAGCAAGAAGAAAGGGTTCACTCCTACAGTTCAATCTGCTATTGTAAGTAAAGTCAAATTTAGTGCACAATCAAATGATACCTTAGTTCCATGTATGTCATGATCATTTACCTATCTATCCCATCCATTCCTAGGTTGAAATTGAGGACAAGATAAATGCTGCTGTAGATGATGGTGAGGAACCAAAGGATGTCGCTGATGCTGTCTTTGAGGTTCTCAGTCACAAGACAAAGAAGAACAACTTTCCGACAAATGTGGGGATGAAAAGGTCATCTGCTAGTGAGGACAATGCTGACATTCAGCGTGAGCTAGAAGCTGAATTGGTGGCAGAGAAGCAGATAAACAATGATCTTAGAGAGACTATGAAGACTCAACAAGTGCAGATGGATGAGATGATGAAGAAATTTGAGGAAGCAGAAGCTGCAAGGGCAATCCAGGATGAAGAGACGAAGAAAAGGCAAGCTGAGACAGATGCACTGATTAAGGGCTTGCTTTCCATGCTTCCCGCATGTCCGACAAAAAGTTAAAGTTGTGTTTGGCTTACCAGCTGCAGTGCCAAGGCTGCTTCTAGGGTCGATGCATTTTGGCAAGTGGTGCTTTTGGGTTACTTGACTTAGATTGGTCCATGAACTTATGCAAGTGGTGTTTGAACTTTTGTGAATTGGTATGTGAACCTTTGGCAAGTGATGCCTGAACCTTTGGAAGGTGGTGCTGCAGCTATTTTCAATGCTTTTGTTAAATGTAATGATCTGTGACCTGCTCTTTAGATCAGCTATGACTGTACTGTGGTTAAGTGGGTATGGTGTCCATTTAAATTTGGATTTGAATATTTCTAGCAAAATTTAAATTATGTTGTTTCATTATATTTGTGATGATAAGATGTGACAATCAGTGACGTTTTATATGTGCTGTCAGTTTGAAATTTTGAATTCGAATTCCAAAATGTGAATTTAAATTTGAATTCGGTCCAAATCGTCAGTGCACATGGGCTAGCCCACTAGTATGGGACAATTTGCACGTGGGCTGGCCTAGTAGTATGGGCTTAATTAGAAAAAAAAAGAATGGGCTTAGTAGCCAAACACCATGAAGAAAAATGGGCCTCTAAAATGGGCCAGAGCAGGCTAGGCTGACGTGGCAAGGTGCTGCCATGTCAAATTCATCATGACTAAATGACATGGCAAATGCTGACATGTAACACACTTCCATGACGTTTCAATTCATCATAATAGACTTTGACTGTTATTGTTGACCATGCATTCCATGACGATCACACTTCTCAATCCATGACCTTTTTGTTAGGTCCAGCAAATCTATGACGTGAGATACATGACGGATTTTTTGATGGTCATAGCAAGTTAACTATGACGAATTTTCGAGTATCTATGACCAAAACAAGTGTCATGTAAAGCACCATTTC